>VXAU01006778.1:892092-1186118 GCA_013399695.1 Formicarius rufipectus | reverse complement strand
TGGGACATCTCCCCGGACACCCCTGGACCTCGCCCCACCTCTGCTTGCAGGTGGGATCACCCCGGACCGTCCCCTCAGACAATGCTCTGCCTTCCCCGGCAGGTGAGAGAACTCCCGTCCTCGCTTCACCTCTGCCTGCAGGTGAGAACCCTCCGGACAACCCCTTCTCGGCCCCCGCCCCGTCTCCCCAGGGAGGTGAGAACCCCCCCAGACTCCGGCCCGGTCTGGTGGGAGGCACCTGTGCCTCTCATGGGGGCACCCGCACCCCTCATTTGGCGAGGAGAGCTGTGTCCCACAGCCCCGTGCCGCGGCGTCACCCCAGTCTAATTAGGCGGAGTTTTGTCCGACTCGTACTTTGGAAGGCGGCCCCTGTCCAGCGTGGCCGGGGTGGAGGGCATCACCACTACCTCCGTTTGCGGGGGTCAAATTTCGGAGCGGGGAAATCCCCCAGCCCAAACTGGAGAGGGAAACTTCACCCCGTGTTGGAGGAGTACACCGCTATCCCGTACTGGGGCGGGGGTCCCGGTCCCACAGTGGACATGGGACAGCCCTGGCGCTGTTTCGGACGGAAGAACCTCCACCCCACATTTGGGGCGGACTCCTTATCCCCCGGACTGGCCCGCGAGGACGATGCTGGCGGCGGGGCTGGACCAGGAGTAGTGCGGGGGAACCGGAGCGCCTCGCTGCGGGGCGGCCCGAGGGCCAGGGCTCCTCCGCACCGCTGCGCGTTGTCCCGGGCTGCCCCGCACCTCCATCGGCTCTGGTAATTCCGCCTCGGGAGCCCGACACCGAAGCAAAACAAAGGCCCGACCGGGCTGCGGTCTGATGTTTTCCGTCGCATGGAGGATTTCCTTGGTAAAATTCAGATGTTTCCTTGGGTCTCGATTAAAATAACAAAGTGGAGTATTTACTAGGATGTTATTTCAAGTCTCTTAAGTCCCTGGTTATGTCTGTTGCGATTTCTCTACAAATACAAAAACAAGCACTGTGATGATTTATTTGAAGGAATGTAGGTGTTTCGCCAAAACAAACACAGCTTTTCTTTTTTTTCCCCTTTTCCCCCTAAACAATGGCTTCTCGTGAGCATTTGTCACTGCAGCCTCTCGGATTTCTTTCTGCTGTAATTTTACAGGTGCTTTGTCACACTATCACAAGCAGGTTTCTAATGCTAACCGGTGGATTTGCTTGGTATGTATGCTCACACTGTGTGGAGGCATGGATGCCAGCTCTCATGTCACCATCCCAAGAAATCCCCATCCCAAGAAATCCCTGTCCCAGACAGTGCTGGATGGTGAGGCCCAAAGCTATTTGCATACCTTGCACAGCACTTGCACAGTTTGTAGCGCCTCTGCACAGCATTTGCACAGGGCTTGCACAGTCTTTACACAGAGTTTGTATGGCTTACACGGCATTTTCACACCCTGTATGGACCACAGGGCCTTGAACATTGCCACTAGCACACCCACCCAGGAGTTAGTGACCCCAGGAGCCATAACACAGCTGGGGCAGGAGGCAAAGGAAAGGCCGGCAGAGGAAGGCTTCAATAACTGTTACTCTTTTGTCAGTCCCTTATTAAATGCAGCATGATGCTGTTCAGACCCTAAAGGTCACTTTTTAAAACCATCTGAGAAGACCTTCCAGCCTGAGGTCTCACTGACCCCTGGCCAGGGTGCTGAGATCCCACTCTGGTGCCCTCACAGAACCAGAGCAGGTGACAGCAGTGCTGAGTGCTCAGGGCAGCTCTTCCCAAGGACGGGAAGGCTGAGAAACACTGTCCAGTCCTGCCCCACTCAGTCCTACCTCAGCCAGAAGCCCCAGGGTCACAAACTGTGCTCCTGAGGCTTCCACTGAAGTGTGTGGCAGCACTCCCGTCCCAGTGCTGCCCAGAGAAGGGACCAAAAGGATCAACAGAAATATGTAAGGATGATGAGACAGGAAAGTCTGTTGAATTCTAGAAAATGGGCAGACAAGCCTTATCCATAAATGTCAGGGCTTCTTGCAATGGTTTCTGGATCCTCCTGCCTGGAATCATTTCACACAATCAGTTCTATGGGAAACAGTAAAAGATACAAAAATAGTGAGTTTGGGGCATGCCGTGGCACCCCATGTCTTTACATCCTCCTCCACGTTGGGGTGCGTGTACCTATCCCATATGTAGAATCCCAGGCTTCACCAAATTCCCTGGGACTGGAGCTGTCATTGCATTTTTTCTGTGTGTCTTTCAAAAATTAAAGTTACACTGATGTGATATACAGCCAGGCTTCTGGGGGTTTTTTTCTGGTTTTTTTTTCCCCACCAGTTTTTTTTTCCCATAGACCGATCCTCTTTTCAGCCCTCAGTGTGGGCAGCAGGGCTAAATCCCTACCTTGTGCAAGTCAGCAGAGCTGATAGTGGGTTTCTTTATATAAGTATGCATCACACCATCCTTGTCCCTGTTGCACAGCCTGTCCCCATGACAGAGAGATCCAGATCCCTGTCCTCACTATTCGTATGGAGACCCAAGCACTGGCATGCACATATCCACACAACCCCAAGTGATACAGACACACACGTCTGTGCACACCAGGCACACATCTGTGCACACCAGGCACACATGCCCCCACCAGAAGGTATGCACACACACACACACACACACACACACACACATACACACACATACACACACACACACACACACACGTACTCAGACCCAAGAAGCAAACCCTGCCCAGTCATGCCAGAGGGTAGATGTGAAATCCCGCAGCTCATCCTCACAATCACACAGCGTCTATTGAGGTGCACAAGCGCTAACTTTCCCATCTGTTCTCCATTGCAGCTTCATTTAAACCCTTTTGGGCTTTCTTGAATTTCCATCAGCCCAGCCCAGCCCAGCCCAGCTGCAGGACGTTCCCAAGCCACCCCAGCCCTGTGCAGCAGCACAGCAACTCCTGCCTCCAGCCCTTCCCTGAGCTGAGGACGGGATCCCTTCTCTCCCACTGCAAACCCTTTGCACATAATTTCACACTGGCAAAGAGCCACCTTCTACCAGCCCTCCTCCAAAACCAAATTAGCACGCTGCTGCAGCAGCAGAAATTGGAGAGGAAGGGCTGCAGTTTTATTTTACAACTCAATTAGCAAGTTTATACAGAAAAAAACACCCATATAACTGAGGGAGGTTTTATGTCCGTTCAGCTTCACCAGAAAATAGACTTGTTCCTCCTGAGGGCACTCCCCACTGCTGTGGGTACAGCAATGTGCTCCTGCCCATGGGGGCCCTCAACCAACATGCTGATCCTGGCTCCAGCCCTCCTCACTTACTCCATCTCTCTTTGCTCTTACACTTAAAAATCCTCTGGGTACCTCCAATCATGGGGTGAAAAACACAGTTCTGAGACTGTCCTGTCATCCTGTTCACCAAGTATTAAATCAGAAGTGTGCCAGAACCTAAGATGATGATAAAGGGCCCCATTTGCCCCTAATTTTTCCATAAGAACTAGTCCCAAACAACATTAAGCAAATGGCTGTATGCCCAGGATGGATCCTGACTCCCATAACAGCTTGCACCATTTACCACTGTGGTCTCTCTTTCCCTTCAACAGGCACTCTGGTCTGGTTTTTGGACAGAAGAAGACAGTGAACTCACTAAGCCAGTTTCTTACTGGGAATAGTTTTTGGATGTTGATTGCTTCAGGATCAGGAAGGAATGATTCCTTTCCATGCATGGGGTTGAGTCCTGGGCAGGGTGAACTCCCATACTATAGCTGCACTCTCCTGTGCAACTGTGGGCGAGGTCCCAGTCTGGCAGAGGGGCTGCCCTGCAGATGCTTTTCAATACATCAAAGAAGGGGGTATTCAATTTAACCAGAACCCACCAGCCACAGAAGACCACTTCTCAAAGGAAGAAACTGAGGAATAACCATGTACCTCATGTTATAGCCACATTCCCACAGCTCTGCACCTTCACCTCACCTACCCCATCATCAGCCCTTTTTGATGGAATAAAAATAAACTGCAGTGACAGAACCCCTCCACACTTCAAAACTGGAGGTGTTTGTGCGGCTGTTTCTGTTAGCTAAGCCAGTGGGGCTCCACCAGCTTTTCAAGTCTTGTGTAAGTTCAGAGAGATGAGAAATACTGATGGCAGTGGCTATTTGGAAGAGTGTGTTTTCATCTAGTGACCACACAAGCAGCCTCTTGGGGCTTCACTTAACAAATGTCTTCTTGTGAGATGGCTACAAGTGACAGCAAGGCCAGCTCAGCAAGTAACCACTCAACAGCATCATTTTCTTTCCAAATCTTCCCGCAACTCCTTCCAAAACTTACTTAAACTGAAGCCAAGCTGAATTCTTTCTGGTTGTCTGCATGGGGGATAGCCAGGGGAAGATAAGACAAGTCAAGGTACAAACTCCATGCATGAAACATCAGATGAATTCAAGGACCCCATGGACTGCTTTGCTTCAGGTCCAGAGACCTGACGTCACCACAGCCTGGATGCCTAAAGCTGTGCTTGTCTCATATCACTTTCTATTTGAACACTTGTGCTCTAGCTAGGGGACAGGAGACTTATGGAAATGCTTTACTGAGAATTCAATCCTTCTGGAAACATAAAAGCTTCTTGAAACAGGCTTTCCAATCCCCTCAGGAAAACTGTCCTATGCTAGCATCTGGTTGGAAGGAGTGTGATTCACTTTACTTCATTCTGGCTTCTTTCTCAGTGTCACTGATCACCTTCCTCCCATTATTAGTTACTGGACAGTGAGCTGTGCCCCCGGAAAGCAGTTCCTACAGGGTTAACACGGAGCTCATCTGAGACAGCTGTTACAGAGGTGTGGAAAGGCTTCAGCTGCCTCCTCCCTACCCCTGGCTGTCCCTGAGAGATGTCACCAGGGAAAGTGCCCTTCTACTGCTCCCCTCAAGCTCTGGCCCATGATTCTTTATTTTACATATTTAATCCTTTGATCTCCACTCAGTCCTTTTTTCTCTCATCTGCTTCCCACATTACTGTGTTTCTCTCCTGCTTCTTGTCCTTCAGTTCCCAGCCCCTTTGTGAAGGATCCTCAGATTTAGGGGTAACAGGACCTGAAGGGGAGACTCAGCATGCAGAGGGCCAGAGCAGAACTGCCATCCCTCAACTCCAGTCCTCCTCCCTTCACTCCTTCCAGCTGCTGTGCTGAGCTGTGAGGAGGAGGGATGAAGAAAGTTGGGTGTCTCGGTGGGGAAAAGAATGTGCCCAAAGTTCTGTTTGAGTGTAACCTTGCATGGTCTGGATCACTTCTGTTAAAGATTCTGTCTGACCTTCCTGCCAGGGCAGCATGTCCTTCCATGACAGATGTGGGTGATTTGGGCCAGGCATTCGTGAGAGATGCCCCTCACACAAAAAGCCCCACAGAAACCAGCACAGGTCATGAGGCAAACTGAGCAGCTCATAAACTACTTCTTAACCACCGGTACTTTCTGGTCTCTTGTCCAGTTCTGCATTTTAACCCAACAATTTCTGCTTTCTTTTTCCATCTTGCCTTTTCCAGCTTTTATTGGTAAACACTTCTTGCCCTGGATCTCTTTCTCTTTCAGCTGCTGAGCAGCTCAGCGGATAAGAACCACGGCGTCCCAGCGCGGCAGAGGGGCTGCGGGAGACAGAGCATCCCCTGGAAGCGTGCGGGCAGGGATCTCTCCCAGGGCAGGAGCACCATCTGCTGGAGAAGGGATTTATGGCATTGGGCCTCCGTGTAAGGTGCTCCCCGTTGCATTAATGAAACGTGCAAGGCGCTAGCAGTTCCGAAGGCACTCACTCTTGTTTTTCTCCCCTCGGACTGTGAAGCATGTGTAAAGCAATCCAGTACAAGTGTGTCCTGTATACCAGAGAGGGAAATGGAAAACAGGAATATGTTATGTGGGCACATCCCTTTTTCTTTGAGTTGCAGGATCATCTGTTTTTACCATGGGTGTATCAGGTGAAGCTCCATCTTATTTTGCATTTCTCTGTTTCAAAGAGCCCTCGAGTTAGTACCGAGTAAGTCACATCTCACTTAAGGGTCTCTTGCATAGTTTTACTATGTAAGTCAAAACAACCTTTCTGCCCACATATATTTTCCTTCATAGATGCATTTAAAGGAGATAAATGCAACGTATTAAATCTTGCAGTCCTTGTACATTTATTTAGTGCTCTCACTAAAGTTAAAGCCACGTCTCTGGGAAGTGACAGCTTCATGGACAGAGTCACTGACATACATCTCTGGGTGTGATGTCAAATGCCCTACTAGCAATGACCTTGATTTCCTAATGCATTACAGTGGCATGTCTTCACAACTTCCTATCTCAGCTCTTTGAAGACACTGCAAGTTGATGTGGGTGCACTGACATTAGTACTTAGGCAACATCCATTTCTGCCTTAACAAGAAAGACACAGACCTGTTAGCCAGAGGAAGCTACAAGGAGGACCACAACGGTGGAGCACCTCTCCTATGGAGATGGGCAGCTGGGGTTGTTCAGCCTGGAGAAGAGAAGGCTCCAGGAAGACCTCATAGCAGACCTGCAGCACTTAAAGAGTGGCAAATCAATTCTTTCACACATGCAGATAGGATGCAGTGGAACAATTTTAAACTAAAGGGAGAGACTGAGGCCAGATGTTAGGAACAAATTCTTTACTGTGAAGGTGCTGAGGCACTGGAGCAGGTTGCCCAGAGAAGTCATAGATACTCCATCCCTGAGAGTATTCAAGTGTACAGGATGGGGCCCTGAACAACCAGATCTGACGGGATGGTGGGGAGGTTGGAAGTAGATGATCTTTAAGGTCCCTTCCAACCCAAACCTTTCTATGATTCTATCATTTATATTTGATGCAGGGAACACATTCCCTTTGCCTTGTCTACTTGTCTGTTCTTACAAACCAAAACGCTCATGTCCAGGTTCAGGCACCTGAGACAAGCTCAGATGCTTAAATGTTAGCATCTGGTGCCACCTGAGACACCCAGATCTCCAGCTGCTGCCTCAGAAAAGTGGAGGGGCATTCTATACCTTCTGCCTCATTGACCAGCACCCTGCCTACGGATCCTTTCCAACCTGAAGGATTCAATGATTCTATGTGAATGTCATGGGTGTCTTGAAACCTGCAGAGAGATTCCAGGTGCCTCTTTTAACACCTGAGCGCATGATCTTATGAGAAGGTTATCAAAATTTAGTAGGAAAGGAGTAAATAAGATGGGACTTTGTCATACTAAAGAAATTCTTCAAGAGCACATCACTGTGTGTGGGTCATTTCAGCAGTGTACAGGGAGTTCTGCCTATTTCTGTGGTTCGCATATTGATCTCACCAAGTTAGTAAGTCAAAATATGCCATTTTGGGCTCCTTGTTCTGTGTCCAGAAGAAAAATGAGCTCATAATGATTTAATATGACTGGCTTTTGTATGAAACAAAATGATGGTTCCATAGTCAGTTGCTGGTTTGCCAACAAGCACTGTGCACATGGAATGAGGAGATGTAAAATTCTGCCTCTGCCCTTTCAACAAGGCCTCATCCCACCGTGCAGACTCAGTCTGAACTGACAGTTTTAATAAAAACCAAAACCATAAGGATGGTTAAAAGTTGTCTTGGACTTGGATTTAGCAATGTGGAAACTGCAAGTGAACCGAGTTCTGAATCTCCTCCATAGTTTTTACCTCTGTACAGTGATGGTTTGTGGATACTATATTTAAAAGAGAGGTTGTGAATGTAAAGACTCAATTAATGATTGAATAGCCATAGAATACCCAGAGTTAGAAGGGATTCATCGGGATAGTTATGGTCACCTTGTATCACAGTCCCTGAATTTGGGTGTTTATTCCTCTGCTATCCCAAGTTTTGCAGTTTCCTGGCTTTTTCATTAAAAGGTATGATGCCAGGAGCAGAAATATGGCTTGTGCTGGTAGTTCAGAGAAAGCAATTGTGGTAGATGAGCAGTTTAAATTTTGGGGGAAATGTAGCAGAGAGATCAGGCAGCTTCATCCCCACAGGATCTCTGTAACCCTCTCTGTCTTTCCCTCCCTCAGGCTGGAGCTGTGCTCAGGACACGGCCTTCCCGCAGAACCAAGATCAGTTCTTGTTTCTCCTTGTTCCTCTTCCTTCATTTCCAGTTTCTTCCTTTCCTTTCATATGACTGCTGGTTTGCTGGGTACCCATGATCTGTTTCCCATCAGCATCAAATATAAGAGGAAGAAGACCAAGGGGACACACTAGACAACAGAGCATGGGAGGGCTTTAGGCTCATCTTCTCACCTAAGGATGCTGCCAAGCCCCACAGCACAAGGGGGAAAGGTGCCAACACCCCTCTCCCAAATCAGTGCTACACTACCCCTGTGTAATGCTCCAGGTCTGTTGGTATCTCTTGTGTGGTGGGCTTATCCCAGGGTGGGCAGCACACCCTTGGCTGACAGCAGGTGGCCTGGAAGCCACTGGTCACCCAGGGGTCCTCACAAGGGCTGGCAGCTCCTTGTTTCATCACTGAGCTCCGTGAGCTCTCCAGGTAGACACAGTTGTGCAAGTAGAGCTAGTCTCTTAGGCTACAACTATACAGGCAGATTAAATGTTTGTAGCAACACTCATTGGCATGAAGGTCAAGTGCCAGAGACCATCGTTAATTGTGTGGCAATGATGACTTGGTTGCCTGGCATTATTTAATTTACTAATGTAAATTAAATACTGGAGACTGAAAACCAGGGCAGGGTAGCTGATGGTCTTGTGTGTAGGAAACCTAGCTCACTGTCCAGATTGTCTGTAGCCTTGCCTTCTTTCCTTCAAAATCTTATTCCAGCATGGTTGGGGTGAACCTTAGTTAGACAAGAAATAATGGTTTTTCTTTAAAAAAAAAAAAAAAAAGGAAAGGTCCAGACCTTTGGCATTTGGTGGGGAGCTGAGAATTTGGTAGCAACAGTAATAAAGAGCTGGGGATGGACCTAAACCAGCACTGGGTGGGACCTTAAGACGGTCATACTCCTTCATGTCCCTGAAGTAAGAGGTCCCTTCCCTTTCTCGTGGGCAGCTTTGGGAAAGGATTAAGGAAATAGTAGAGGTGCATTTCCAGCCTTGCACATGGATGTTCCTGATAGCGTGTCAGGAAGGAAGAGCACCTTCCATGTAACCAGTTCTTTCACAAGTCTTGAATTCCCCTTTCCCCTCCCAAACTCAGCATGTAATGTTGGGGTAGTAATTGCCATTCTGGTTTTGTAATTGTAGCTTTGAATGCCTGAGTGACTGATTTTAGCAGAGGCTCCAGTCACATGAAATGGGAGTGGATACAGCTGGTCTCAGGACCAGCCAGAAAAATGTAGTCTCCCAAAGAGAGCTCATTTCCATTCTCCTCAGGCTGATTGTTTTTCTCACCAGGTGGTGGTTGCTTCTTCTTGAATTACAGAAAGCTGAAAACTTGACTCATGAGAAAAATATCCTAAGTGTTGCTACGCTATTGTAAAATAAATGGATACATCTGTCTCTAGGGATGTACCTTCCTCTATCTTTCTGAAGAACAATCACCCATTTCTATAAAATCTCCAAAACCCTTATAATGCCATTTGAGTAGTAACTGTTTTGGAGGAGTTTATCCATTTAGGCTGGATTCATTTCACTTGATCTAGAACGTGATATTGGTTAGACACACATCATCTGCACCACTCTTTGGGCTATAAAGACAATACTGATTTGATTTTCTATTACTGCAATGCATACACATACATATATTTAATGTACATGATGGCACCAACAACTGCTTTTAAGGTTATGAATTTCAACCATTTAGGCCTCATTCTGTTGCCTACACACAGACACTGCAAATTGGGATGTACCAGAGACCCAAGACATCTGCCTGGACATGCAGGCATAGCACAAGACCAATACCAGACCTGAAGCCCTCTTGGGCAGCAGCTGGAGGCCATGTGGGATACACTAAGGTCTCTTCAAGTGCACCAAACCACAGTTGAACAGTTGAATTGAGACCAGAGCACCTAAGCTAGTTGTTACATTCCCCCTGTAGCCACTGGAGAAAAGTAGGCACCTTTAGGGGATGAATCTTGAAGTGAGCACCTGAAACAGACTCCAGTGCATCAACTACAAAGGCAGTCTATCAGAGCATCACAGAGCAAAATACTGAGAAAGATACTAATTTTAAGCAAGAATAATATCTCTGTGTGAAACTGGATAGGCAAATTGTTACTGCTTTGTGACACCTTTACAATTGCAATGCTAATCTCTTCACTAAAAACATGGATATAGAAACCCATGCCCATGACCTGGTGAAATCCAGAGTCTGATTGTCAGTCACTAAGTAAGAGTCAGAGCACCTGACTTAAAACTCTTGTTGGAAAACATCTGTGAGCAAAACTCAGCTCCAGGAAGAAACAGCACTGACCTGGAAAGATAGTCACCTTCCTACTATAGCTATATATGAACAACTAGTTGATGAGATGGGTTGTACCAGTCGTGCTATGAGACAAAAGCATACTTACAGATCTCCTTGCAACTGAGCAACTCTATCCTGGCTTGCTGTCACCAAGAAATGGTTGGGTGATTGAAATCACTCTCATGGCATCTGTCAAATGAGTTATCTTGAACTGAAAAGAGTGCAGCAGAACTAATGCAACTCAGTTTACAAAAAAACCTGAATTGTACTTCCCTTTTATTTCCATCACACACTGGAGGCACACCAGAAGTGACTGACTTACTGGTGAGCCAAATCAAACAGGTATCTGCTGAGTCTACACCTCAGCCTTTCCCTTAGAGGGTCACAAATCCTGGCCTCTCACCTACTGAGCTGCCAGGTTTTTACAACAGTTGGAGGAGCTGAAAGTTGTCCAGCCATCTCCTCTTCTGTTGTGTTTGGTTAACATTGATCATTGGGATATTGCAATGCTAATAAGTGGGGAGCAGACACCCTGACTGGCAGATTCATGGAACAACAAACAGAGCAATTGCATACACCTTCTTTTCAGGAAGAGATGATGAAGAAAAACACCATCTCATCTCACATGAGTCCCTTGTCTTTTTCTTCCTAATTCAGAAAGTTGAAATTTTTCCATGTAGGAGAATTTCAGTCAGGTTCAAAATCACTCATAAAAATGGAGGAATTGTTCCAACAAAGTCCCAGAAAGGTTTCCTAATTTTGCAAAGAAATTCAGGAACAAAACCTGGCCAGTTCTGACTGGCTTGCACTGTGCTGTGGTAGGTAGCTGAGCAGAGGAGTCTGGGTCTTCATGAATCTCAGCCTTTTACTCCTTCAGGCAGGAATCTTCATAAAGGGAGTCACCTCCATGCTTCATGCAGGTAATGAGCAACTGGGAGGCAGCACCAACGCCAAGCAGGCCTTGGGCTCTTGCTCATCTTCAACCAAATAACTTAGCATGGACATAAACACCTCCAGAGCTTACTTGGTTGGAGTGAGGGAAACCAAGGCAAAGTACTTAGACAAAAGTCAGGTGTGGTGAAGACGGGTTTATAAAACTTGGAAGCATATTTGGGAGTCTGCTTGGAAATTTGTGCAGTTACTGAGTTTTCCTTCACCCTTTCTGGAACTGGGGAAACACTTTTCATTGTAAAGAATCAACTACCAAAAACTATGGCTCCTTTGGGGGGAAAAAACGAAAAGAAAAAACAAGGAGGAAAAAAAAAAAAAAAAGGATTCTACTCTGTCTACTGCAGATGTGATTTTTTGAATAATATAGACAATTTTCTGTATTTTAAGGCTTAATTTTATTAAACTGGGGCAAACCAGGAAATCTCATCTTTTCTTCCTCACTGGCTACCACGAGATTTATCCACGATCCCCAAACTTAACAGTGGTGGAATTTGAATTCCAGGGCTGCAGCAGGTCAAGAGCCAGGTTTATCTTTCAGCAGGGATTACCTATGATTTCTATTAGATTATTCCTGACATGTGGTTCATCATATTACAGGTTAAATGTTTAAAGGGAGGAAGAAAGCATGAGGCATAATGAATAACAGCTATATAACTCTCCTCTCTTCTCCACAGAATAAATCTATACTGAGTTTAGGAGGTGTGTAGATTAAAAGACTGCCCTGACAGGCTATCAACAAACTTACCACATCATATAACAAGAGTGAACTTTAAATCTACCATTTTGGCTACCTTTGAAACTCACTGAGAAGCTCAGTTCTAATAAAAAATCTCCTAGTGGTTCACATCTGCGTTTTGTAATTGTCATCTGAAAATAAAGAGTGTTAGGAGTGATAAGTGAGTGGTCATCTCACTGGAATCCTAGTGCAGCCTTTTTCAGTAATGAAATGATATTGTATTTCTCCCCATATGAATCAAGACTGAAAAAAAAGTTTCATGTTCAGCTTTTAAACTGTGTTTCCATAGCTGATTTATTTTTTTTTAAATATGTTCCTCTTCCCTTGCTTCCCACCCCCCCCTCCCCATTTTATTTACTATACCCTAAGCAGGGCTCTGGTTTCCCCTCAACCTGCCATGATTACAGGCAGAGTCCTCTGCCAGGGGTTCAAAAACTGGTGGACAATTCCTCCTGGGCTTATTCTCACTGTTCTTCTCCTGATGCTTTGGGGGAGATGAAAAGCAAATCCATGAGCTGCCAAGAATCACACCCAGGTAGGGATGCAGTGCTGCGAGAGCTGGTCCCTGCTCAGTGTACAGGAGACAGACATGACCCTGGGATGAGTTCATGGGGTCACACCTTGACCTGATGGAGACCCCTCATCCCCCCATGCTCCTGTGAGGAACAGAGCGGGGATTAAACTGGAGGGCTGCAGTCTGCATCAAACAGAGTGAACAGACCCCAGCCACAAATCACTCAATATTTTAACAGGCTTTGAGAGGTGCTTCTTCCTTGCTTTAACCCTTTGTGGGACTTCAGTGCCTGCAGAAGATGGATGGTGAGCAGTCCTCCACCACAGGTGGCAAAAGGCTACCTGGTGTAAACCTGCTTTTGCCATGTCCCAGCCAGGACTGAAGGGCAGGGAGGACCTTCCCCTTCACCTCTCAGGACTGGGGTCTCCACTACAGCTGCCCTCCATCACACTCCTAATAGGCGGTGTTTCCCACTGGCTGCTCACCAAACGTTTCCCCAGTTTGGCATCAAGCTGTTCCCCAAGGAGGCCAGGACCTGGACTGCAGACCATAAGTCCTGCAGAGGACCTAGTTACCCAACAGGTGTCAGATCACAAGCTCTGCAGTCACCTGCCAGTTCCCAAGATATCAGAGCTTGCCCCAGTCATTGCAAAATTCTTTCACATGTTTTTTAGGTTGCCACAAGTAGATCCAAGGTGACAGTTTTGAGCCATATCTGGTAAATGAGAGAAAATGTGTTTGTACCCTTTCCTGAGCACTGAGGAGGGGGTGGTTGCTGCATCTCCCTCAATTTCTACCTCTATTTCCATTCCTGTCCTGCCATAGGCTGGTGGATGGACGATGATCTACTCTCTGGCAGAAAAGTGCTGTGCTAATGCCGGAAGAGGTCACAGAGAACAGGGGCCAAAGGCTGCTGATTTCCAATCTTTAGCATTTCTCTCTTCTCTCACTTCTTCATCCCACTACCACTTGGTCCCCTACAACCCATGCCGAGAAAACTCTGGGCTATGTGTCAGCGAATGTTTGGCTTTTAGGAGTAAAACTGTTTATCAAAAGTAAATACAAACATCAGTTCCCACTGCAAACATGGTCATAACACTGACTGACTTCAGCTCTGTAGAAAATCCCAGCGTAACTAGTCCCAGAGTCAGATTATGAGCGTGACCTGAGGGTTAGATTGGAGTTGGTGGGATTGCATGTGCAAATGAACAGTTCCAGACAGGAGCTGGGCATTGACTCCCAAAAGGGTGTGTGTCATGGTTTTCTAGCTACTATGAAAAAAATTAACTCTAGCCCAGCCAAAACCAGCACAACGAGACAAAGCTGGGGGCTCAGTCGGCACCAGTGCTCCATCCCGGGTCTATAGGTTGTATTTGAGTGCTCTCTAGTGGACAGAAAAACCAGTCCATAGATGAACACAGTGGATGAGGCTCTCTCTGAGCCTGTTACCCTCACCTGGGTGTCTGAGGCATTGGGTCTGTAATTTCCACATACCATGTGCCTGTGATGAGTGTCTGGGGGCAGGGTTTGGGAGAGTGGTTCAAATCTGGGTCTTCCTGCTATGTGAGGCTGCAGGGAAGAGGTGCAGGAGTGGTGCATGGTGACGGAGGATGCACATCTCATTGGAGAAATGCTCACACGCAGCATGGGTAACATCCCAACTCCTTCCCATTTACATGGATTTTCCATGCTTCTCTTTGTGTTGAAACAAACACCTGAAGGATCTGCTCCTGTGTGTGCAGTCAGTGGGAAGAAGACCAGAGAGGTACTGTAGAAGGAGAGCAGAAACAGTGGTCAAGGAAGGGATTTTATATGGAAGTGGGGGAAAATTACATCAACTCATTTACCAGCCACTGATGAGCCTTCAGGAGCTCTCTGCTCCAAGAGCCCAGCCAGGGCAGAACATAAACACTCTGAGGGAAAATAACTTTTGTTTCACAGCACAAAGTGATAACCCACAGGATATAGTGGGAACTCAGACTACTTGAGTGTGACAAGAAGGTTATTATGGAAGTCAGCTCAGGATACAGGCCATAAAGTGGTTAGTCATGGGTACTTCCAGATGAGCAGAACCATATTACTGAACTCAAACATTTAAAAGCTGTCACAAAATCATGAGATTTATGAGGATACTATATTGCAGTTGGGATTTACTTATGTAAGTTTTGAATTCTGAGAATAACTCATCACATTTTCCTTTTATTTCTGTGAAGTGACAGCAAAAATAGTATTTTATGATGGTGGTATTAAAACTAGAAACAGCCACTTGTCTCATGAAACAGTTACACCAGCTATAGAGGTGATATGCATCTCTCCTTAAACTCTATAAAACCTGAATTCCCCATTACCTCTGTGTTGTGGGGGCTATTATCTTAGGTTTCCAGGATGATACCTTCTTTCATCAAGAGCTTCTCTTGTATGGATGCTTCTCAATGCTCAGACATCTTGAACACAAAAACACCTCCTTCAATCTCCTACTGAGCTTAATTACTTGGCTCCTATTCATTATTTCCCTTCACTTTCTGGAGGCCTTTGACTGAACTCACACTGCCTCCTTTTTTTTTGAGCATCTTCTTCCGCTTTGAGCAGTCATATTTGACCTTGCCTCATTTAGTCAGAAACCACTGAGGCTCTGTCACAGTACCACATATACCTGCAGTAAAAGAACATGGGTTTGAATGTGGGCAGTTACTCTAGGCAAATCCATTAATAGTTTTGTTACAGAGATGCTGCAACCATGCATGTTAGGCTGCACGAATGTCTTAATTCAGTTTGTTGAGGGTCCAGAAAGAAGGGGGGGATGGGAGGGGTGTAGGGGTGGATTTAGAAGAATGGATACAAATAAATCAAACAACCTATGAAACCAGTCAGCACTGAAAGTTAAGAGGCAGGAAAACGACCAGAAATCCCAAAGAAAATAGCATTGAATCTTCCAAGAGTTTACTTCTCTTTCCTCCACTTGTACACAACTAAACTGAAGCAGGGAAGAACCAGGAATGTGAGTGGAGCAGCTGAGGGTACCCCAAGTATTGGTAGGAAATCATAACTCAATGAGTGATGACTTTTAGTTGTATTGCTTTTCAGATTTGCCCCACATTATCCCACAAGCCTTCCCCTGCAGGTTTCCTGTTGAAGCTTAACTACACCAGTTGAAGTTTAGCTACACCAAACAAGTCCCAGTGCCACAGAGACTGATGGCCTAGGTGCAGGGTCTGGCCAATGCTCATCATTAAAAAGGGTTCAGAGGAAGAAATTTTCTCTGTGGCATCCAAAGCAACATGAGAATCGAACTTCAGCTATTCTAGCACATTGCTTCTGAAAAAGGAAAGACTGTTGCTCAGTTCCAGCAGGCACCTCTATCTACAGTGTTCTCCTGTCAGGTTTGATTTGTGTGCACCTTTTATACTGAGATTCACTCTTTACAGTCAGCATCTGAGAAAGACCCTGCCTTAACCTCATAGGAAAGTCAGGTGATTATTTCCACAACCTCAGAGGTTAGCACCACTGAGGTATTTGTTCTACTCATTTGCTATAATGATACAGCTGTGGAGTTATAAAAATGCCATATATGATAAGACTTACTAGGAAATCAGATAAACAGGCAGCCCTTGGACTTCTTCACGAACATACTGACATAGCACACACAACCTCTCCAGGTCAAAGAGGGGCAGCATACTGGGGCCAAGCAGACAGTTCTGTGTGGGGAGAAAAGCCACAGTTTTTGAATCATCTTCACAAGCACTTGGCAATATTTGAAAGGACATCGCTCAGCAAGCACAACAAGCCTCAGTGGGAATACGTAGCTCAGGTCCTGCTCTATTTTTGCAGTCTCAGGCAGCTAACTACCAGCTGCTTATTCCTTGCTGCTATCTGAATAAATTGGATTATCCAAGAAGCCAAATGCAGATAAAAATGCCATTAGAGAAGCAATTCATTTAGGCATAAAGCTATTTATGACATACTGATGCTTTCAGAAACTCCAGCCCGAAGCTGTTTAACCCTTCAGAGGCCACTTGAGAACGATTCATGTTCCAAAAGCACTTTCTGGTGGCTTGCAGCACTTCTGGCAACAAGGACCCCTGTGCCAGAAAAGCTGCAGCTGTGTGGTGGTGTTTATACCCTGCTTAACAAAAGGTTTCTAGTGGTAGGGAGAGAAAACAAGTGGGATTCAGGAAGGAACCCCACCAATGAAGTCTCCCCTTTTTGTTTTGACTCATAAGATTCATTCTCCAGATTCCTTATTTCAGAACAAGCATCAAATGGCTGTTCTGGGTCTGCCACTTTGGACCTCTCTTGGTTTTCACAGAGTTCCATCACATTTCAAATTCCACCTATTCCTCTGGGGAGTGAAAAGTCCTAATCCACTCACTAAATTTTCTTCCAGAAGCTGCTCCTCCCTTGGAGGCACCCCTGGATCCCACCGGGGTGCAGAGCCTGTTTGGCTGCATTGATGCACTGTCAAGAGTCTGGTTTCTATTGTTTTTCTAATATTCCCGGGCATATTAGTGGGAATTTGTCTGTCCAGGGAAGTCAATGGAGTTGGTGAGAGGTCTGGAGCACAGTGTGGTGAGGAGTAGCTGAGGGAGCTGAGAATGTTTAGCCTGGAGGCGTCTCAGGGGGGACCTGAAAGGAGGTTGTAGACATCTGGGGGTCGGTCTCTTCTCCCAAATAACAAGTGAAAGAGAGGCAATGGTTGCGACCTGCACCAAGGGAAGTTTGGATTGAGTACTAGGAAAGATTTCTTCAATGAAGGGGTGGTCAGGCATTGGAACAGGCTGCTCTGGGAAGTGGTGGAATTGCTGTCCCTGGAAGTGTTCAAAAAACACGTGGATGTGGCACTTGGCGACGTGGTTCATTGGTGAGCACGGTGGCTGGATTAATGTTTGGACTTGACGATCTCGGAGGTGTTTTCCATCCATAGCAAGAGCCGTGCCCTGCACCCGGCTGTCGTGCCCCGGGTGAGGTGAGGCCAGCGCTCCCGAGCAGCGCCGTGCCCGTGGCTTTAAGGCATGGAGATGGGTGCCAGCTGCTTCCAGCCAGGAGGAGGAGAGCGCGGGGATGCCCGAGGCTCGGGGGGACGGCAGGTCCCGTGGGGAAGGGGAAGCGCGGCGGGCATGAGTTAGTGGGCATCCCGAAGAACAGTTCCCGCTCGTCGGCNCCGATATCCGGGAGGGCCGGCCACGGGCAGGGGGGCGGGACCTGCTGCCGCGGCCATGGAGCAGCGCGGCCCGGCGCCCGCCGTGCTGCTCACCACCAGGTACGGGCCGGGCACCGGGGAGCGCCGCCCCTCCGCTCCCCCCGGCCCCTCCGCTCTCCGCTGCCCTCAGCCCCTCCGCCCGCCCCGGCCCCTCCGCTCCCCTCGGCCCCTCCGCCCGGCGCCGTCCCGGGGCACGGAGGGAGGGCAGGAGGGAAGGGAAGGATCCCGACGCGGTGGTGCTCAGGGACAGCCGTGTGGCTGCTGCGCGGGTTTGCCCCGGGACGCTTGGGATGCGTGCGGGTTCTCAAGGCTTCTGGCATTTCACAGCCGGGAGAGGTCCCTGGCCTTTTCCTCCTGTGGTTAACTTGGGGTGGGTTCCCTTCCACGCCGTGTGTTCCCGCCCTCCGGAAATGTCTTTTCCTTGTCGGTATGCCGAGGTGGGTCAGGAGGAATTGATCCCGGAGCGCCGCCGCGGCGCGGTGTCCCCACTGCTGTGGCCATGCACCGCATCCCTCTCCTCGTGCCCCGCATCCCGCTCCTCGTGCCCGCCGGGAGCCCCTCTGGCTGTAAGCTCACTGAGGAGCGAAATGAGGGGTTTTCCTTCTCTTTTCCCACCTTCCTGAAAACCTGCCCTAGGTGGGTGCAGAGGCGCCGTTTTCCGTGGTATTAACTTTTTAAAACCTGTATCTTCCTACATGTGGTAAAGGAACCCTCAGGAGAAATACCTCAAGAAGAAAATGCTTGTGGTGATCCTTACAGAAAAATGATAGATATCTCTTTTTTCTTTCTTTTTTTTTTTTTTTTTTTTTTTTTTTTTTTCATGCCCATGGGATATTTGAGACCACATGAAAGCAGTTTCTTACCAGATGAGTCATGAGAAGAAGTGTTGATTCAGCAAGGTCCTTATCTCCTAGGACATAAAAACCATCTCAGTCACATTAACTTCAAAGCTGTTATATTAATCCTTAAATATTTGGCTGCCTTTGGAGCAGTGGCCTTGAACCTTCAAATGTATCTGACTTGACTAATAGGTATTTTGTAGGACTGAGTTTATATTAGGTTTTAGCCTTGGAAATGGAAATCTGGACACTTGGACTTGTTTTACAGTTGATAGACTGTAAAAGACCCTCTTGCAAATTGTCCCATCGATACTGGAATACTTTCAGGGATAAAATCAGATAGATAGATAGATAGATAGATAGATAGATAGATAGATAGATAGATAGATAGATAGATAGATAGATAGATAGATAGATAGATAGATAGATAGATATGGGGGGTGGGGGAGAGGATTAAGAGTTTAACAAATGAACATGTTTTCTGGCTTGTGGGGTAAAACAGCTGTATAATTGTGACCTTTTCCACTCTTTATGCGTACTGGGTTTGGAAATGGGACTCCGAGTTTCTGTGGTAACATAGAATTTAGACTCGTGCTGAGTTGGAAGTGACCCATCAGGATTATTGAATCCAACTCCTGGCCCTGTGCAGTATACCCAAGGGATCAAAGCATGTGCCTGAAATTGTTGCCCAAACACTTCTTGAACTCAGACAGGATTGGTGCTGTGGCCGCTTCTCTGGGGAGCCTGTAATCTGTATACTTGTAGTTAGACTATACAGAGAAGTAAAAATGTTTGGTGGGTAATTTTTGTCAGATATTTTGCTTTCACTAAATGAATAAAATAGCTATACAAATTTTTTCTTCTTTTACTGTGATCTGGGGTCATTTTGGTCCCCTTTGGGCAGAGGTTGTTGGAGGTGGGTGATGCTGGCCGGGCTGGCTTTGTCGAGACAGGAAGTGCAGAGTCCGCTCTCCTGGGCACACAACAGCTGGAATAAAGTTTCTCTGGCCACAAAACTTCACTCTCTTACTTTGCTTTCTTGGTCACAGTGGCTATTCCTCACACCCCATCTTAGCCTTTCAGCGCAGAAAGGAGGTTAATTAAAGTACAATTATTACATGCAAATATTACATGCAAGTCGAAAGACAGGAATGAAAAACTGTGTCTCTTCTGTGAACTGTGGAAGCTGCTCTGTTCAGCTGACCTTTATACAGCCTCCACTTCCTCTGTCCCATGCCCGTCCCACATGATCTGATTGTGCAAGCACAGTGTTACTGGTATGAATGGTCTTCCTAATAATTCCTATTAGGAAGGTTGACCATGTGCCCAGGTCTCCCCTGAACCATTGGCATTGTAGACAACAGTGTAATTTGGAGATAAACAATCTAGATTTAAAGAAGGAGTAGAAGCAATAAACCTGTGTGTTGAATTTAAACAACCAGCTTTCTCCTTCTGCTGCTTTTTCTTAAAGCAACAAGTGTAAAAACAAATGTGTTTGATGTGAAAAATGCAATAAAACTGTATTCTGTCTTGGGATTTGCAGGTGCTGCTTCTGTTTGAATAACAACAATAACAGTATTTAATGAATTAAAACACTGAGGCTGCTTATTTTGAAATGAAGGCATTAGAAGAACCAGTGAGCACTTTAGACAGTAGGCTGTGTCACAGATTCCTTGATGATTTCTTTTTGTTTACAATAATTTTTCTATTTAAAAAAAACCCCTTTTGCTATGGAAGACATAATAGGGGTGAGTTTCTTGTAAGAAAGGGTAATGAAAGTGATCATAAGGCCAAAAGCAAACAAACAAACATGTAGCTATTACCCCTACCTCTATTTATTTCCATTACAGTCACTTTACCTCAGAGTTTTAAAAAACTTTAAAAGAAAACCCCTGGGTATAGATAAGGTATTTATTAACTTCATGACATTTTTTGGACTCTGAAGCAGAGCCTTTTAAGGGGAAGTTGTTGTGTTGTCTCAGAAGATCTGTCTGTGGTTGGTGTTTCCAGCTGAGCAAGGCTACTCACGGAGAATGGTTCATTCGCCATTATTTCTTCTATTTACATCAGAGGTGAAAGGCAAGATAATTTGTCATTTATACTCTGTGTTAACAGAAATAGAATCATAGACTGATTTAGTTTGGAAAATACCTTTAATATCTTCTAGTCCAACTGATAACTTGGTACTGCCACATCCATCACTAAACCATGTCTCCAGGACTGATGACCCGAATGCTTCCCTGAGTTAGTAAGTCATTCCTCTGTACCATCTGACAAACCTTTTTGCTGCCTAAGCTGAAGCCACAGCTTCTGGGTGACTGCACATCTGGAGAGCATTTCCTCTGCTGCAGGTATATTCTAAAAAACTCCAGATCCAGCTGATTTTACTGGCAGGTGCCCTCTAAGTCAGCATTTTGGCAGAAAATGAGAACAGAATCAGAGCAGACAGAGTAGCTTTTAGGTACCTACTGTAAAATACAGGAGGTGGTAGAGCTGTTGTTAAAGCCCTAATGTTTTAAGCATGGCTTGCAAAGAGGATTGGATTCAAAAGGTCCCATGCCCTTGTTGTCCTGTTTATCAAGAACTCTCAAGATACTGTCTTTAAAAAGCTTTTTATTCAGGTTTTGCATTGGAGATTCAGAGGTTGCCTTCTTGGAAAAGCTCAGGTTTTAAAAGAACTCGTCAAATTTTGACATGATGAGGCGACCCTTTGGAAACTTTGTTTGAAACGAGATTGTTTAAACCTCTTGAAAGTCTATTTTAAATTCTATGCATGTGGTTAGAGCTAGAAAAGGCAGAAAAACTGTGTAATGATTTATTTTTTTTAATCCCCTCTGATTTCACTAAGAAACACTCACACGTGGAAAGGATGCACTTGGAGTTGTGATCAGAGAGTATTCAATCCTGTGCATGATAAACTTCTTTCTGATTCTGGCAGAGTACTTGATTCCAGTGACAACAGTAACAAGTGTGGGTTGGCATTGGGTAACTTTGGGAAGAAATTGCTTATCAGTTTTCGTTTCCAGTCTATTGAAACAGACTGTTTATTTCCTTAAAAGTACTGGTTTGTGCCCCAACAACATCTGCTTGGTCTTACTCTTGATGAGTAAGCAGTATAATTCAATTCTGGCATTCGTCTTGTAAAAATGTAATAAATAATTCGTTGGGTGGGAATCCAGGGAAAGGTGACATCACCGTTCCACAGATCTGAAGCTGGCAGGAGAAGAGGATGCATTGTGTAAACTGCTGCAGCAGCTCCGCTGTTACATTTTCCCTCAAGAAGTCCTGTGGGTGGTTCTGACTCTTTGCAACTCTCAGAGGTTAATGCTGTGATTGTCTATTTAATTTGGTATGAAAGGACAAGTAGTTCTGTTTCCAATTCAGTTTTTTATGGGAAGGCTGAAATATTTTAGCTAGTGCACCTTCAGGTTGTTTGGCAACAAGACTGTATATCAGGCAGTCAAAACCAGAAGGCAGCTCCAAGGGATCATGTCCGTCTATAACTTGCTCAGTCCTGACAGATGTTTATGTAATTTTCCTCAAGGACCTTCACAGATGGAAACTATTGTTAGCCCATCAGTCTCTTCCAGCAGCTTTGTATTTCAGGCTTTAAACCAGTTTCCTGGTTGGCTCTTCACAAACTTCAGGTTGCCCCTCTGCTCCAGCAAACTCCTTGTTCCTTTCATGGCTGCTTTAATTTATTGTCTCTGCCATTCCTGGAAATGTCCTTAGACAAAGGAGAGTTGGATAGGGCTTGGCATGTGTTGTAGTGGACAGGCCTTTGCCTCAGAACAAACCATGATGAGAACTCTGGGATCTTCTCACCTGCCCTGCTGGGTAAAAGCGCTTTCAACTCCTTGTGAGAGAAGTCCTGTTCTGAAGGAATACACATCTTCTCTCCATGGAAATGCTGTATTCCTGGCATTTTATCTGCAGTGGCCAGTGGCAGGTGTTTTGGGGATGGAATATAGGAAGCAAGCCGTGTCCAAATTTGTCTTTTTGCAGAGCAGGAGCAGTGTTGGGACAGGGTCTGTGTGATGCCCTGTTAAAATGAGAGTCTTTGTAGTGACTTTCTTGGCCTTTGAACTGGGTCTTCGGAGAGGATCAGTTAAAAGTCTTTGTGCCAGTGCTTGAGCTCTGTGTGGTTTTTCTTCCCTAGGCAAATTCAGAATACACACACAGGTCTGGATTTGTCAGTGCCACGATACCAGGAAATCTATGGGAAGATGATGTCTGGCCATGTGGAGTATCACATCGTTGTTGTCACTCGACTGGCTGCCTTCAAATCAGCAAAGCACAAGCCTGAAGATGTAGTTCAGTTTATGGTAAGTATTTAATCAGAGCTGTGTTGGTGATCACTTTCTAAATCAGCTTTGATTATTTCAGTCCTGATGTAGCAGACACTTTGTCATCAATCACAGCCTCTCTGGGTCAGGGTCTTTGGAAGGTACACAGTCTGTACCATTTTTGCAATAGTATTCTACATACATCAACTGAACTTTTTATTCCAGGAGCTCAAAGCAACAGAGACTGTTGTTGCCTTTAAGGCATTTTGTGTTTTGGGTCAACAAACAGAAACCAATTAAGTATTTGATAAGTCTGCTACAAAATTGACTTCTCCCAAGCACTTGGACTTGGTACATAAACATGGAATAACTATATAATAGCTTATTTGAATCGATTTATTAGCCTTGTCATGGCTTTTAATTTCCTTAGTAAGAGAGTTTTGCAAGAGGGTGTCCATTATTGAGTTGGATTGTCTTTTTCTTTATACCTGCAAAGGTTTGAAAACATAGCACGACTTAAAACAAGTGAAATGAATCTCATCTATAAGCATGTGCACGTCCACGTAAGCTGTTTCACCTGGGACTGTCTATTAGTTGATGGAAAAAGGTGCATTTAGGGGATGTTTTATTTGATTTTCTTTATCTGTCTGCTGGACCGCTCTGAAGAAGTGCATTTCTCTGTCTGTTGTCTACAGAAGGACACATCCTGCTGCATGCAGTGAACATGTACTCTTTTCAGATGCTTTGGCAGTAATTGTAATGTCACAGGGATGTGAATGTGTGGTTACCTGGTAGACCATTACCTGCAGTGTAACTCACACTCATAGAAGATAGCTGATAAATAGTTATTTACATAGTCTGATTTGCAGATCAACATCTGTCAGTGTTGTAAAGAGATGCATGAGGAGGAGATCTCATTGCTTCATTCCACACCTTATGCTAAGTGTAACTTTATGGTAAGAGCAGCAGTGCTGGCATAAGAATCTGTTCTGTTCTCCCTCCCCATCCCTGACTGCTTGTTCTCACTCCTGAAGTGTTTCCTTCTGTGTGCCAGTGTCATGTGGCAATTCCATAACGTCAGCTGAGGAACTGGTCCCTGCTGAAAACGGGTATTTGGAGGGCTGTTACTCTGTACTGATTTACACCTATTTCTTGAGCCTGTGAGTTGCACGGCCCCATTAAAGTTTGTTTTAGTAGAGGGGAAGGGCCAGAAATGGGCAGATAGGAGAAGGGGATATGCAGTTGCTTTTTTTCATGCAGCAATGCCAGTTTATGTTACATAATGTTCCCATGTAGCTCTGTGCAAGCAAGAATCTGACTAAACCTGAGGTGTTAAACTGGGCTATTGTCATCTAAACTATATTTCACTTAAGTTCATAAAATCAGCTTGTCTATAAAGAGGATAACCAAACTTCCTCCTGTGGACCCTGGCTTGCAGGGATTGTCTGTTCTTATGTCTGCTCTCTCTAGAAGGACATTTAACACTCAGGTGCACTTCTCAAGTGAAATGAACCTTCCTGATTTCTCCTCTGGTTGGGCCTCCTGACATTTCGTTCTTCACAAAGAAGAAAATTGGTGGAGCCTGTTACATTTTTTTCAGCTGACTACATCTGATTTATTATATGGTTTGTTGTGTGAGAGTAATTTAAAACCCTGAGCTGGGAAGTTGGAGGATGGATGCTTTGCATTCATTCCAATGAGTCTCGTCTGTGTGTATTACTGGAAGGAACAGGGGGATTCACCTGTCCTAATTTATCTCTCTGTAAGTTGGATATTTTAATCCGAGTCTGTCCCTGCTTTTATGGTCAGTGGGGAGAAGGGGAATGAGGTGAGTCATCCTCTGGAAATGTCTGTCTTGTTTGACCCTAAAGGGAAAGCATCTACATTTTAGGCAGCTGCAGCAGGGGGCTTCAACTCCAGGCTAAAATGCTTAAGGGTCAGTAGAGTTGCGCACAAGTCAGAGTGCACTCAGAGGTGCCCTGGGATTTTCCACCTGGCCTTCAGGAGGTTCTGGTCTCCCATAAGTCTTGTGTGTTATTTACCTGCCCCACACAAGCTCCTTGGATACCCCAAAGCATCTTGGATGCCTGTCTCTAGGCAGAACAGTCTGCTCTCTGTGGTTTAGTGTTTGGTGGATTTCTAAACTCCCATCCCAGTCAGTGCAGCGCTGTTGAGAACGATGTAGCTGAGCATCTGTGGTGTGGGGGAACCCACTTTTCATGGCTGGTACCATTTGAGAAGCCCTAAATTATCTGAAGTGTGTACAGGGCTATCAGGTGTGACAGAGGACATAAAGACTGCCTGGAACAGAGCGAGGTGAGATACAGGGCATCATCCAAGGTACTACTAGCTGCCTGTGTTCAGGTGAGCTGAGTTTCAGTGACATATGCAGTGACTGTATCTGACTGTCATGAGACCTCCTGCATGTAGGCAGTTGGCTTAACCTAGGGACAAGTCCCTGCCTGTAGTTGCCAGGTGAGGTGAGTTGCACCCGTACTGTCTGTGCAGTGGGTGCTCTGTTCTGCTGGATGCTGTACCAGCACAAACAAGAACCACCAGCCTTCCCCAGAGAGCTGCAGGTGAAGTGAGAACCAGGTGGCTGGGAGACAGCAGAGAAGAATGACGTTTCACTGGGCAGCAGAACTAAAGCATCACATTTGTATCATGAGGCAGAGGAAGAAACTACTTTGTGCGTGCTCTGGAGCAAGACGGGAGAGCAGCCTTTTTTTTGGAGTTTGTTGAGACCACTAGATTTGAGAGGCTGGGGAAAAGAGCCTCACAGCGCTGCGGTGACAGGTAGGTTAGAGGAGACAGGCAGGCATGGTAGGATTTTCACTGACTGCTCATACATTAACCCAGTTTTGGCCACCTCAGGAGGCAGGTCCCTGTCCCAGCCCCCGTCCCGCCCCCCCGAGCCCCCGGGCAGTGCCTGCCGCGCCCCGCTCAGCCGCCAGGTGGCAGCAGCGAGTGGCCGAGCGGCGCCTGCTGCTCCAGTCGCGCCTGTTTTCCATGGAAAAGGATGGAGAGCGAGGCAGGCACAGAGTGATTTAGGTTGGAAAAGACCTCTGAGGTCATCGAGTCCAACCTTTGACTGATCACAATCTGGTCACGAGGTTGTACACCTCTAGGGATGGTGACTCCACCGCCTCCCTGGACCAGTCCATTCCGGTGTTTAACAACCCTTTCCATAAAGAAATTCCTTCTTATGTCCAACCTGAAACTCCCTTGGTGCAGCTTGAAGCTATGTCCTCTTGTTCAGTCAGGATTGAGATACGTTAAGGGCCTGTGACCAAAACCAGATGAACATCAAATAGATATCCCATATTTGACCTGTGGAGCCTTGACTGTGGGTTTACACATGCCAGAGTTCCCTGTTCCCCAGCCTTTATGTGATTATGCAAAATCAATATCGTAGCTTTTCAAATTGAAATGTTTATGAAACATTAATGGAATAAGGAATTAACTTTTGTGATGACTTTATGATCTAAATTCTTAGAAAATGGAGGGATTTTTTTTTACTTTTAAAAGTGCTAATTGTAAAATAGGGCAAATGGTTTGTAGAACTGGTTAACCATGAGGTTATAATTGGTAATTGAAGGAAAAGCCAGTTGCATTTCTTTTAAAGGTCAGAATACTCTTGCCCTGTCAAAAGAGGGAAATTGGTTTTCTCTTTGGCACTACTGCCAAGGTGATATTTAATTATTGCCTGTAGATCTGCCGTTTTCTGTGACAAGAAGAAAAGGTTTTGTTTTTCTTAGATGCATTTCTTCTAGCCACCCCTTACCTTTTTTAGCAATTAACTTGTGTCTTCTCAGCCTTATTAAAAATCTACTCAACCTTTAGTGCCTTCTCTTTCTATCTGAACCCAGTTTAATTCATTCTTTTTTACAAGTTACATTTATTAGTGAAGTTCTTTGTTTTTCAAAGCTGAACAAATACCTACTGGTATTTGACAGGCACAGCATAATTTAGGAAGGCATTTACTACAGAACTGTCTTCCTCTCATAAAATGAGGGAGTATAAGTATGTGGGTGTGTATTCATTTATGTTTTCATCATCGCCTGTTTGCATATGTTGGCCTTCTCTTTGTGAGCCTCAAAATCTGTGCGTTGGAGTTGCTATTTCCTGACCATGCAGGTGTGTTCTGAAGATAAATTCCTTCACCTTATAACCTCTGTGATGTGAGAGGGGTTGAAAACAAAAATCCATGCTCAGTGTAGCAACGGGTTCAGGAGCCACTAAGAATTCTCGTTGATTAAAAAGAAATATTTGAGTGGTTGCTCTTCTGCTGGGCAAAACAGATGGGGGGAACAGCATGTGGTCATGTAATTAAAATCTACCATAATGCATACCCACGGGGTCATCAAGCAACATTAATTCTGGTATGGCTTAAATTGGGAGTGTCCAAGTGAAAGCTTGGGTTGTGCTGTCTGGAAGAAGGGATGCTTTTGATTCCTATACTCAAAGCTGGTGGTTGTTCTAAAGGACACTGCTGCTAGAGCTCTGTTTTCTGACTGTGTTAAGAGGTAGGCTTTGTAAAAAGAATGTCACAGTAGCCATGTTTTTCATGAAATACTGTGAAATCAAGAGTGCTCTTCACTGGCATGCATTGGCTGGCAAAAGGCTCAAGGTAGCTCTGAAATCTCCATTTTGTTGAAACTTTTGCAGTAGATACAAAGCAGATGAAAAGAGGTTTGAGGTTAAAAAATGGAGCATTAAAAGGAGCTTTGAAGGTAAAGGATGTATTAAATCCTATTAATACTGAGTGAGTTCAAATTCTGTGCACAACTTAGAGCCCCGGACTCGTATCCTACAGGCATTCTACTGTGTGTACTTTCATGTGTGAGGTTCTTGTGAAGAAGGGGGCAAGACACATGCATGAGATTTGAGGGATTAGCAGCAAACTTCAGGCTTTCACTTTGAACTTCCCAGTGGTTTTCTTAACCTTCTAGCTATATTTGATCACATTCAACTTTATTTGTTCCTGGTGAAAAAAAAAAAATATTCAACCCATCCCTGTCTCTCTTTAAGTTCTGTGTTAGATGTTAATTGTTACAGGCAGATAGGGTCTTGACCTGGCAAATATGCACAGGCTTTGCTGTATTTGCATGATTAACTCTTTTGAAGTGAAAAAGATTGAGCCTTTGATACTGTGACTTGACAGAACTCCTTGAAGTGTGTGCACTCAGGCTGAGTTACAGGTGGTGAGGGTTTGGCTCCACAGTGTTGACAGAGTTCAGTTAGAGGCGTGGTGGGGGAGAGGATAACTGCAGGACCAAGACCTGGAGGACTTACAGGAAACAGAAGAAAAACATGTGAATATTAATCAAATGCAACTTTTTTTACTTAATTAGGTGGATAAAATGGAGTTTAAAGCAGCGTTTATTTTTCATCCTGACATTTTGTGCCATATGATCCATCCGTTATTTTCAAAGGATTGTGTTAACCAGGAAAAGCAAGATCTGATTTTGTTAACATGCTGATACGCCTTTCTCTCAGAAAATCGGCAGAGGATATCAAATTGAAAGGGTACCAAATTGTCATGGCAGAGCAGTGCTTCCTGACTGGAAAGGTGTAATAATGTTCCAGGTGATCCATGGGACTTGACCTGAGAAAATACACCCCATGGAACCTGGCGAGCACTTTGTAAGGCCACTGTGTTGCCTGTGTGCTGCTGGACAGAAAATCATGGACCTGTTGGAGTGGATTCAGAGGATGGGTATGAAAGTGGTCACAGAGCTGGGACCCTTCTCCTGTGAACACAGACAGAGAGCTGGGGCTCAGTTCAGCTCTGTGGTTCAGCCTGGAGAAAAGAAGGCTCTGGGGAGACCTTATAGCCTGAGCCCTAAAGGGGCTACAAGAGAACTGGAAGGGGACTTTTACAAGGGCTTGGAACGATAGAACAAGGGGGAATGAATGTAAGCTGAAGGAGGGAAAATTTAGATTAGATGTAAGGAAAAAATTCTTTACTGTGAGGGTGGTGAGGCAGTGGAACAGGTTGCCCAGCAAAGCTGTGGATGTCCCATCCCTAGAAATGTTAAAGGTCAGGTTGGATGGGGCTTTGATGGAACCAGATGATCTTGAAGGTCCCTTCCATCCCAAACCATTCTGTGATTCTAAACGCATTGGTCTGAGGTTATTGGGCTCAGCCAGCCTTACTGCTGCAATTGCACCCCAAAGCCAAGGCAGCAGTGCTGAGCAAAGGTGTTGAGGAGCCAGTGGCTGCCCGGGTTTGAGGTGCTGGGGCCAGCAGCTCGCTTAGGTAAGTGGGAATGGTTTTGGGTGGAGGCTTGGCATCTCAGCAGTGCAGTAGGTTATTCCAGCAGAGGGCATCCCGGCACTGCTGGAATTGGCCTGCGTGGTGTGCTGCTGGCTTTGGGGAAGCACATTAGTATGCTTAGGGTATAGTGCTGTCACACTTGGTATGCTGTGTCGCGTGTAGGGTTGGTGGTGTTGTTCAAAGCCCACGCAGATCCACAAAGGCTCAATTAGGATGTGCATTTGCTTTAGGTTCTGTGGTGTAATTAGACATAAATTGAGATTTATGAATAATTTACAAAGTTTGATAGAGGAGGAATGAAAATTACATGGGGAAAGAAATACGTTTGTATATCTCAGCTCAGTGTTAAGAGTATTTTTAAAGTGTTTTGGCATAATCTTGATTGACTGCTGTCTTGTCATAATTTCAGACATTAATTTGGTATTTATTATTGAAATTAATTAGATGTTAAATGTTTTTCACAAGTCAGACTCTTTTTTTTTTTTCCCTAGGTGAAAGGTAATAGTGTTTATTCTTCTGTAAAAGTACTAGTGCCCACTACATTTGTGCTTGCTTAGTATTGTTGGGAGTGTTTCTGGTATCATACCCTGGGACCTGTCAAACTAGAAATGTACAGCAATCCAGAATTCTGCAATTGCTTTCCTCTCTCTTTTTGGGGTATCTTTTGAAGGGAGGATTTTCATATTCTGGAACAATCTCTATTGCCCTCACTTCAGTGCGTGGCTGGTGAATTGCATTTCAGATCCTACATATGGAGCTGGATGTTACTGGAACTTTCCTTCCTTGCTTTCAGGAGATGAGTCTAAAATATTTGCATTTCATTCCCCTGTTGTCTTGGGTTGGGTTTTATGCTTCAGAACTTAATTGTGGAACTGCTTGCCTTTGGTGGCTGGACACTGAACCCATAGTGAACATTGTTCAGCTGAAACGTGAATGCTTTCCAAATCAGCCAGCTTGGCTGATAATTACTCCAAAAGGCAGGGAAGTGTGAAAACTGAGGTGGTTATTGTTCTTCATGCCTAAATCTGATTTAGTAAACTAGTCGAGGTGTGTCTGTTAATGTCAGGACCTTTCTCAGCTTGCACTGTCTGGCTCATCCATGGTATGAAACTCCTCCTGTCTGCAGTGGGTGTCAGTACCCAAACTGGTTCCCGTGGGGACTCTGCACCAGGGTAAACCTTGGGCTGCAAAGTTATCTTGATGAGGGCTAACTGCCCAGAGCCAAAACTATGCCAGGTTCCAGTAGACATTGTTAAGGTTTCTAGTAGACTCTCTGATGTTCCTGTGCCTAAGAATACACCTGATACTGTTTGATTTGATGGTATAGATGCAGCTAAGGGATTCTGCATTAATCTATAACTAATTTCCCTTCTACTTTCATACTTTTTACCAGGTTGACTTTATTTTATCAGTGTGTTGATGGCGGATCTCTGCCTTCTTCTATCCAAAGATGTGGTGCTTGAATCTCTCTTTTTTATCCACCTTGGTATGTGCAGTACTGCACACATTGCAGTATTAATGAGAATTCACTTCACTAGACTTTAACAAAAAAGGTGTTGCAGCAGGGCAAGAGCTGAACTCTAGTAGAGGATCTGTATCATGTGCACTTCACTGGCACTAGCTTTTTGGATTGTTTTTCATCCCTGTATTCATTAAAACACATTCATGGATTATGGGAGCACGGAAGGTCTTGATGAATATATTATCTGTATAGCACCACATAGCAGTCACTCTCCATTGCATCTGTAACGTCACTTAGAGATAGTGTTTTGTTTGTGTGGGGGGTTTTTGTATTTTTTTTAAGGTACCGAATTCAAAACTTAATGTGGCATAGAAGCCACACCTTTTCTAACCCAACATTCTCATGGCTGTTGCTTTCCTGGTAATATCTTGAGCCTTATTTCTCCTCAGGTTTCCTGTCTTTGTGTGTAGAAGGAATGACTGCATTCCCTGTTGGCATCTTTTCCCTGTATGAGAACCTGTAGGCCATGGCCAAGTTGTTGGTTTTTATTTTCTCATGGATAAACTGAATAGTCAGGGATCAGCTGAGGTCTTTGCCCTAAGGTTTCTCTGTTATGTGCTCTGCAGGGCAACAAATGTGCCAGTTTTTTAGGCCTAAGCAGCCAAAGGGCACTGTAGCCACAAGGAATGAGAAATGGAATGTCTGGCTCAATGGTGAAAAGGTTCAGGTATCTTTCTCCATCACATCATCTACTTGGCAGGGCTTTTACTCCCTTCTCTCAGGACTGGGCATCACTTCTAGTGGACAGTGATTTCTGCTGTCAGAAAAGTATCTGGAGCAGTGACCTTCCCAGTATTTCATTAGTTGATGAGTCAGACAAATGGATGATGTGTATCTGGGAATGAACTCCCGTTCCATTAGGCAATAGGTTTTAGTAACAGCAATAGAAGACCAACAACAATGCTGGGGGATTCGCTGGGTACATAACAGGTTTTTACTAGGCTGTATGGAAAGCTCCTTGTTAATACACGTTTTTCCACTTCAGTTTCCACAGTTAATGTTTCACAGCACTTAAACTCTGCTTTGCTGCTCCTGCCTCCCCTGTAAAGAAATCTACCCAGGCAGCATATTTCATTGCAGGTTTCCAAGAAGTACAGCGAGATAGAGAAGCTCTACCAGAAACTGACAGCACGATACCCACAGGCTTCTCTTCCACTCTTGCCTAAAAAAGTTCTCTTCGTGGCGGAATCTGACATCTGTGAACGAAGAGCTGTGTTCAATGACATCATGAAATGCATCTCCAAAGATGAGGATCTCGCAACAAGTCCTGAGTTACTGGAGTTTTTAGGTAACTGAAAGATGGGCTTGATGAAAGCATTCAACTCAGGTAGTCAGAAATTAAGAGAATGCCAGAATAAAGGCTGTCATGAAAAATACTCTCATGTACATTTACAGTGCTGCATAGTCCTCTCTGCTAGTGTTTTCCCCACCTCTCTGTAGACACATGCCCCATTCAGAGGTGTTGATAGATACCTTCAAAGTAAGCATTGTGCTATCCTACCTCTGATTTCCTGCCCAAATGAATCAGAACATGTAACTGTAGGAGGTTAAATAACCATGTATTGTCAGTGGATGGACAGAGATGGCTCCCGAGATGGACCCTAAAGGGACAGGATCTCCCTTAGTGAGCAACTCTTCCATGTTTCCTCTGGTTTTTTATGCAAATTATTGACACAGAAAGATTTAAATAAAATACAGATTATTTATTAGTTAAACGCATTCTCTGGCCCTCTTTTTTTGCTGTTGTTGCCCTTTCCAGTGATTCATATAGTTTCTTTCCCATGTCCCTTGGGCATAGAAGGGAGTCACTGAATGAATGGAACATATGGGCTCTGCTTTTAATTCAGCTGAGAGCTGCTGAGCAGGGAATACTCCAGCCTGGTACTGTGCAGGATTCTTAGGGGAGTGTTAGCTCTAAGGAAGTGAAGTTGCAAGGTACTAACAAGTGTGAACAGCCCATTCTGCAGAAGTGTCAGGTGTGGCCACATTAGAAGTTCTGGGAAACTGACAGCTTCCTAAAGTCACTGTGGTCAAAGCTGCATAGTACTTGCTGAAATGCTTTTGCTGGTAATGTTTTGGAGTGGGTTTTGTTTGTTTTTTTGTTTGTTTTTTCCTCTGGCAGTGTTCTTTTGAAAGCATACCCCTTGCACAGAGAATTCAAAATCCCTGTTGACTGGTCTTTGCATGCTGACTGACCTAACCACCGTGTACATGTCTACAGCTAAACTAGGCTGGACTGTCTTTATACTGTGCACAGATTGGGTGCAGATAATGTGACCTGCTCATCAAATTCTCCCTTAGAAAAACATAACTCTCACCCTACCAGAGCAGGTGGAATTCAGTACATACAATGCAGATCCTCAAGCTACTTGTGTACGCTTTTCTTACAGATCCTGGAGACATGGTTGATATAGTCTAGGATATTTAGGGAGAATCAACATGGTAAAACACAGGTAACTGTTGGGATAAGACAAGCAGCATTCTAACATTCACTGCCTACCCTGACTGGCACTCTCTTGCCTATAAGGGAGCATCAGGCCACATGATGAGTGTGGACACCCACATTTAGTCAGTGACGTCTGCCCTGGGTCATTTGGCAGATGCAGTTATGAAAAGCTGGGTGAGATGAGTTTCTCATGCTATGTTAGTTCAACAGTCAAAAGTATGAAACCATGAATTTTACCCATCATGGTTTTCACTAGCCATTTTTTTCACCTAGTCTCATTATTTTAAATTGCTTCCCTGGACATCCAGAGACATGACAGCGAGGAACAGTTTCCTCATTCTCCTGGGCTCTGCATGTAACAAGTATGGTGCGAAGACTTAGTTTCATATTTCAGTTGGCTGAATTTGCTCAGTTGGGTGGATCTTGCATTCTGAGGTGTGTTAGAACTTCAGGCTCCATTTCTGAGTGTAAATTGAAGAGCTACTGTGGAAACCTTTTCATGCTGTCCAGTACTCTAATTTTAGCCCAAATGAATTAAATAAGTGTCAAAAAGTGAACTCTATCTCAACTAGCTATGTGGAAGTTGGCTACCTACATCTAAGCAGAGTGTTTACAGCCCCTGTGTAGCAAGTGAAGAGAAATAGGCACTTCAGAGAGAAACTTCTCATATGACTTTATTTGGATGGGATGAATCACCACATGGAAAATCTATTGTTTCTGTTAGACAGAAAAGGAACATAAATAAGCAGATTTGACATGTGCTGCTGTGTCTCAGATAGAGGTTCATTTCCTCTGCCTTTCTCAACTACTTTAAATCAGTAAACAGATCAGAAACGTAATGACACATAGTGGGTAAAGGGAGCAGTGGGAATGTTGAAAGAGTTTCACAAAAGCTGATCATGTCCTTCATTCCTTAAACAAAAGCATCAGGAACAGGTGCAAGGTATTAAAAAAACTATAGTTGTTATCCTGTGTACTCAGTTTTGCGTCTGTTATTGTGTTTTGCAGGAACAAAGTCTTCTAGTGCCATTGACTTCAAGGGTAAAAACATGCATGATGACAGGAAGAAAGAAGATGAAGAAAATGAGGCATTGGATTTTTTCAAAGAGGAGAAAACACCTGACTTAATCTCGCAGCTTTTATCAGTGCAGAATGTCAAAAAAGGGGAGAAAAAAGAAGAGGAAGAGGAGGAAGAGGAAGAAATTCTAGACCCTCTTGGTATAATCAGGTATGGCTGCTAGTGCCTTTGTTATTTAGTTTTCTAAGTAAGGCTGTTTTATGTCACTTTCCCCTCATCCCAAAATTTTATTGCATTGACCACTTTCAGCTGAATTTCATAGAGGAAGAGAGGCCTCTGCAGTTCACAAAGGAAGAGGGAGCAGACTTTGTAATTGCTCTTCAGTGCATTCCTTAGGAAATCCAAGCAACAGGGACATTATGAATGCCTTGATTACAGTCCCAGCTACAGGAAGCACTTTATTGCAAGGTTCTGCCACAAAGCATCAGTGCACCAGCATCCACTGGATATGCTGTTCTGGACTACACTGGTACTTACACTGTCTGGAACTGCTTTTGAGCTCACATGGGTGTACAAGGAGGTAAAGTTAGAGCAGCCTAAAGACCATAAGAGCCAACATTTCAATCGTAATATTCACAAATAGACATTTCTTTCTTTCCTTGTCTGACGGTGTTACATGCTAAACACCCCTAAGGCATAAGCAATAACAGCTTGAGAAACAGTAAGAGAATCAAAGCTTCCTGATACTAGTATGTGGATTTGTTTAACTGTCCAGTAATTTTCAGACAGTTATTTTCTTCACTTCAAGATGGAATTTCTCATTGAATTCCAAAACCATTTCTAACTACTGAAGCCTGGAAGCAAATTTAGTTTCTTGATGGCTGGGATCATGAGTACTGACTACTTGTTTAGGATGTCTCAGGCTTTAAACATCCAAGCAGAGAAGGCTTATCTGTTCGTGATCTTCAGTAAGCACTGACTGACTCAACTGAATTGTTTAGCCACCAGCCACTACTGAATCTTCTTCATCTTGGATCCAGACAGTGCTTTCAAAGTGGTTCTCCATAGCAGTAGGCGGTAACTGATAGTAACAAGCCAGAGCCCTCTGTTGGTGTTTTCCAGTGGCATTGAATCATTTCCAGGGGGCCATTCACTCTAGGCTCTAAGCTGGAGTCTCCCACACTAAGGTTGGTCAAATACAGTCATTAATACTGGAAGCACTGTTTGGATTTTGCTCCTGCTGTTACAGTCATACATAACAGCAGATCTCCAGACACCGTCCTTTTTACTTGAAGTATTTCATTCTTTACGTATCACCAGAAAACGTTGAGTATTATTCTTTTGACAAAACATGCTTAATTACTCAGCATCCAAATCATTCTTTCATTGAAGAAGAGTTTAAAAATTTAAATAGCTTTTCACAGGGAGAGGTTAGATAAAGCAGTACTTCCCACAAAATGGTCCGTCGTTGCTAAGTTTACAAACGAAGCTGTCCTTTTTTGATAGGAAAATGATCTATTGGGTTAGCAAATGTAACGTTTTATTTTCCAATTTACAACAAGTAGAGGCTATAAAGACCTTGCTATGCCAAAACAAGCAAGAAGTTTGCTTTTCTGCTCGGCACAGTTTGACATGGCATTTGAAAATCTTTATTTTGGTCTTTTAATGCATTGAAGGAAGACAAGATGTGGTATTTAATTCTCATTTAGTTTATTGCTTCCATTCCTTTTGAGAACAGAATTCTTCCTGAGTCAAAATAACTTCATTTATGTAAGAAATATGGTGTTCACTTGGAACAGAGCTGCAGTGTGACATGTTATGCAGTCAGATGTTTTTCACTCTAAACCAGTGGCTGTCTATCTATAAGAGAAATCTCCATCTCTATGTATTACTATTTTTGTGAATCTCACATGTACAGTGTTGAGGCAGAAACGTGGAAGTGGAAACGAGAATCCTGAACCTGATTTTACAGTGTCTCTGTTCTGCTGTAGCTCACCCTGCTCCCATGGAAGTTCTTTTCAGTTGACATCAGTGGAGGTCAGATTGGACGTGCACTGTGTCCCAGCTCTGTGCTGTCAGTTGTAGGTGTCTTAAGTAAGAGGCCAAAGGCAGGAGCTTGGTTGTCAGTGGATGGGCAGTTCTTGGGGACCATTTTAGGCTGTGTTCTCTGCCTGTTAAAATGTGCTTATCGGCTTTGAGGAAGGAGCTGCAGGCTCACAGACTGATTGCTTCAGATGTGCTTGAAGTTACATTGGGATGAAAATGAATGAAAGGGGAGGTGATACAGATGAATGTGTTTACTAGTAAACAGCACCCTAATGCCTAGTAAATTCAGGCTAAAAAGGGGGAAGAAAATCCATGAGCCTTTCCTCTCTGAAAAAAACTTTGAAAAGATGTAAAGTCAGCACTGAAACAAGCCAGTCCATTCCATACAGTACTGGTGGCCAGAGTGCTTTGAGCAGCAGAGCTCCAACCTAAATTGAATCATGTGTTTGGCATAATCTTACAGGTTTTTTGCTTTCTGGATGAGGATGAAACTGCTCCAGTAGCACAGGCCTCCATATGTTGTCAGCACGCTTCATTTGGTAACAACTTCTCCTGGCCAGAAGGCTGTGACTTGGATTTAGCCCAGTGCTGCTGCTGTGCTGCTGAACCCCCCAATATCCAGTTAAATATACAGGCCTTAGGGCTAAAATGCTAAACTAGGGCCTTCATTTTCTGGTTTTGTATTGCTGGTGATCATCCAGGTGGAAGCTCTTAATGGCCTGGTTGTTTTTGCCTGGAGGAGACATCCCAGTTGTGCTGATTCTCTTCCTCTCATTCAAGGCAGTCTGAGTTGCTCTTTGATGTCAAGTGGGCAACTCACTTGCCAATTCAGCTCTTCAGCTTTTGTGGGCATTAACGATGGTCTACAAACTTGGTGTTTCTCTGCTGTATGATTCTCATGCCACGAAGCTTTCTTTCTGTGTTAGCAGAGTGGTCATGGGATTCTTAACAACAGAAAGGCTGTTTTTTAATTGTCCAAATCAGGAACGTATCAAAGACCATAATACATATTTGTGTCTAAGTTTTCAGCTTTTAACACCGTTCCTCCTTAATATTTTTTACTGAAGGCATGGTTCTTCCTAGAATGAAAGTTGCTTAAAATTATGGTGCATTTGTGGGGTGCATTATTGAAATTAATTTGAAATATGTTTTCTTCATCTTTTGTCTTTTGTGATATTTTGGAGTATTATTATTTCAGTATATTGTCACCAGTTATTCTGCAAGTTTTCCTGGACATTTTTAAAAATCTTTTCAGCTCTCATAGCAAACAAGTTTTTTAAAGTTAGCTTGCTTTTTTCCCATTTATTTTCTAGTAAGCCCCAAATGTTATAATATTCCTTTGTTAAAATATTCTAATTCCCTTTATAAGTCGGAAATCAGATATATATTTAACTCGACATTGGAGGGACAACGTTAGGTATATGGAATTATCTTTGTCATCAGTCTTTATCACTCTTCTTTAAATCCTTTTGTCTCAACATTTGCAGATACATACTTTTAAGTCTGTGGTAGGCTACCATGGTGCTTTGGCAATGTACTGGGCTTTTGGAGTTGCACTCCCTTTTAACACTGCTGTGTTTTGAAAGATTTTCCTCATGAATTGCAAAGCCCAATTGAGAAGTTGAGTCCTGTGTGGCTAGTCACAATTGCAGGGGGTTCTCCACCTGGAATGCCTTTAGGAATGAATGAAGCAAGAGCACTAGATCTGAAAGAAGCTAATCTGCTGAAGGGCAAGGCATGAAAGACAGCCACAGGTTGGACGAGCTGTTACCATGTGGGTCTTGGTACCGCTGAAAATTCTGCAGTGGAAAAAAGTATAATTTGCCAGTGGTTTGAGGAGAGATTGGGATGGAGTGAGGATTGCTGTGTGAAGCAGGAATCCAGAGCAGCACCAGAACTAAGTCAGCTCAGCTGTGCCAAGGTGCCCTGGTTGGGGCTGACTGAGCAGTGTCTGGCTGTGCCTGTACCCTTACATTATCCTGTCCTCCAGCTGTGGACTGATACATCCAGAATGCCCCTCTGGAAAAAGCTGCTGGCCTGTGCTGCCTTCTGGGCAGTGGTTAGGATGGTTGTCCCGTGCCAGGTGGGTACCAGGGACTGAACAGCTGAACTGTTGAACTGAGTTCTGTGCCCAGGGTGTGAAGGAATTCTGAAAAGGACAGTGTGGCCCTGAACTCCTCTGCCCACAGAGCTTTCTGCCAGGTTTGCTCTGGTCCACCCTCAGGGTTCCCTAAGGTTTTGCTTTATGTAGGGAATTCAGGCATCCAGTTGTGGATTTTTTTACTTGATCCAAGCAGGATCAAGTTAGAATTTCTAGGTCTGAATCTTAAAGCAATTTAAAAAACACATCACAGCAACTGAATTGGGTTTTGTCTTCTTCCTCTATGGATAAAATACTTGGTTTTATTCATTTTAGGTTGAAGCCAAGAGCTTTAGCATCTCTCCTCTCACTTGGTAGTTAACTCAGCTTAGTACTGGATTCAGTTTACTCCAACAAACCTCAGACAACAGCTGATTAGAACCATCTCCCCTGGACAAAGCAGCAATTTTGCAAAAGGACTGTCTGCGTAATGGGTTAAAACAAGCAGCAGCCCTTCCACTGCATGCATTTCTTCAGCTGCTGTTAACTTCTGAGGTAATATTTATTCACTATTTTGGGAAAACCCACCTTTTCCTGTGCTTTTCTTTTCCTGTCTTCATCAACTCTCCACAGCCCTCTCAGGAACCTCTCATCCCTACATGGTTCCTCCCTTCCGTCCTTTTTCCTTTGCCTCCCTAAATCTTTCAGTGACCTCAGCCTTAGGTTTTTTCCTGGCAAACTGCAGAGGATCCAGAGGTGGGTATTCCCCAGGAAAGAGTTCTTCTGTCTCCTCATGGGTCCTGGGCAGTTTCTGTCTCAACTCTCTCCCTTTGCTATTGTTCTGAGGATTTCCCCCATGGCTTCTCGCCATCCAAATGTGTGCCTTTCCTGTGGAATACAGACAGACACGTGGGTGGGTAGGTGGGTGGGTGGAAGTTTTGCATCTGTTGTGTTTAAATGCAGATACACCTAACTCCTGACAATAGTTAGGAAGGGATGGGCCTGGTGAGGGCTGACTTTTTGGGGGCCTTTTGACAAAGGTTTTTGAAAACTGATTGTCACTGGGGTCAAGCTCTAGCACCTCCAGTGGCAGAGGTTTGCCATTGCTGGGTTTAGTTGGTACAGAGATTATTAAAGAACTCAAGGCCTTTTCTGACCACAGATGAAATGGGTGATGGCTTTGAGGAGCAGAGTGGCAGGGAATGAGCAGCCAGGAGCCAGCCCTGGCCTTGCCAGAGCCCTGCAGAGCCAGGCAGGCTGCAGGAGGCAGGTTGGCACACAAGCCGGCAGTTGTTTCTGGATTGCATCCTACACTTTTGTGTTTCCCAGCCCCGTAATGGCATCTAGGCTGGAGTTTGGCCGTTCATCCCAGTACTCCCTTCCCTTTCCTTTTCTTCGTTGTTGTGGCAGAAGAGCCAAGGATGGCCTCAGCCTTTTGTCTTTGGGGAGGATGTGAGTAGCAACATGTGATCTTGCTTCCTCTGCCAGAAACCTTGGCCTGCTGAGGGGGGCTGAAGAAGAGGCAGAAATCGTCCTGCATTTGGCGTCTTTCCAGGTGGTTTTATTGATGGAGTGCCCAAATCTGCAATAGGTGAGGGCAGTGTACTTACTCGTGGGTTGGCACCTCCAAGGAAAAGAATTTCTGCAGGCTGGAGTGGTGTCATGGCACAGCTGCTGCCTGCTGGACAGAGGGTCTGGAGCAAACTTGTAAAAATGTGTGTTCAGCTGCTGTGCCTTCTGGCCCTTGGTTGGCAGGGTTGTATTCCTGCCACTACTTGGGCATCCTCCTACTCCTCAGCCACTCACAAATTCACAGCTGCCTTTTGGTGTAGCCAGGTATGTGTGTGACTTCCCCTCTGAATCCACTAGGATTCATACACAGCAGGAGAAACACCAGTCTGTTAGTCCAGATCAGCTGAGAGAGTGGGAAGGTGTCAAAACATCAGAGAAGAGATAAGATACAGGTAATTTTTTTCTTGAATAAAATTCAGATTGTTAAAACGATGAATGAGAAAATAAAGAGCTTTGTTTTCCTAGCAGTGTGTGTATCTGTGCTCACAGCTGTGAAACCTTCAGAGATTTAAACAGGCAGATCTTTATTTTCTGTTGGTTGTTGAGTCACAAGCTTAGGTTGCAAGGCATGCTCAACCATCACTTTGCCAAGTGACGCAAGTATTTGTCACAATTCCAGTCCAGCTGCTGTCAGATTGGCAACTCACAAAATCCCAGTAAACAACCCCACTGGCCTTCCACTGACAGCTGAAATTCTTCTGAAAACCAAGAACATAGTCTGGTGTGTTCTTCCTTGTCAAGGTGAGGAGAAAGAAGAAAAGGCAGCAAAAAAAGTCTGTATTACTCAGCTAAAAGATAAGCCTTGCTTATTTTTCATAAATTGCCTGCTCTCAATCCTTTTTAGGGACAACCTTGTAGCCTCTCCTTGGAGGTGTTTTAACCGAGTGGTTAGAGTGGCAGGATGGCAGAGATACTCTCCTTGCAGGTATTTTTGGTCCCTCCAGTTTGTCTCTCCTGAACTTTTTGGTGTTTATAGGTGCTTTGTGAGTGGTTTTCCCATGCACTAGGCTTTCCTTTCTCTTCTGCTGCCAATCCCATCTCCTGAGCACAGCTTCCAGTGTGTTTCTTTATTGCAAATCTTGCTGTCACCTCACAGAAGGACGGTTGGGGATGATTAGAAGAATGGCAAATGAAACCATGTTTAGCTGCTGGATCTCACAGAATCATCCATATTCATCCTGTGTTGTTTCCTGAGTAGAAGAGCCCTGTTCTCTTGGGAGAATACTACCAAGCTGCAAGTGGTGGAACTCTGAACCTTTCCTAGCTGTACTTTCCAGCCATGGAAGTCGAGTTTGATGTGTGAATGACTCAGCCCTCTTTTCTTATTGCTGTTCTTTGGGAGGGCCAAGTGCATGGAAGTGCACTCAGGAAAACTGAGGTGTTCTGGTGCTCCTGGGCTTGTATTTGCCGTATGTTATATCCATACGCATTCCTTCAGGAGAGCATATTGGACTGGTGATTGCTATTGTGTCTGCTTATGGCAATCAGAAAGGACTGTACCTTGGGAGCAGAGCTGGAGAACTCACACTGTCAGAGAGGTTTGGAGAGTAGTGAATATATAACGTAAAGATCTAAAGTTGTCTGCTGTGTCTTTTATTTTGGAAATAGTAATTTCCCTGACCTAAGGAAAACTTGTGAGAGTCCTCCCCTGTGCCAGCATTGTGCTTCTCTGCTTTCATATTTCCCTGTCTAGTGTTGGATTTTTGGTCCCATGAGATTATGCAGTCATTATTTCCCCAGGTTTTGAAGCAATTGCCTGGCTTAAACTTCAGTGGTAGGTTTCTGTCATGATTGGCTTGAATGATTCCAGTACATACACAGCTGGAACATGAAGATCCTTTGGGAAGAAGTTTAAGTAATTATTTTAATGTGCTTCATTTTCTTTCTGATTAGAACACTGAATATACTTTAATGGGTTTTATAAATAGTTAATTTGTGTTTATGCCATCATCCTAAAACCCAAAGGGCTGAAAATAGCTCTCTAGTTTGTGTAGTGTTACAGCTGTGTGTACCATCCGGTGGTGTGTTCAAGCAGAACACAAATGTAACTACACCTGGGGTAAAATGCAGCAAGCACTGAATAGTTTAGTGCAGCAGCTCTTCATAGCAGCATCAGACCATAAATGAAGAACACTTAATTCAACTGGAAATGCAGAGGGAATTGCATCAGTGTAAATACCCAGTTTGGAATTTGACCACATTGCTAAAGTAGATAGTCTGCTTTCAGGGAAGATTTCACAGGATTGTTAACAGACCTGGTTCATTGTTTATAATGTACTAAAGCAATAAAACTTAACACACACATTTTTTTTATATAGAAGAACTATAGAGCCAAGTAATATCAGGGAACTGGAATGAAATGCCATTGCCACTAGCTGGCACCAGCTTTCAAATAATTCCCACAGTCCTCTGAGTGAACTCTCGGCTTCTGGTTTCCCCATCCGGCTTGACAGTGCCACTTTTATAGCAAAACTAAGCAGCACTGAAGGCACACAGAAGCTGCTGAGAGCTGGTCTGTAGGCATATTCAGCAAGTCCTTACTTAACTGAGGCAGGTTCATAGGAGGCAGGAGATCCTGTAGGAGGGCCGTAGGATAAATAGGATAACTACACAGAATCAGAATTGTCTTTTTTTTTTACTTCTGCTCTGGGCAGGGATTGAACATGATGTAATCGGGCAGATTTGAACATGTTTTGTTTCATGGACTTTGCAATAATAGGATGACTCAAGTCCTTAATTAGAATAAAAAAGCATTACCTCATCGGTGAGCCTCCTCCTTTCACCAAGGCTGGGGAAATCTTTAATCGGCAGATGCAGCAAACTGCTCATAGATGAGACAGACTGCTAATGAGGGATGAATTCAGAGCTGCCCTGTTGCTTTTCTGTTCACTAAGTATAACAGAATTGTTTGCCATTGAAGAAGCTGTCTGTGGGGTGAATGAGTGCTCAGTTTAAATCGAGATGGGAGTCTTGCTTTCCCTTTCATCTGATGTTGTCAGGTCCCTAATTCAGCAGACTTAATAAAACCATTGTTCCCTTTTCCCTATGGATCTACTGCAGACATTTCTGTCTTTGTTTCAAAAGATCAAAGAATCAGCTTTTGGAAAACTATTTTTGGAAGCAATCTGTAAAACTTTGCCAAAAATACATGAATTAGCCATTGTAACTATAGACTGGCACTAATTAACACACCTGGGGATCGCATTTCTTGCTACTGCCCTTGCAGCAGTTGGCCATGGCTGGAATCATCTGAAGTGCCAGTTAAAGGAGGAATGTCCCTAAGAACAGGCACACATCTGGGACTCAGCATCTCTTCATTCTGCACTACAGTTTCTTGGGTCATATCACAGTACTAAAAGGTTAGATGTCTCCATTATCTCTCTGGTAAAAGGAACAAAACTGAATCTGTAGGTCTGCCTGGGGAAAAGAAATTCTTCATTTCTTTGCACAGAAATGTGGCATTCAGATAGTTGTTAATGATTGTTGTCATTGAAACAAAAGAACTGTTTTCCATTACCTTCTATAAATTCTGGTAATACTCAAAACCTTCCTTTCAATATTGCCTGAGATGCCCAGTCATGTCCAGATCATAAGGGGGAGTGAGACTTATCACCACAGTGAAATACACAACTGTACTAGGTGATTTGACTGTGACTAAACTAGTAAATTAAAGCAGACAGAAACTGTAGTGTTGCTTTTGCCAACTAGAATAAAATAGCTTCTGTCCAACAGCTAAATCCTTCCGCTCCTCAGAGCAAGTTGGCCAAAACAGGAAGGACCCTCAGCTTGTAATGATTGCCAGACTATGTCCAGGCATCATTTGGGAAAACAGTAATTAGCCTTGGCCAAATTCATGCCAGGAAGTATGCTAAAAACTCACAGAGCCATTATCTCAGCCCAAGCTCTGACCGCATTTATTTGCTGGTATAGGTGTTGGCTTTGTGTTACCAACAGGGCAGTCTGAAGAAGGCTCATGTTTAGGAGTCAGGATTGGAGCCACTGGGGTCCTGTAATGAGGCTTTTCTTGGTGCAGGCAGTGTTGAGTGTATGCCTGGCACTTGAGGATGCTCTGTGATCATAAACCACCAAAGGCATTTAGCAGCAAGCATGGAGCTTGCTGTTGTGGTTCCTCTCAGCTGGCACTCTTTTGGATGATGGCACAGCTCAGGAGCTCACCCAGGACTGAATGGGTACAGCTTGCCTCTTTTGGACTGTAACAGTTCAGCCACATGGGTGTGAGCTGTGGCATGTCAAGTGGCTTGGAAAAGGTCTTGACTTGGATTTTCAGTAGTATAGGCTGTTTTCTGAGGTCTGCTCTCTGAACCACGATTTTGTGTAATAACTGCTGCTTCTTTGGCATGATACACAAGCAAGTTGGAGTGCCTTGGATGGAAGACTTCCAAGCTTCCCTCTTCCTTTATTGCTTTTTGTCTGTGATAGTATCTGAGGTGTACTTGAAGGCATCATTAAACACAAAACATGGTGTCATGCTCTCAAAACCACCTTATAACATTATCTAGACCCATTTGCAACAGACATCTCATTTTTCATCTGTGTGATGGGTTATCTGCCAGCATAGGTTATTGTTGTGTGTAACACTCTTGTTCTGGAAACTTATTCCTGAGTCATCCATCTTACTCGTGTTGTCTGTGAGTGACAGAGCCATGGCCCCTACTGTCCTACAATAAGGAAAAAAGCAAATGCATTCTCAAGAGACTCCTGAAGGCTAACCCTCCCTTCCTCCCTCAGGGACTGTTACAGCAAACTTCGACCTCACTGGAGTTGTTTTTGTTTTGGTCCAGTGCTGCTGCCAAGAGACAAGGGCAGTGCCACACCAGGTGGGATACTGAAACAGGAAGGAGGAGGATGTGGTCCAGAACTGCTGGCCAAGGTCTCAAGAGAATTAGTTAGCAATTCTTCATTGCAAAGACATCCTGTTTAGGCTGCAGATAGCTCACTTCTGGTTTTCAGGACCGCATTTCATTCCTTAAACCCTACAGCCAAATGGACAACATGGCAAAGGACAGTCCCCTTTCTCCTCTTTCCTTATCAGTTCTTCCTTGGAGGAGCCCCTCTCAAGGATCATTTCCAGAAGGTGACATGGAGAAGACTGCATCAAGTTTGCCTCCATATGCAATCCTCTGGCAGTATCTCACCAACCTTTGCTCCTTCTACCTGAAGACAGGTCATAGCCAGGGGAGGGTTGGTCTCTTCTCCCAGTCAACCAGCAGTAGGACAGGGGGACACAAGCTTAAGCTCTGCCAGAGGAAATTTAGATTGGATATTAGCAAGAAATTCTTTACAGAGAGAGTAATCAGGCATTGGAATGGCCTGCCAAGAGAGGTGGTAGATTAAGCGTCCCTGGAGGTTTTTAAACAGATTGGACATGGCACTCAGTGCCATGATCTAGCAAATGAACTGGAGTTGGATCAACAGTTGGACTCAATGATCTTGAAGGTCTTTTCCAACCCAGTCCATTCTGTCATTTAAACACCCCCACGTGCCTTTGTTCTGTGCCCAAAGCATGTCACAAGCACTGTTTCAGCTGTGACTTTGCAGAGCTCTAGCACAACCCTCATGTCATGGCAAACACTTGAACTGAAAATCAGGTGTAGAATAAGTAACAATTCCAGAACACCACACAGAGCTAGGGAAGACCAAGGCCAAGTGTTTTATAGTATGGATATAGTCCTGCTCCAGCCCTGTTGTTCAGCAGGGTAGGTGCCTGTGTTGCCCCTTGTGGTCATGGCACCTCTGCTGTGGAATTCTGCCAGTTGTGGGAAGGTGGACAGCCTCAAAACCCTTCCCTTCCTTGGAGACACCACAGGCAGATGTGGTGAGTTAACCCTGACTGGACACCAGCTGCCTACCACAGTCACTGTATCACTGCCCTCCTCAGCTGGGCAGGGAAGAGAAATTGTAATGAAAGGCTCATGGGTTGAGATAAGGACAAGGAGAGATCACTCACCAGTGACTGTCACAGGCCAAATAGACTCTGCTTGGGGAAATGAATTTGTTACCAATCAAATTTGAATAGGATAATGAGAAATAAAATTGAATTATAAAACAGCTTCCCTCCACCCCTCTTCATCCCAGGCTCATCTTCACTCCTCATTTTCTCCACCTCCTCCGCAGAGCAACAGAGGGAGATGGGGGAATGAGGGGTGTGGTCAGTTCATCACACGTGGTCCCTGCAGCTCCTTCTTCCTCAGGGGAGGACTCCTCACATTCTTTCTCTGCTCCGCTGGGGATCCCTCCCATGGGATGCAGTCCTTCAGGAACAGGCTGGTCCACCGTGGGTTCCCTGTGGGGTCACAAGTCCTGCCAGCAAACTTGTTCCAGGATGGGCTCCTCTCTTTACAGAGAGTCCTGCCAGGAGCCTGCTCCAGCGTGGGTCCTCCACAGGCTGCAGTGGCATTGCTGCCTCACCATAGTTTGTGCCATGGGCTGCTGAGGAATCTCTGCTCTGGCACCTGGAGCACCTTCTCCTCCACCTCTTTCAATGACCTGGGTGTCTGCAGGGCTGTTTCTCTCACATATTCTCATTCCTCTCTCCCCTGTCTGCAGTCGCAAAATAGTTTTTCCCCCTTCTTAATTTTGCTATCCCAGAGGCAACGCCACCATGGCTGATGGGCTCAGCCTTGGCCAGTGGCAGGTCCATCTTGGAGCTGTTTGATATTGGCTCTGACAGACATGAGGAAGCTTCCAGCAGCTTCTCACAGAAGCTGCTCCTCTAGCCCCTGCCTGCTATCAAACCTTGCCGTGCAAGCTCAATAGATCAGGTACCAGTGTCCTCTCTTGGGAGTTCAGAGGAAGATGAACAGAGACAGGAGAGAGGCCAGGAGCTGTGGATAGGGCAGAATGGTAGGGTTTGGTGACAAGAGTGAGGCAGCCCTGTGAATCAGCATGTGGCATTTTGGCCATGTCTGATGCACTGTATGTTTATGATCACACTGACCCTGTGGTATTGGTTCTCTGTCCTAGCCATGTGGGTCTTTGTCCTAACCATGTGTCATACACAATGTCTCCTGCCACCTTTTGGGGCCTGCCCCAGCTCGTGTTACAGGCGTGGCTGCAGTGCCATGTTTGTGTCATTCGGTGGCAGAGAGGACAAGGCGAGGTCTTCCCCTGGTGCTCTGACCCACGTGGGCTCCCAGGATTTCGCAACAGCCTGACATTATTGCTTTTTTGTTTGTTTGTTTGTTTGTATGTTACACTTGAGAGGCAGCGGGCGTTGGCCGAGTGGCGTAGGCCCCCGCCTGTGGAGCCGGCTCCTCCTCTGAGGACGCCGGTTCGAATCCTGGAGGAACTCGCTGTCGCCGTCTGAGCTGCTTGGCCGTGGCAAGATGAACCTCAGGAGTAAAGGGAGTGGGGCCAGTTCTGCGCACCCTGTGCCTCACTTAAAAAATCCATTGCGCAGGCTTATCCCAAGTTCTTCGTTCGCGAAGTCCAGCCAACAACACAATGTCTGCTGCATCATTCCTCCTTATGGATCCAAATCCTGAGATGCCCTGGGTCTGTGTTTTCTGTCTGAAATCATCATTTTTCCTCCAACACTGCCATATCCACTGTAACACCAGGGAGTAAAACCTTAAGACATTGTGCAGTTATTTGCATTTGTTACTCCCCTGCTGTCATCAGCATCATTTCAGTACTTTTCCACTAGTCCCTCTACTTACACAGATCAGTGATATAATTTCTGCTCCCCCTCCTGTGTATTCAACCAAAGATCTTCCTTACTAAACCCCAGATAATTTCTCACATGCCTCCAACTTACTAGATGGCACAAGATTTTTCACTGTTGTAAAATGGCATAACTTCAATGTTCCTTGAGTGCATCTGTGATTTGTGACTCAGCAAACTGACCCAAAGGATAAAATTACGTGCCCAGGCTCACACTGTGAGTCAACAGCAGCTAAACCTGGAGAGAGCTCTTCATGGGCTCTAAGAGCACTACAGGCTTCCTGCTTTTTGTCTCTGCACAAGCCTGAGGTGTCACGTTCATTGTCTGGGCTATGAAAGCCTGAGATGTTTGCCAGCATTTCTACCCACAGTCTGTGTTCCCTGATGAATTTTCACTGCAGCATTCCTTGCAGCACAGGAATTGTCAGTGTTTCTAATGGAGCCAGCCCCAGGGGTCCAGTGGACAGTAGTGGATCATCAGGTGGCTGAGCAGGAGTGAGGAGCAGGGTCTGCAGTGAATCAGCTGTGTGGATCTACACACAGCTTGTGTCTAGTCATAATTCTGCAGGGATATGAGATGGTAGTTGGAGGCCTTGCTGAGATCATCCATCTGCCATCTCCTTAGAGTGCTGTGGGAACAGCAAGTGTTGCTCTGGCTGGACTGAGTTCCGAGGGATGTTTTTGCCAATAGAAGGGGAACGGTTTTGATTATGATTTTAGAATATTATCATGTCTGCCAAGTAACACCACCACTGAGTTGGACCTCACGCACAAGGCAGAACACTTGTGAAGACTACTTATTTCTTCTCCTTTTAGTCACATGCTGTGCCTTGCTTGCACTTAGCAGGTTTCTGCAGTTCAGTGCCCAGCCCCACTATGCTCCACAAAGGGCTCCTGGTGCTTCCCCAGCAGGACCCTCCCTCCAGCCTGGCAAACAGTTGTTGGGCACGCTGAGCTCAGTGCCCAGCCCCTGAAATTGCTTATATTGCAAAAGCTTCTGTGCTGTGAAGTCAGGCCAGCTAGTGATAAAAACATAAAGAGGAATCCAATTTAAAAAATGCAGAATTATGTCATCTGTTTTTCTGCTTGCAGCAGAGAAGCTGCCACTGCAGAGCCTCAGTGAGTTGCTTACAAGGGAGAGTTTGTTGTCTGCCGTGCTCCCTGGTGTGACTGTTCCTACAGTCTGACTTCCAGCAGTGTCTGCAACATCACAAGTGGAGTTGCTTCATGCAATAGGTATATCCATGGCCTGGGGAATATTTCACCCAGACCAATTTTCTCTTACCTCTGTATAAAAAAAATCAACTAGTGAAACGTCTAGGCAAGAGAGCTGTGTTCTCTTTTATGGGAGAGTTTTTGATCTCATGATCAGCAGGAGAGGCAGCAGCCGGTGCACGGCGCTGTGTCTGCAACAGCAATGTCATTTAGCTCTGACAATGTCTCACTGTGTCCTTCTCTATTGTATTTCCCGTGGAGCCATCTCTGAGTTGTGGTGAGAGGTTTGTTTTACCCATGGCACAGCCACAAGGAAAAAGTGACCTCAGTGAGCAGTAAAATGTGGATGGGGGAACCAGGCTCAGCCCCATCATCCCTCCTCAGGCTATGCCATGAAGCAGCTGAGACCCTGCACTTTGGAAGCAATCTTCCCCTGCTTCCAAATCCTGCTTGGCTACTGCTGGTTTCCACTGCCCTGGTAACCAGCCCTTCTCAGCTTTTCATAAGCTCTCTAGATGTGCTGTGACAGGTATGTCAGGCAGAATTTTAGGCTGGAACATCATGTGCAGGTTGCTAGAGGTTTTCTGTAGATTGAGGTTCGGTCTGTGCAGATGCCCGGCCAAAAAAAAAAGAAAGGTACCCTTCAGACTGAGTTTTACATGGAGCCTCTGGCATTAGAGAGGCCAGATGTTTTTTGATGCAAGCGTCCTTTCTTGTTATGTTATCTCTTTGTGGCTTTTCTGTTCACAGACAGACAAAAATGAGAGTTGTGCCTGCAGTCTGGGCTCCTTGTACCCATTCCGCTGTAGGGTGCAGTGAGAGGGGAATTCAGGTGAAGCAGCAGTGCAGGGGGAGTGGTCTCCTCCAGAGGACCACAGTGTGAGGCCAGGGGACTGTCAAACATAGGTGGCAGGAGATGCTGCTGCATATGACCTCACTGTGTTGTGAGGAGGTGAAGATTAGGTAACACAAAATTAAAAACTTTATGAAGTCGATGAGGAACAGTCAGGCTGTCTGTCCTTGGGAGGAAGAGGCACCAAACACCTGCAGGTCCTGATGATTTGGATTTACCAAGGTCTGTAGTGTAGTGAGAGGACAACTTTAAAACTTTCAGTTTTAGACTGAAAGAGGGTGGGTTTAGATGAGGTATAAGTACAATAAGGGTGGTGAGACACTGGTACAGATTGCCTGGAGAAGTTGTGGATGCTCCATCCTTGGATGTGTTCAAGGCCAGGTTGGATGGGGCTGTGAACAATCTGGTCTAGTAGAAGATGTCCCTGCCCATGGCAGAGGGTTTGGACTAGGTGATCTTTAAGGTTCCTTCCAACCCAAGCCATTTGGTGACTCTATAGTTCTGTCATTCAGAGGTGTGAGTGCCCAACACCTCTGAAAATGAGTATCAAATATTCACATGTTCAGTGCTTTTTCAGAAACTATTCAAGTACATCTAACAAGAAGCTATAGTAGTATTTTCATGTGTGTTGTTTCAGTGTTGAAAAAAACAGTCACTTCTCCAAAATGGCTGCTATTTGTTGCTTTCACTTGCTAGTTTAAAGAATTCTTACTACAACATGGGATACTGTCCATACCTTCAAATCCCTCTTTGTGAGTCCTTTCTTAGAGTTTGCTCCTGAATCTGTTGAGCATGTGATGGTTAACATGCTCACTAGCAAGTTTCTTTCACACCCTGTTTGCTTCAGCTTGGTTGACTTGGGCTGTGAAGCTGGTCAGGGTGTTTTTTGAAGAATGTCTCATAAAGGACTATGTTGACAGGTTTGTTTTACAGTTGTTACATTTAAATTCTTGTCATGTGGCACATTTTATTGCTGACTTTACTGCATGTAAACATCACTTTATAGGCATGAACCAGAGTACTCACATAAGTGAGACATAAGAATTTGTTGGTTTTGGAGCTACAGATCTGTAACAATTATTAATTGGTGTAAGAGAATGAATTTTTTTCTTAGAGTATAATTTTTACAGAGTTAAAACATAAAGCTTCCTCCTGAAAATAACTCCATTAGCATTAACAGTGAACTTAAAGGAAATAAATCAAGAAATAATGTCTAGCAGAATTTATTAAGTTCGAACTGTTCACCATAATTTTGTTCTTGAAAAAGTTTCTGTTCTCCAGAAAGATTTTGCATTTATTTAAGATTTGACATGTATTTTGTCTTTTTTTGAAAACTAACTAATAAATGTTTATTTTCAGTGGTCAGCAGTTGTAGCTGGTTGTCATTTGTTGTCACCTTCAGCCTCTTCCCTTTCTCTTCCTTTCCTAACTTGCCTACTGTTACTTTGCTTAAATTTATCCTTTTTTTTTTTCAACTTAACCACTTTCCCACTTTTTCATTGAAGCTTCTCGTTTCTCCTTCAGTTAGTGCCTGTGGTCTTTTTCAAAAGCATAGTTTGACCAATGGTAGTAATCTTCAGGGTTAGAGCAGAAAGAGTCCAGAGGTCTGGAGGATAAGAAGTGAAAAAGAGAGCTGAAGATGACAAGGAGGCCCAAATAGCAGTCTAGAGGATAAGGCAACACTGCAGATTCTGGAGGTGGAGCAAGAAAATGTCTGATACTGGTCAAAAATTTGGGAAAATTGCTGAGTATGGATGAAAAGGGGAAATAGGGTGGAATTGGGCAGAAATGGTTAAGGACTAGGTATAAGAAAAATAAAAGGTGCTCGGGAAGAGGAAAGAGAGCAAAAAATCAGTGTTTCTTTCCTATTATCTATTTGAAATCAACCTACTAAACATACAAACAGAGAATTTAGGACATAATAACATCTGGAATACACTAAGCCCTGACACTGCCGTGATCATGCTTGCCTTTTATCTCTTTTATTAATTCACAGACAGAACAGAAAGATGATATTCTCTCCTCCTTGTCCTACCAAAGACATGAAGAAGAACCAAAGAGTGTTCTGGTTTCATCCCTCCTGAGTTGAGGCATGTGTGAGCCCAGGTTAATGCAGAGATAGCTCAAGATGTCTCTATAGAAAAGCAAATCTCTGCAATGCTGCAATGATATCCCTGTCTGCAGGACCTGGAGGATAGGAGCTTCCATTGTCCTGCTTCTGCTTTGGAAGAAAACAGTAGGAACTTTGTGATTGCTGCGTCAGTCCTTGGATAAGATACCATTATTAACCAAGCCTGTAGGCTCACAAAAAGAAAATAGCAGCATGATTCCAACCAGATTTTAATAATGAATGCTCTTTTAATTACTTACTGATTACATCGGATTATCTGCCTTTCTATGATTTTACCAAGCATCAAGGCAATGCTCAGCAGCCCATGCTTCTTTTGTTGTACTTTTCTAACTTTCCTGATTTCTAAAATGGCTTTATTTTTTTCCCTCTGTAACCTCCCTGGAACTCTCAAATGTGTTGAGTAGTTATATCCAGGCTGCTCAAAGATGTCTGGCCAGTTTTCTCCAAAACACCTTAGTATGTGTTATCTGCAATTGCATATTTGAAAATGTGCATCATTAACATGAGTATTAGGATAAGAAAAAAATCCACTGTTGTCAGAAACCCTGAAGTTACATTCTGCTGCTTTGCAGATGAAACCCAAAATCCTAGTGAGTATTTTTGGCTCTTTCACATCATTATTGGCAACTTTATTATGCCTGTCTTGCTCTGGACTGCTGTGATTTTATTTAGTCATGACTGTGCTTTGAAACTTGTCTTTTGCTGTCCTTATTTCAGTTAGTCTCATGCTCTGGTTTAGTATAGAAAATCACAGGATAATGATAAATTTCCTTTATGTTAATTTTCTTTCTTTGCAATCTACTCTGTAACCCTAGTTCCCTTGCCAGGCATATGAGTGCCTGTCTGCTTTATTTGTTATTTAGTTAAAAACATTTTAGGGAATGTTTCTGTATTATGATTGTTGCTAATAAGCTGTGTACTAAACAAAACTTGTCTGTCCATGGTTTTCTTATCTGTTTTCAAATTATATTGAAAAATAATATAATCAGAAAGCTGAAGGACAGATTACAAAACCAGCTTGGCTTCATTTAGAAAGAACAGGTACTCTTCAGTGCTGAGCCTTTAAGAAAAATCTCTCCACACAAGCAGGTCCCTCGATGGGACCTGGACTCTTGAATATCTGTTGCTTCAGGCTTTCTTTCTGTCTGTTACTCTGCTGGAACAGCCTAAGACTGACTTGGGGCTGCTGCAGAGAAACTTTGCCTGCAGTTGAGTACTTCTCTTCCCAATGATTTCTGATAGGAGATTCATTCCATCTGTTATGCATGATCTTACTGTGGCACATTCCAGAGCCATTTAAAATACTGCATGTTACTGTGATGTCCACAAGAAAAGGATTACTGTGTGAGGTGAAGTGTCCCTGTGGCCAACACTTGCAATGGTTGCTTAATGCTTAGCAGTCAGGCTGTGCTGAGCTGATGGGCTTAGAATTTCTATTGGGCATCCCTTGCCCGAAGTAGATGAGAATGACCCCTTTTGTCCTGTCTGCTACTATCAGGCAGCTTTTCTGCTGAATGAAAAGAAAGCAGCAGATGACATTTTGTTTTCTGCACAAACTAGTGTATAGGTTCTTTGTTTTCCAGAAATGGTTTTCAAGAAGATGTCCTAATATTGGTGCTATTTTAGCTGTAGTTCTTTTGTTCAATTCTGAACATAGATTTGTAGGAGTTGGGTTGTCCATTTTTATTAGAGAGCTCTTCCCTTGTAAAATCCCATGAATACCTAAGGTAGGAGCATATATATGCTGAATAAGTCCTTTTTTTAAAAAAAATATTACTGGAACATTCCTTTCTTGGAGCATAATCTTATTTCTGCCTATTTCTTTAAAAAAGATGGTTGTATTTTCAGAATATTATGTTCTGTCATTTTTTGTCAGTGTGCAGAGATTGCATGTACTTTGATAACAACACTCAGTGTTTTAACCCAGCAGTGATCACGGGTTAAGGACTCCTCTGTAGAGAGCACAGTAGACACACTCTATGATTTAAGCCACATGTTACCAAGAGTTAGATCTGGAGCTCCAATGCTTCGTAATTTAGCTATCACACAGGTCTGGGAATCTTCTGACTTTGGAGTGGCTTAGTCATCCTCATTGCTGTTTTCTAGAGCTGACCAGAAAACCTGTTTGCATTATGGCAGTGCCAGTGAGACCTGGAGGCTGCCAAGTGAGTGACCTACATTGTTTTTGGTAAACAGTAACAGGAGAATTGTGCTCACAAAATGGATTAGGTTTGAAAGTGTCTTTGCATACAGGGTTTTGCTGACATTTTCTGGGGTGGGTTGAGATCCATTTGGGAGCCAGGAGTCTCAGCTGGACTTTCAAGTGTGTCAGCAGCCTGACTAGGTGGATTCATATACTCTAATTTTTGATCATCCAGTTTTGATCCGTTTCAGTTAATGGCCAGTGGAGGAGTCAGAGCAGGAGGCAGCAGTGTTATTTGAGTCACTCTCACAGTTCTTTGTGTATAGAACTCAGTAGGCTCAACAGGGTCAGTAGTTTCACTGAACAAAGGATACATCTTCCTTAGGGCTGATTTGGTTTTTGTTGAGATTTTTTAAATTCAGTAGGGTGATGTTCCAAAGGTTCACTTGTTTCAGCAGCAAAGAAATAGCAATGACACGGGTCATCTTCCACCAGCTGGATGCTGGGAGTTTCAAAATGCCACATGCCAAGGTTGGAGCGTGATGTACGAAGAAGCTGCTAAAGAAGTGCAGGGCTTAAGTAATACTTTGAAAGACCAAATGTTACTTCATTTCCTTCTTCCCAAAAGTCTCTGCATCACTGCACTAGTTTATTTCACCCCGGCACTTCATGATTGCTGAATTAAATATCCTTGCAGGCTTTCCTCTGAAGGGCTACCAGCTTGCGGCTTCACAGTCAGCTCAGTTCCAGCTAAGTCCCTGCTTATGGGGAGGTAGCAGGAATATATAGAGAGGGGAGGAGGGGGCAGGCAGATGCACACTCAGGCCACCTGCAGCTGATTCTGAAACCAGAACTCAGACTCTGAAACTTCTTACACACCCGTTCTCATCCACTGACCTCTGCTCAGCAGTGCACAGTCTGGACTGGCACAGCTAAATTCAGAACCGTGGGAATCCTGCTTCCCAGTTAGAGACTGACCTCAACAGAGTCCCTGCATGGATATGCTGGAATTACTTGGCAGTCTGACTGTGGCTTCCTTAGAAGGGTGGTGAGGGGAAACAACTTGAAGTCAGAAAAACAACTTCCACATGTTCCTGCCGGTAGCAGGTCGAGCCCTGTGGGTTTGGCCCCATGCTCAGTTTTTGCCAGTGGAGTCTCTTGGCAAAACACAAAGTGAGCCTATGCCAGTGGGCTGGTTTGGTGGTTAGACTAAACAGAGGTTGTTAGCAGGACCTTTCAGTTCATGTATTTTTGTTTTACATGCTGTTCTTTATGACATTCTTTATGATTCTCTTTCCTGTCTTCGCTATTTCCCACCATACTGGTAAACTTTTCTGCAAATACCTCAGCTAACTATTAGGAATAAACTCCTTCTTAACTTCTCTGGAGTGGAGACCTGTTGCTTGGAAATGTACTGGTTCATGTATGTAAGTATCTGTGTCATAACAGATTCTTGTGTATCAGGATAGCTGTTGTAACTCTCTGAATGGAAAAGGAATCTTTTGGCATTCTGTACGTTAGCAAATCTGCATTTATGTTGCCATTCACCCCTCAAAGAATATTTTGTAAGGCATGAATTATGCAAATAAAGGTTACTTCTTCCCTAGTAGGTTAGATTTATTTGTGTCTACTAATTCTATTTTTAATCAGCTCTGGAAGACTCAGTCTTATTGTTCTTCTGTTTTTGTGGTTGTGTAAAATGGTTCTCATTTTTTGTCTTTAATACTGAGTTTCATTTGAGTGATAGGTTCCTTACCACAGTTAATAAAGCAGTGAATTTGAGTTTGTATAGAAATTCTGGGTGAAAGCTATCTGATTTGTACACATTATAGCTTTAGATTTTGTCAGGTTTTGGAAGAAGGGTCTCTTACAAATTCTTCAGTCTGAAGCAGTTCCTTGAAGCTGAGCTTTCAAAAGTAGCTCAAATTCAGAATTCACTCGAGGTGTATCTCCATAATGAATATGAATGTCAAAATAAAAAAAAATAAAAATAAAAAAAAAATAAAAAAAAGAAATTAATGGAAGTTTGTCCTGCTTTAAAATTATGGTTTATGCCATAAATAGTTCAACAAACTAGTTTCTGACCACTGCAGATACCTTTACTATATCAAATAGGGTACATTTCCAAATAAAACCATATTTAAGTTCTGCATGGGGCTTGTTCTTAGGCCTTCAAAGTGCAGCATTTCCCATTGCTGAGACAAAGTGGTGGTAGCAAGGTAATATCCATGAGTTCTATTTCATTGATAATAAACTTGTGAAAATAACTGGAAATAACTGGACCCCACTCTTTTGTGTGCAGCTGTAATCAGAAGAGGATTTTACAAGATGCTTTAATGTAGTTGGAATGTATGTGTAATCTTTTGACCTTGTTCTTAGTTTTTGATGACTGTGGCATGTAAAGTGCTGATAATTGGGTTTGCTCTAGACTGAAACCTGACCCGCTTTCTGCAAAGGAGAAGATCAGATCTTCCGTTGTAAGATGCTTCAAAGGGGCTACCTTAGAAATTGCAAGGCCAAGACTGCTGAGAGTAAGGATCTGAAGATCTCTGAAATATGGCAATTACTTAGGAAGGACTTGTTGTCCTAAGGGAATGCTTCTCTTTCAGCTTAGTTTAAATTGGACTTTTCACCCAAAAGTTTTGTCCCATTCTCTACATTTTCTCTTTTACACCCTCTGCTTTGCCTCATAACTCAAGCTGCCTTATTACGATATCTGCCTTATTATGAGATCTGCCTTGTAGCTTCAGCCAGTGAAACATGAGTCTGGATGTGAGACTAAGCAACATGTGCTTTTCACTCTGCTCTTGAAAGGTGATTCAACTCTCCTTGTTTAAGCCATGTGCAAAGAAGGCCTCTTATCCAAACTGAATTTTGTCTTCCTTCTCCAGACAGTGGAGAGATAAGGAGATCTGAGATTTATTGCATCCAAATATCAGTGTTCAAAGTAGATGGGATTCATTGCTCTATGGAGATTTGTGTATCTTTTCACTGAGTAGAGAAGCCTTAAAATTAACTTTGTCTCACTGTCAGATTTTTAGAAGACTAAATTTAAGAGGAAGTTAATGCTGTCCTTGGTTCAAGAAAGTACTGACACTTGTAAATGCTGCAAATAACAGCCTGTCCACCAAGTTGCTTCCAGTTTCTGCTTGCTTCAGCTTAAAGGTGCTGCAGTCTCATAGCATGTCTCCTCTGGGCATGAGGGGATTGTCTAACACCTTTAAGAAAGAAGTATGCAGCAATCATAAACAGCAGCAGGAACTTGCAAGGAAATGGAGACAAAGAGGTTTTTAAAATCCTGTCCAGAGGGATCTGTGTAATGGACCAACCTGCGCTTTGTTTTGCAAGCCATCCACTTCTGTCCACTGGCCTTCTTTATTATTTTAAGCTTTCTATGTGGGAGGACTAAAGACAAATGGGTTTGAGTGGCAGCTTCTCAGTACAGCATTGTTAGCCCTGCTTTTCCCATTCCCATTGGGCTCCTTGGCAGTTCTTAAGAATACACAACATGGGTGCGTGTACAGCACATCAGACCAACAGTCCCTCCAGCTCCGTATCCTGTTCCTGCCAGTGGCATACAGATGTCTGTGCACCTTTCTCTAGACCTTTCCTAGCCTCCCACCATCTATTTTTAGCTGATGAGACTTTCTAGCCATAAATCTTCCTTGTTAAATGAAGGATTGCAGCTGACTTTCTTTTCTCTTACGTTTTAGAACTAAAAAAGCAAAAAAGGCACCTGCTTCTCCAGCCAAGGAAGAGAAGCCCAAAGTAACCCTTTTTGAAGAGGAAGTGGATCCAGATGAAGGACTCTTTGCCCCAGAAAAAGATTTCTCATCACTTGGTCACAAAAAGAAGATGAAAGAGAGTAAATCTGTTCTATATTTGTATATACACAGATAGTTTTATCTAAACCATGTGTATAACAGAGCTTTTAAATTATGGTGATACAGAATATACGGGGTGAATAATGACGTGGGAATGTGAAGGTAAATTTTCAGCAGAGCAGAATCATCTAGAATCATTGAAAAGGAATAAGACCTGTACAGGTCCCATAGCTGTTCACGGTAAACATTTTGAACTAGGTGTGTCCCTTTTCACCCGGTGTCCACCCAAACCTCCAGGCCCCTCCCTTTCCCAGAGGGAAAGGAAAAAGAGAAAAGGCAAAACAACAGCTGAGAGATAATGGCAAAACAAACTCGGAGTGGCTAAATACTTAAATTTATTACTGACAAGATAATAACTAGAACTAAAAAGTAAGAAATAAATCAGTCTTAAGAACACTTTTCTCCTCCCACTCTTCCCTCTTTAGTTAGTGCAGGTATTGTGTTACGTAGCATGATCTAACTGCAGAATTTTGTGGTTCCCCTTTCTAGATCTGAAATTATTTGAAGATCCAGACCTTGGTGATGTGGTGAGACTGGGTGACTCACTGCTGCTCCCATCTGCCTGTGAGAACAGCAAGTCTGTGCTGAGCAGGGGTCCTGAGGAGGACACTGAGGAGCTGCTGAGGTACCCATCTTAAATCTGTCATGTAGGATCAATGAGGGAAAAGCTTAAATACTTTGAATGCAAACTGTGAATCAATACTTGTACCGACAAGTAAAATGTAAGATGTGTGTTATGGAGCTTGGAGATCAAACACATTTAAAAGGAAAGTAGGAAGACCCTTTTGAGAAAGGTAAGGTGCAAAGTATTATTCTGTGACTCCAAAGGAAGTGGCTTGAAGGCCCCAGGTGTGCTATCTAGTTCTTGTTTTCTAACATGACACTTCTGCTTTCTGCAAATGATCCACAGGGAACCTGACCTCCATTTTGAAAAGTGAGGAGCAAAGCCCAGACGCAGAGCAGTTCAGCTTCAGGGAGGTGAAATCAGAGAATCTTACCATGGGAGGAATGATTTTCTGCTGATGGCCCACAGACTCTGTGCATGCTTCCAGGAGGAATCCTAGGCATACCTCTACAGCAGTAAAAAACTCTCACTAAAATCTTTATCACCCTGCATTTAATTTTTAATCTAGTGGAAAGGAGGACTAGAGCTGAGAGTTACAGGAGAGAATAATGTATTGCTTCTCCCTTGATAGTGCATCAGTGGAACATATCAACACATAATGTGTTTTATCCCTGCCATCTCTCTCACAGGACTAGTTTGCCTGCACTGATAATCCTCAAGAGATCAAGCAGGGAGTCAATACTCAGGGAGACCAGCATCACCAGGGAATCTGTGCTGCAGTAATGAGTCAAATTCATGCCTTCTGGATCTTAGGCTGGCATCTGAATGATGAGGCCAGCCTGCTTCCAGTGCTAATTCGTGCCAGCCAGCTTCTGCTAGGATGTATGATTTCCACAGCAGGTACTAAACCCAGGAGAGAGAAGCTGTGTGTGGTTTCAAACCTCTCCTGCAGAAGGTAATTTTGCAGCTATAGCTTCCTACACATGCAGAAGGCTGGCCACCTCAACAGTAATGCCTGGCTTACTTTAAACAAAGGTTATTTTGGGTTGGGTGCCGTCTTGCATTACATCCTGACAGCCCACCTGACATTTACAGAAGCTGATGGGGCAGGACATGACCTGATTCAGTGCATCGGTGTATTGGGAGCAAACACATATGTGCCTGCTGTATTTTCATATTTACTTTCTCCTCTACCAGGGATCTTAGCACACAGCACTTGATTCAGAGTGTTCATAGAGCTGGAAGTGCCTGTTCCAATGCAGACCTTGTGTTTTCATCCACTGGAGAGACCTTTTCCATCTGTCATGTTAATGTGGTTTGGATTATGTATGTTCTCTTCCTCTGTGGCAGAGAAGGGTCTCTGAAGTCTTCTCTGAGACCGGCAGACCATGCTTTTAGATCATTTTGGGTCATCAATGAATATAGTACACCCAGATGATTATGGAAACCCCTGGGGAAAGATTCCATTTCTTTTAAATTCCAGTAGTTTTCATTTATCCTTGATTTGTCCCAGTGCTTTCAACAGATGACAAGTCATCAAGATCCAGTTGGAAATGAATGCACATAATGAAGCAGAAAATCATGCCAGTGGTCCAATGGGAAAGTTGCTGTGGGAATCCAGAGGCAGTTCCTGGCTGTGCAAGAGATATAGGCAGATAGGTCAGGATCTGTTGACCTATTCAGGTGCCTAACACCCTCTGAAATTCCCCTGTTAACCCAAGTTCATGGTGTTACCTGCACATCACAGAGAGCTGGTGGACTGAATGCAAAGCAGTTGGGGGTAAAGGAGAAATTGCTGTCAAAGCAAGGGGAGGAGTAGCAGTGCTCTTTTAACCTAACCTAACTTAACCTGACCTAAGCAACACTCCACCTCGACTCTGTGTAAATTCTTTGCAGTCACCTGAAATCCCATGTCTAAACTTTCTCAAGTGGTTGTGCACAATGCACTTTTTTCTCTGTTTAGCCTCAGCAGAACTGTCAGGTCTCATAAATTTGCAGGCAGCGTTTGAATCATTTCCCACCTTTCCTTACCACTAGACTGATGTTACACGTTCTTGCAGGGCAGTGCCACGGTCTCTTTTCCAGGCAGTGACCCTTTGTGATAAGAGGAAATGTTCAACTTGAGCTGAACTCTGCATCTCCCTGGCATGGGGTCTAAAGCATGTTTTGAGGTTTAAGAATAAGTGTTGCCTTTGCCCTGAAGGTGTTGACAAGTACCCTCCTTTCCCAAAGGGGGCTGAAGAAATCTCCCCCCTGCCCTCAAATCAAATTAGGAGCTGTGACAACCCATTCCTTTAGTGGGCTGGAGCTGTATAAGCTAGTAGAGGAAAACAGAAATGTCTGATTCTGTTGGACATACTCTGTTATACCACACAGAAAATTTGCCTGAACACATTTTGTTAAGATCTAAGACTGTCCTGAGCAGGTCTGTGGTAGGTCAGAAACCTGGACATGTTCACTGTACACTGATGGATGAACTGAATGGTGCAGATGTGGGAGCTCTTTACTCATGCAGTGAACATCCACACGTACTACAGGGTCTGCTCACGTGCATGTGACACATCTGAGAAGTGTCTGACTTACTGTGAATCATGGGCAGACATGGGAGAGCACTGCCTAAGGCAGAGAGGGGCAGAACCACCTTCTTCCAAAGGGGAGATGGGAAAAGATACTGTTCAGAGCAGGACAAGGAGCGACCAAATCGTTTGTGATCTTTATGGTACCTGAGTGGTTGTAGCAGCAGCAGCACCACAGCACTGTCAGCACACCAGTGAATCCTCAGCAGGGACTGTAGCTCTGGAGGCAGAGACTGTTAGGGAAACAAACGAGTCTGCAAAATGTGCGTGGGCTGTGCTTGTCACAACGTCAGGGAGAAGAGAATATGATAAATGTTCTCACTGCAAACTGAGGGCTGTGCTCTCTGTGAATACCTGCTCATATGAAATGAGAATTACTGTTTTAAATAGAATCACCTACTTTACATTAACAAGCACTGAGAAGAACCAGCTTCTTTGTAAATGTAATGGAGGATTTCTTTTTATGGCAAAATATCCATGTCCATCCAAACAAATATCTTCCCTCTTCGTGGCCATTAACCAGCCTTTTACTGCTTACTAATTTCTTGGCCTACTGGCAGATATTAAGTGATGGTGATGGGGAAATCTTGGTCAGCTACATCAGCCCTAACCACTGGCATTGTAGATGCAGGCACTGTTTCCCACCACCAGGTTTACCATAATGCATCAGTGAGGTGTCTATACTTCATGTCCTTCCAGAACCTGTGGAAAAGAAATAATTGGTGTGGTATGAATGAGCAAGGTCAATTCCCATTGTGTTATCTTCAGGAAAACAGGAGCATGTCATACTCTTCCTTCATGGGACATGTTTTGAGAGAGGGATAGGTAACCAGGCAGTTTTGCCTGATTTCTCTTTGTTGGAATGCATTGCTCCTGAGTTTTGAGGAGGTTGTTCTTGAAAATTTCCTGGGACTCTTTTTCCCTCCAGGGCTTTATCGCATTGTACTCTTCCAGGCAGATCCCTGAAGACTTCTCTCCTGAAATCCAGGGGAGTGAACTTGCTGTGACCACTCTTTACTACCCTGAAAGACTCAAACTCCACCATTACATGGTCACTGCAGCCAAGGCTGCCCTTGGGCTTCACACTCCCCACCAACCCCTCCTTGTTGGTGAGAATAAGGTCCAACATAGCACTGTTGGCTTCTCTGTTCCTTAGAGAAGTAAGTTGGCCTCAACATATTCCAGGAACCTCCTGGATTGCTTTTGGCCTGCTGGTTGTCCTTCCAACATACACTGGGGTGGTTGAAGCCCTCTGTGAGGACCCAGGTTTGTGAACATGAGGCTGATGAGTCTATAGAGGACTTTATCCACTTAGTCTTCCTGGCCAGGTGCCCTGCAACTGACCCCCAGTATAATGTCACCTGTCCCTGCCCTCCCTTCAGTCCTGACCCATAAGTTCCTGGATGGCTCCTTATCCCTCCCCAGTCTGAGCTCCATTGACATAGGGGGTGACAGTCCCTCCTCACCTCCCCTGCATGTTGTTCCTCAAGAGGCTGTATCCTTCCTTCCATTCTAACACTCCAGTCATAGGAGCCTTCCCACCATGTCTCTCTTATGCCAGTGAGATCATAGCCCTGCAGGCATGCATCTTCTGCCTCATTAATCTAAATCATGCCTGTCTGGTGTGATGAATCAGGTTTTTGTGAAAAACCAATGCTAGAATTGATCCTGTGAATGTTGCAACAGCTTTGTGGGCCCACAGAATTACATAAATTATCACACATCCTAGCCTGAAATAATTACTGCAGTTGTCTGAACAGCTTTTTAGGAGAGATTTAATTAGCTTCACCTTTGATAATGAATAGGGAGCTGAGATGGAAGGAAGCAGCTGTCAGCACAACATTTGTCTTTTTCCAGTGCTGAGAAAAGCGTCAGCAGCAGGATCCCAGTTCTGCTGCCCTGTGCTGGCAGATCTCGTGTGTTCTTTCTTAGGATTACACTGATGACCCTTTCAGAAGCATTATAAAGGCTGAATCTGTTTGTGAAACCACATCCTAACACTGCCCATTCCTAAACATTCAGTCCATACAGACCCAGAGATTAGCTCAGCTGGTTAGAGAGTGGTGTTACTAATGCCAAGGTGATGGGTTTGATCCCCATATGGACCATTCACTGAAGAGTTGGACTCGATGGTCCTTGTGGGTCTCTTCCAACTCACAGGATTCTGTGAGTCTGTGACTAGAGGTTTGTCAGCTTCAGGTTTGCCATGGAACCATTGCTACCTCTGACGCAGAAAAAGTTTGTATGATCTTCCTTCAGCAGGTATTATCAGATGCTGAATTCAGAGAACAACACTTAGTCTCCAGACTAGCCAGAAGTTATGTGGGGCACCATCTCCAACATCAATGCTTTCTCTTTGTCCTGGGGGTATGAGAACAGCACCATAGTTGGGAAAAGAGCCTTGAGAAAGTCCAGAGGGCTTTCATCTAAGTCCTTTGGGCATTTGGGTGAAGGGCAGGTGGTAGAGGACATTGCAGTAGCTAAGTCAGACCGTGCCAGGGCAGTTTCTATTGCTTGCTGTGACCTAACTGGGGAAAGGTCTTTGATTTGGGTGCAGTAGGTTACAATAAACAAATAAATTCTTCTGTGATGGTTTTCAAGCATTAATTTTCTACATTTAGTTCTTCATGTAATATATACGGAATAAAAAGGCTTTTGCTAAACAAGAAGCATTCATCCTTGCTCCACCCTTAGGAACATGTATGGGTTGTCTAGAATAGTGCAGAGAGGTGATCTGGAGTCCTCGCCTCTCCTAGTATAGCAAGAGCTGCTTTTGCTGGGTTTGAAACTCAGCAGATTTCAACCATCTTGCCTCTGGTTGTTTGTATTTTTGACAGACATTGTCGGTTCAGGGGGCAAAAGCTGCCTGCTTTCCCCTGCCGCAGCTGTGCCTTTGTCTGATGATTAGGGAACTTTTTAGAGTAGCAGGAGAAAGAGTTTTAAACGTCTTCAGACTGGAAAAAATTGACTTGTCTCATTTCCCAGTTGAGTGATGTAACCAGCAGGCTGTTCTTCTCAGAGGGCTTGCGGGCATATGCGTGTAGGACTTACCTGTGCTAATGAGCCCGTTCCTGGCTCATGGCCAGGCAGCACCATGGACTCCATCCATACTGTTGGGACTCTCTCCAGCTGCAGAACAAGGTGAGTGTATGCACCTGCCTCCTGGGAATGGTCCCTGCCCTGCGCCAGCTCCAAGTGGTGCCAGAGAGTTTTTTGGAGGAAGGCTAGTCTGTCCCAGACCAAAGCTGTGCCAGTGGTTCTTGTAGCATTTCAACAGTGCACATTCTCACATTCTAGTGTCCAGACACATTCCCTCACCCTGGTTAAAACACCACTGTGAATTTACCTGTAATGGATTGCAGGGGAAAGCTGAAGCAGGAAGGGAGATACCTTTCATATGGCCCCCAGTCCTTTGGCATTCCTGTGGTTAACTCCAGTCTCTGTGTTTCCCTGGGCCTTTCTAGACATCAGACTATCTCTGCTGACCATAGCAACAGTGATGGTCCACAGATACTTTGAGTCCTCCTGCCTATTTTTGGGCTCAAACCTTTTCCCGAGTTATAGATGTGATATTACACCACACCCTCAAGGCTTCAGTAAAATATCTCTTGTAGTTGGAATTAACACCATACAAAATACAGATAATAAGACATGAAGAGATAAAAGTCTATTTTGCAAGCATTGCTATTAGTTGCACAACAGAGCTTCGAGCATGAGCCTTTTGGATACTTAAGCAAATTATGGAGTCTTTGTCTCTTGCTTTCATTACTGATTCTCCTCATTAGAGCATTCCCAGCAAGCAGAGGTCACTGGTCCCATCACATTAAATGCTGTACGTGCACATAGTTATTCCTGTCCCAAAGATCTTGTCCAGAGAGACAGGATAGAGTTCAGAGAAGTGGCATCTAAAATGTTGATGTTCAGATGGCAGCTGTGTCTGTCTCCAAGTCAGAACTTGTTTACTCTCCTGAAGTTCGCATGCCAGCAATCATGTTGTAGGGCTTCATGACAGCCTTTCTTCAGTAGAGGTTTTGATTGCTTTCTGTGTCTGGAAACAAAGAGAATTTACACCAATAGAGTCTGTGAATCAGCACAACAGAATGGCAGGAATTTTAAACAATGTGGCACTGCTTTTCCATTACAGAAAAAGAGAGAGACTAATTAAAGAATGATTAATTACATGGATTCTGTGCCTGGTGGTCTCTAAAAAGATGGGGGTGGGAAGGTTCTTCCTTTAATCTTGTTTCAGAAGAATTTCTTGACTTTTTTCTTCCTTCTCCTGCCCTGGAGTTAAATATGGTAGTAGTTATGCACTGTAACAATTCATTTGCTTCTCAAGAAATAGTAGTCCCTGTTTCTATCTCTGCCCAAGGCATTTTGCATTTTACCTCTTTAGTTTTGCAAAGACAGTTGTGTCTCACATGATCAAACAGCAGTGGATCAAACAGTTTGCCTACCACTGCATCACTGAAAAGCAGGTTTGAGACAAAGACCACGTTTTATCTGCTGTGTTCTCTGTAAGAGACTTCTGTCGAACCAAGGTCTTGAAAAAGTCCTGGACAAAAAAGGGAAATTACGTGAACAGATTCCAGACTTTGAAAAATCATCTACTGAAGAATCTTTGGCTTAAAAGCAGAGTACCAAACCCCCACCCCCTTAAAACCCAATAACCTATTGGACTGAATCATTTGGGGGATATTTTTTGGCTATGCTGAATGGTTTTGTTGCTGTAGTTAGCACAGAAGTTAGTATAGAGCCACACAGGAGCAGAGAATTCAGGAAGCTGTACCATCTGATCAGATTAATGAGCTGGATTTACTGCTGCTCCTCCCAGGCAGTGCACCTACTTCAAAATCATGCTTCCTGCATGTAGTCTGTATGTATATTGTGTATTGTTCTCTGGTTATTATAGTTTCTGTTATTTATGACCAGAACTTGATGACATGGACCCTGATTCATTCAGTATTTGTTTATGCCAAGAAGGGAGGCATCAGATCAGCTAAAGCAAGCGAGACTTCAGAAATACCAGCCCTAACATGTTTTGTTTATTACACAGCAAAGAGAACAAGAACATGTCTTGGCAGTATGATCACAGATGTGATATCTCTTGGATATCAGAGTTTGCAGCAAACAGAAAAGCCTGGCCTTAAATGAAATTAATTTCTTCTGTGTAAATTAGAAGTTTAGAAATACTTCAGAAGTACAGAGTGTGTTTTGTAAGTTAAGTGGGATGTGTCACCTACATGGAATCATGGAAACTACAGGACATCAAAAACCTTACGTAAGAAAAAGAGAATGTAATCTCCAGAGTTATTTGGAGGATGAAATTTGATGAGCTGCCTGATGGAATACCAGAGGTGGAGTTCAAGGTGCAGAGCTCTGGGGCAGCAGACTGCTCTGTCCATCAGTTGGTCTATTCAGGTATTTCCTAGTTTTAGATATTGGTGTTCAGGCAATTGATTTTACAATAGCTTTGGTTAAGATTGATTCTTTTTATCTCTCTTTGGGAGTCACAGAAAGATCTATCTAACTTCAGGAATGGTTTTACCTTAAAGGGTTCTGACTGTCTGTACAGCAGAGAATTTAGGCTAATCCATGTTGACTTTATGGCTGGTTCATGGTAAGTGTGGTTTGTCTCAGCCTGGGCAGTATTGTCGTAAGTTCCTCACAGCTCTTAATGACGGTAATCACAAAAAAGAAAATCATGCAGGTTCTGTTAGGAAGAGAGGGATCCGTAGCTGAGAGCACTGGAGTTCTTGAAGTACCAGAGTGGTTTAGCATTCAAACAATATTCACTGGTGATAGAGGAGTAAAGTGTCTCTGTGAGACTGGTTCTTCTGTTGATCATGTTTCCCATGGTCCTGGACAGTTGCCCTCATCAGTTGCATCCCAAATTATGGAAAAGCTCAGCTTTGCTTTAATTTTACCTGTCTGCAGAAAGCCCCACCATTTGTTCTGCCATGTGTTAAAGGCATTTACAGTATCACTATGACTACTAGTGAACTAAGAGAAAGGGAGGAATCACTTTTAATCATTTAATCAACAGGTTTCACAGGGATCTGAGTAACACCCCCGCTAAGATGACCTCGCTGCCTGGCAGTGAGGAAGATATGAAGTGGTTATCGGGAATGGTTTTGTAGCCTAGAGGGTGGCAGGGCACTGAACAGCCTCCCCAGGCCAGTGGTCACTGCCCCAAGCCTGACAGAGCTCAAGAAGCATTTTGGACAAAGCTCTCAGGCACATGGGTGTCCTGTGCAGGGCCAGGAGTTGGACTCGATGATCCTTATGGATCCCTTCCAGCTCAGGATTCTATGGTTCTAATTATCTGATACAAATGAGTGGAAAAACAAAAAAACACCTGACATGAAAAGACTCATTCTTGCTCCAGGGACTGCCTACCTATAGGGCATTTAGAAGGAGAAAATAAAAGGGCATTTCCCTTAGACTCCTGCATGTTACCCTGTTTCAGTGAGTGGAGCCACTGGAGAGCATCCTTCTTTTCCTTTCCTCCACATACTCTCCAAGGCCGAGAGCCCTTGGAGTTACAAGACAATCTATTATAGAGCTCTCTCAAAATTTTTTACAGCTCATGTGGGAACAGAGTCAGGCACACACAGCCTGCTGCATCTCTGAAAAGGTCAAACAATGCAGGTAGAAAATATCCTGAATTGTTTGAGGTGTTCTGGGGTATTTCACTAGGAAATAGAAGGAAATGATCACAAAAAAGAGTCGTTGGATATGGTCACAGATTGCAAAACTTCTCCAGTTTCCTGGAATCAAATGTGAACACAGTATTTTTAAATCTATCAGTGTTTCCAGTTTCTCATGACCAAGCATGGGGATGCTCAGTCTCAGTTTTGGGTGATGGGGATGAAGAGGAAGCAGAGCTGAAGGTGAAAAATTTTACTTTACCATGAAAATTTATGGGAATCAAATCATCCTGTCACAAATTAAAAACATTTGTTGCCAAACTAAAGTTCTTTTTCTTTTGATAATTGCAAATGGCTTTTAATTTAGACATTTGAAAACATGCTGTAAAATTAATTAACTTGACAAAGCCACATTAGAAAGTGGCAGTTTTTATGGAAACTTCTGTAGAAAGGGAAATTCATCAAAGTAGATCCTTTCCTACAGAAAGTTATGTTTTGGAAGATTGCATTTTCTTACAAAACAGAAAGCAAATCAGAAATTCACAAGATTTTAGTGACTTTTTCCTTTTGTTCCAGAGTTGCAGATGATTTTGAGAAACTCTTGGAAGTTACCTCCAAACCAAAACCTAAGGTACCACCAAAGCCACCGCTGCCTCAGAAGCCAGCAGTTGTGCCCAGGAGCACTAATTCACCTTCACTGGCAAAGCCGAATGAAAACAGGATTCAGACAATGAATGAAGTGGACATTCTCCAGTATATCCAGGAAAATGAATCCATCAACAATGAAGACGCCAGTCTGTTTTGAACATATGTATTTTTTAAATGTAATGATGCCTTCTTAGCCTTAACTCCTGCTGAGCTCAAGTGACACAAGCAACAATTGGCCAAGTGTTTTTACTGTTACAGGGCCCATTTGTGTCCCAGGATATGAGAGCAGCAAGTTTGACTAGCAGAACCTCAACATGAAATTTTCCAAACAGTGTAGCTGTGGTATAATGCTGCCTTAGTTTTTCAGGGTTTAACAGGAAAAGTGGACAAGAATGCAACACTACAGATTGTCTCCTGCTATTTTAGTATCAACATATTACAGTTTTGGCCAGTTGATTGAAAATGGTAAGGATGTTGTACACATGGCAACTGTCAATAATGTCCAACAAATGGTCTGAGGCAGGATAGGATGTTGTTCCTGTCATTTATAGACAGTGTATTTCAGCTCACTTGAAAGGCTATTTTTCTTTTATTTAGGGCATTTTTGTAGCAGCCTTTTCCTCTCTGACTGGTATTCCGGTAATTTCTAACAGGAACTGCTATATATAGGTTATAGTTCCTTTGTATTTTAGAGAAGCACTGAAATCCCAACTGAACCTGACTATGCTGCCCTAGTTGTTGCACAAATGCCAACTTGTAAGAGAACTTTAGTCCTGCAAACTCCAGACTATGCATCTCAGACTCCTGGGGAGAATAGCAAATGACAGTGCTTAGGAAGTTTGGATGCTACAGGACTCCTGTGAACTCGATTCACAAGGGCTATTTTTTTTCCACCCAAGCCTTCCTGGGCTTCCACTGGAATTAGTGGAGAGATAGAGATTTCTCCAGGAAGTGACTCAGTGCGGGTGTCTTAATGGAAGAACTCTGAATTGCTCTCTGGAGTCACTCTTTCTCTCCTACTCCTTCACTTTGCCCAGAACGTATAGAACCAGCCATGGTGGTAAATTCCACTAAACAGAAATGAGTTTTTGTGATAAAACAGCAGTCTGTGCTTTACTATGCAATGCTTAAAAAGAAGGAGGACAAACTTGGGATTATCCAAAGGAAAAACAATAAGAAGAAAACATACTGGAGAAATTTTAATGTGCAGGAAAAGAGAACCATGGTAGAACAGGCTTCCCAGACTACCCCTCTTCTTGCCTGGCTCAGGCACTCTGAATTTGCATCTAATGTGGGTTGATACCTGCTGTCATGTAGAAAGAGATTACTGAACTCATTCCAAGTGTGGTCTAGCCAGAGGTGAAGACAAGCTCCCTGGAGGGAAAATTTTAATATATTTAAGACATATCACTATCCCAATATTTGCCTTTCTAATATAGAGCAAAATAAATAGAAAGCTTTATATATTTTTTTAATAATGAAATTATTTCTATTAGTATTTCCTTTTTAAGCCAATGGAAAATATTATAAAGGTATTTTGGTTTGATGGGACAGACAAAATATACCCACTGACTCGTTTATGTATGTTTTATGTATGTTTTTTATGTGTGTTTTACTGTAATAAAGCATTTTTGTAACCCACAGGTGTTATTGTTGTTTTCTATTTCGTGCAGTAGAAACAAATCAGAGTTAAAGGATGGATTCCATTTAACCCACAAGGAGTGTTACATGGTGTTAAAGTGTAAATAAGTATGAAACCAAGAGTGTAGCTGCAATCATATTTCCTTTGAGAGCTGTTAAAGGTAGAACTACATCTGGGCAAAGGTAGTACCTGATCCTGTCTGTTCCCACAGTGTCTTGGTGCAATGAGGAATCCTGTTTAGCCCAGCCTGCCAAAGGGGAACAGAAGCAGTGGGGAGAAAATAAATGACTTGCCAGAGAGCTGGCAGGGAGTAGCAGGCAGGAGAAATTAATTCAGAGCAGCCTTCCTGTCGCAGTACCTGCTGTCATGAACAGCCACTGTTTATTTAACTGAGGGCTAAGGAATCATCATCTCCATTTTATTTAGCACTATCTGGGGACACTGCTTGCATTTCTGTATTTTTGGCCTGCAGCCCACCACATGTCCTGGACACTGTTAAAACTACCAAACTGCAGGCCATCAGTGGTCAGTAGACTTGAGTGCAGATCTTCACCCTCGGTGGTGAGTCAGCAAGGGAAAAGGATTAAGATTTCTTGAAGTGTATTGGAGAAATCAATGAAGAACAAAGCTGGCAGCACCCTGGAAGACCAGTTTGTCCATTGTCCTGTCCTGAGTGGGGACATCTGTCCTGTGTGGCAGTTCTTACTGGCTGGGAGAAGGTGTTTCTGGTGTGAGGCCACACCTGGAAGAACAGACAAGTGCCAGAGCAGGACATGGTGGCTGGGCATGGTTAGATTGGAGAGATACCTGAACATGGGCACTGAATTATTCATGCAGTGACAGTAATTATGCAGGAATTATTTCTCATAGACATTTTTTTAACCTGTCCTTTAAGTTTGCCTGTCTGGAGAGCAGCACTGGAGATTTCACAGCCTCCCTGGGTGTGCTCTTAAAATGCTTTGCCATCCAATTGGAAATGTTTTTCTACAGTTTGATGTAACTGTTCCTTTCTGCAGCTCATCCTGCTACCTCTAATTCTCATCATCACAGAAAGCGAGAAAAGTATATTCCTTTCAGTCTCTTTTCCAGACTGAACAACTCTGCCTAGTGAGGGTGGCAGCAAGACAGGTTGAGACACCACTACAGTACCAGCTTCTCACAGCCTGATGTGCCCTGGATAAATATTGTCATCTTGCACTGGATTTCTCCCCTGTTTTTTGAAGAATTGTTACATATCCACATACCAGTTTACCAGGGGCAGTGAAGGATGTTGGTATCCCACACACTGTCATTAACACCACTCAGTGCAGTGACACAATGCACAGCCTTTGTTCCAGCTGGGACTGTTTTTATTTCACTGTTTCTCTCAGAGAAATGTCCTCTGTCTGCCTTCCACCACCTCTAGAGCTCCACTCTGAAATGGCTCATGCTTTTGCAGAGCAGTGGGAGGGTGGGTATTGTATATTACCCTCATAATCATGGGAATAGTCCTGGTAGTACTGATATAACAGTATTATAGCTGTATCACTTAGAAATGGCCAAAGGATACTGTGCTACCCAGGCCTCCCTAAAATTGTCAAATTGCCTAAACACAGGGAAGGAAGATCTGTTAATTGTTTCCTGTGCTAGATTTTTAAGATTACTTTACGGTTAGTGTTTTTCTTTAAAAAAAAAAAAAATCTATCATTCCTGTCAGGGAACTAATACAAAAGGATCCATCATAAACCTGGTATTATGCATTTGTTTTACAATGCAAATGTCTAGCTGCAGTAATATTTGTGGGCACTTAGAGGTGAGTTACAGTCCTTGAATAAATTATATATAATGAATCATTATACAAGAGAAGAATGTCAGACAAATGTAGCCCAGAAAAATGGAACATATTATTTGAAATGCCATAAGGAAACCATACAACATACTTTGCATCCTGCCAGACCAGAACTTTCTTTTTTTTTTTTTTTCTTTCTTTCATATATCATTTCCAGTAGCAGCTATTTGATTAGCCTGCTCTTGACAACTCTTGAAATTCAATTATGGACTCTAATGTAGTTCTTGGCTGACAAGCATCACCTTCCAACACTAGTAATACAGCTCATCAGAAGATTTGAAAAGATGGGGTTTTCAGTGATTAGCACTCATAATAGGTATCTCTGTTTCTTTTCAAGCAGTTTCTTGTTTTGCATAACCTTCTACTTGCTGTGTGGTATAGCACTAATTGACAAATATCACTGTATACTTCATTATTTGAGTCACAGTTTAACAAATTACTTCACCAAGCTGAGTGTTTCACAGATGGCTTGTGGGTCATCTGCCCAGGTCTGTTCAGTTGCTGAATTTTTAGGAAAGCTAATTCCCAAATAGCACTTAAGGCCTAGTTCTGTCAGTGATAATTTGGGTTGAGTCTAAAAAAATACACTAATTGCAACTGATATTTCTGCTAATTTTTGCCCATGTGTTAGGTTATGCAAAGAAACTGAGCTTGCTACAGCATATATACAAGTCAGCCTGTGATTTAAGGCCATGAAAATCCAGCTCACTCATGGGGAACTAAGGATTACTTACAGTAAATGAGCAATCCCTGAGGTTGTTAGATTTAATACAGAGTATCAGAAAGCACTGAAATTTCACTTTAAAATGGGACTCATGCTAATGTCACTGAGGATTCTTTAATCTTTGTGTGTGTATGCATCAACCACCTTTCATATCGATTGATGTGATCACACATTTGTGACAGTATAAACCTTTGTAAGTCTAGAAGAGGGAAGGCTTTTACTGTGAGATTTTATTTACATTCTTACTTCTTATATCTATTTTATTGCTTTTCAATTCAACATCAACAACAAGGCTGATTGATCTTTAGGCCCTTCTGACCTAATTTTTTCAGGCCTCACCGTATTTCTGATCTTTCTGGCCTATTGCATAGCAGTACTTCATGTTATGCATTGAACCTAATGAAGAATTCAAGTGATGGGAAGATCATGTGCACTGCTTTGAGTTAAAATACTGGCAGTGAAAGGTGGTAAATTAAATTAATAGTCAGATTAAGTGCTGCTATGAGAGTTCAGAAGTCAATGAAGCTGCTTAAAGGATTGATTAGTCATAGATATTTAGGGACTAAGTTTTATTCATACCAAGATGTTATGGATGCTTAAAATTTATATAGAGTCAAGGTTAGACTCATGGAAGAGATATCAATCAATGGTTATGCTGCTTAGAGCTTGGGAAGTCCTTGAGCTACAAGTTGCTGAGAGCAAGGAGAATACTCAACAAGCAAGTATTGTGGTATTTCTCCATAGTGATCTACTTTTGGCTATTGTGAAGAGTTCTCTTCTAGGCTAACCCAAAACTCACACCAAATGAGTCACTCAGGGAGGATTTGGTGACTGAAAGAACAGAACATCAGTGCCTTATCATCCTGCTTCTGGCACCCTCCATAAGATCTGGCCTTATAACAACAAAGCCATTTCTCCTGTTTAATCAGGAGAGATACTGAAAGTCAGTGGAAATTTTCATTTGCAATATATACTTTTTCAAAAGCTGCTTTTGACATGTAGTGAGCAGGAAAAGTCCTGGTGATATCAGAGGGAGATTTCAACCACTCTTGCATGCTCCTCCAGATCCTCTGCTCCTATGAGACCCAACCTGGAATACTGCTTAAAGTCATGATGCCCCCCAGCATAAGAAGGACATAGATCATTTTGAACAAGTCCAGAGGAGACTATGAAGTTGATAAGGGGACTAGAGCATGTCCTCTATGAAGACAGGCTGAGAAAGTTGGGGTTGTTCAGCCTGGAGAAGAGGAGGTTGTGTGGAGACCTCATAGCAACCTTCGAGTATCTGAAGGGGCCTACAAGGAAGATAAAGAGACGCTTCTTCACAGACTATAGTGACAGGACAAGGGGAAATGGCTTCAAACTGAGAGTAGGTTTAGATTAGATAGTAGGAAGAAATTCTTTACTGTGAAAGTGATGTGGCACTGGCACAGGTTGCCCAGAGAAGCTGGGGATACCCCATCCCTGGAAGTATTCAAGGCTTTGAGCAAACTGGTCTAATGGGAGGTATCTCTGCCCTTGGCAGAGGGATTGGAACTAGATAATCTTTAAGGTCCCTTCGAACCCAAACTATGCTGTGAGTCTAAGATCCCACCCTGAATGATAAGGTTAGGAGATACTAAAATTTGCCTGGGATGCCAAATGTAGGAGATTTACCAAAGGTAACGAGGCAACAAGTGGGATCATCACAACACTCAGACCACCAAATGTTATGATCAGAGTTTGAAATCATCACCAATCACAAAAAGATCTAACAGCCCACTGGCCCTTGCTGCATTAACAAGCACCATAATTTGCCACTCAGGTATATTGTGTTTATTAACCAGTACTGAGGAATCACAGTATCAGATTTGGAGGTCTGGTGCTTTTAAAACTATGGAGAAGCATTTAGGTCAATGTGGCATCTCAGTGGGGGAGTTCCAGTCACCCTGACAAATCACAGTGATGTATGAAAACCATTTTGCTGGGGTTTGGTAAAAAAAAAGACAAACCAGCCTCTCCCTGAACTTATTAAACACTCTGAGAATGTGTTTTAGCTATTTTCTGCCAAGGGCAATGTTTCTGTGCCATTGATGTCATTGAAGGGTTGCTTCCCATGACTGCTGGGAGGGTCATGCAGTCAGTCTAAGCTGTCAGAATCCCGTGCAGATCAGTAGAAGCCTGGTGATGCTGATGCTGGAGAGAGGAGGCAAAGGAATAGGATGTGACACCATTGTCAAGCCTGATCAACTTGGAGAGCACCATTGAGAAATGGGAGCGACAGGACAGAATGAAAGCAGGCATGTGCCTGATTTATGCACAGCTCCAGAGCCTTTCACTTCCCCTGAAACATTATAGCTGAAGGGCTGAAATCAACAATTCATCTAATGGTTCTTTGGTGAGAGCAGCTCCATGGATTTCCAAATGAACATATAAGCAAAGAAAATAAAATTGTGACGTTTCTGGGGTATTTACTGAGCACTTTTCTTGATTCTCTGCTAATTTATCTGCTTTTTAATTTCACCCAGGGAATTTGTGCTAATGATGACAAAATTCTCAGATTATTAGTCAACTTGATAATGTCAGGGTATGTTAAGTTCTTACTGTGAATAAAAGCAATAATTTCTTTATCTTGAATTCTGAGAGTCAAAGGTACCTAGTGCTTCCCTCCTACTTTAGGCAATCACATCTCCAAGCTACTATGATTTGTTTTCCTGCCTTCCCCTGTCTTGATCTTTCATAACTTCCATATTTAATCTTGTGTACAGTCCCCAAAAGGAATTTTTTGTGTCCAGAACTGTTGTCTAATTATAGTTTCAATGCCCTACCTTAAAAACAAAAACAAACAAACAAAACAAAACAAAACAAAACAAAACAGAAACCCAAACAAACACCCTAATTTACATGGAATTATGTGGAAAATTCATCTTTTCCATGAGGAAAGATAAAAGAAATCTGAGGGTCTCTTCATCAGTACTTTAATTTAGCTCAAGGGAGCATTTTCATAGCACATCAGGTTGGCTCAACTTATTGTATTCTGGATCCCATCAAAGAGCTTCCATGGTAGCAAACAGGACACCTGAGCCCAGAAGACCTGCCTAGAAGTAGAAATAGCTTCCCCCAGATGTACATGTGGGCAGTGGGTACTCACCACCACTTTGCACATCCTCTCCTGTTGTGCTGCTGCACTTGCTGATGTCATCAGTGCACGCTTGGTGGTAAATTGAGCCCCAAATCATGCTGACCTCAGCTGGTTTCCTTCCACCTTTGCAATAAGGGATTGTACTGAGGGAGGAGAAGGAGAAAGGTATTTCAGGTGTTCCCTGCTCAGCAGATGCTGAAATGGGTTTCACAATACTCAGTCTGGTACGCTTCCTATAGCAGCTCGGTCTCTGCTCATTTGTCTCCCCTCTCCAGGCTGTTCATGTGTTTTGTATTAAGCAAACACTGGCTCAACTAAAGGGAAAAAAATGTATTGTGTGGAAATGACAGGAGAGAAAATAAACTCCCACATCTCCTGCTCCCAAGTAGGTGTCCTACTTGCTGTAAAATCTCTGTTTCTTCTTTTAGGAATCGCATTTATTTCCAGTTTCATCGGGGAGCGTAATGCATGATCACTGCCTTGATTCATACTTGCTGCAGAAATGGGCAATGAAGGTTTGAAAGTCCCTGTAGCTGTGAAAAGCAAAAGGCTGACATTTCTCCCCTCCTGGGTGAGTACTTTGGGCAGTACTTTGGGGGTCCTTATGAGGTTCTGTTGGTTACTCCCGTTTCCAGCTGGCACCACACAAGCAGGTGGGCAGGGGTGCAGAAAGGCTCTGCCCCAGAGCTGTGCTTTTGGCTAAGGCTGAGAAGAAAAGGCTGTTCTGGATAGTGTTGCACTTGCTAGATGTACCAGCTTCAATTTTCCGACATTTGCAAGTCTGTGCACGATGACTGTTTCTGTAGAGTAGCCATGAGTGGATCCATTTCTGTTTAATGCAGTAATTAGCAGATTGACTGCCTTCCCCTTCAAAGTACTGGCCTGCAGTGGCTCATCCTGTAATTACTGTGGATGAAATCTGTAGTGGCTTCATTTACCACAGCTTTTTTCCATTTCTGTTGCTTTTTTAATTATTTTTTTCCCTATTATTTTTATTTTTTCCACTTGAGCTGCAGATTTACTGGCTTTGTAAGAGAAAATCATGGTGTTTCTATGGTTCAGCCATATTATAAGAGGGAAAAGACAAAAACTGGGAGCTCAGTGGAAAAAAAAAATAAAAGTTTTGATCCTGGGATAGCAAGCATCACTGTTGTGATGTCTTATCTTGCTGTGAAGACTGTGCTGTTTGGGAGGGACACTTCAAAAGGTGCTGAGTAGGGATGATGGCGGGGACACAGCACCACGTTCCTGCCCAGGGGCTGGAGTATTCAGCTGGCTGTGACTGTCTGCTGCCCCCCTTTCCTTTCTTGTGGCTATTTTAATGACAGCCATTTCATGAAAACAACATTCAGTTATTTTAGGCACTTCAGTAGAGACTGGGATTTAAGACTTTGCAGTAATTTATAGGCTCTGTGTTTCTCCTGTCTGATAATATGTATGTATATAGCACATATGAGAACATGGAAAAATCAGAGACGGTCATTAATCTTCCCACAGTTAAAGAGGGACTTGTAGCAGAGCCAGCAAAACATCTGTCTGCTTTCCTATCTTGGCCATGAACCTCAGGGCTAAACTAAAAATATAAGCCAAACAATGTTTTGGGTAAGAGATTTTCTGATTTGTGTTTGCATTTTTGTGATGTGCATAAGGATGACCTGAAATATTCTTCATCTGAAAATTTGTTGCCTGCCTTTTCTGCTTTTTTAGAAATTCATGAAGATGCTTTGGCTGCTGGTGACATTGCAACAGATGAAAGGGAGGGAAAAGTATCAGGTTTGGTATTACAGGTTTTAATTTCTTACCCAGCTGAATTCCTCTCATTTTAAAATGCCAAACAATATTTGAGAGAAAAACAATGTTTGTTAGGATTGCTAATGAGTTTTCCCAATACTAAGGGTGTGAGAATGTGGGTTTCCTCCTATTTTTAACTGATAAAATATAAAAAGGAAATGACTGACTTTTTTTAATAAAAGAGGAAAAGCTTAAGTGTTTTCTTTATTATGTCAACCAAATAGGCCCAAATTGAAAATTCCTTCAAAAAATCACCTTTCTCTTCCTTATAGTCTGCAGTCACTGTTCAGTCACCATAGACTGCTCAGAATCAGAATGAATAAAGTATTTATTAGGTTGGTGTCAGAACACCATAAAACAAAACTTTTTACAGAAATTCTTTTTTAAACCATAGTCAACTTGTCACAACAAAACCCACAGATGCCCTGAGAGGCATAAACACTAGAAAGCTTCCTGTGTGGCTTTCCCCAAGATTAAGCACTAGGACTATAGACTTTATGGTTTCCTAAAAAAATAGGCACTGGATATAGATACGGGAAAGACCCTTTTTTGAGGTTTTGCAGTTTCCCAGAACTGGGATGGTTTCTGCACAAGACAGAGAAAGGCTGCTGCCCCTCTAGCAGGGCAGGGGTGTAGCCATGCCTGAAAATGGAAATGGCTGAGCAGAGTGTTCTCCTTTGTAGCCTGAAAGCACCGCCCTGATGACAGCCCTGCTTTTTAGAAACACAGATATGGAAATGCTTACAGTGAGGAAATGCTGACTAACGAGCCTTTGCGTAGGAGTGTGACTGTGCACCGCTCGAAAAGGGAAAGCAAGGGCAGGCACTGAGCGCAGAAGCTTTTGGGTCACTGATGGCAGCAGGTCTTTCTGCCATCACTGCACCTTGTTACCTGTGTGTGGGGCAGGGCACTTGCAGGCAGAGTGAGAAGTGAGATTTTGGAGCATGAATAAAACCAGTTTCCTGGGATCTGAGTTCTTTCTAATCATTGGAGGCTTCCTGCTATTCTTTCCCTATTGATTACATGTCGCAAATGGGACAATAATCCCATTTGGCACCAGGTTAAACCAATAAGAACATGATCATTATTAGTATTAAGTGGCAAATTATTCCTGCTGCAGATAAATATGTCTAGCCATTTCCTTTATGTTTTTATTTCCTGTTTTTAGTTCCTTAAACTTTGCCAGGTTTTAATTGTTCAGGATAACATTTCACATGCTCTGTTATTTGAGTCCCGTGGAGATACTAAGAAAGTTTCAGCTCAAACAGTTCACTAGTCTTTGGATTAAGAAGTTGTAGAAAGTTCTTTTAGCCCTTTTATTTTTTTTCTAAAAACTGCGTGGATGAAAATGCTTTATGGACTTATGTCTTGAAAGAAGGGTTTGGGAACCACTAGAATGTCAGAATTTTGCCTTTCGATTTATTAATTAGAAACTGCCAAATAAAGCTTAATCTTCTCCCATTTTATCTTTATGATAAAAAGGAAAAAAAATAATAAAAAGAAAGTACTAAAATATTGTGGGCGATTCCATAAATTTTGTCATGAATGTGGTCTCCCCTGGCACTGCCCATCTGTAGCCAGCCAGCGGACACATCTCTCCTCCAAAAGCCCAGTGTAGGAGGAGGCTGAGCAAGACTTGCCTTGCAAGCACATCTCTCAGTCACCAGTGCCTTGCTCTGAAGGGGCTGTGGCACCTGGCAAGGGATCAGCCTGGAGCTGGGGACAGGAAGGACTTTGGGGGGTCAGCAGCTGCAGGCCAAGCAGATACTGGACATCTGTGCTTAGGCAAAGGACCAAACCTCAGAGATGGTGTGTCCTATCCCAGAGCCGGCAGCTGAGAACCCTTTTGTAGTACATGAAACAACTGGTGTTTCCAGGCTGCTTCATCTGACCTTCATCTAACCTGGGGTGAGGAGACATGCCCTCTGGAAGGGCCTGCTTTCCTCTGGAGGTGACACTGGCTGGCTCATTCAGCTGCAGGCTGTGAACATCTAAATGTGGGGACCTTTCTCCCCAAAAGTCCTGCTGGGTCTCCCCGGAGGTGTAAGTGGAGGAGGCAGCCGCTGTCACCCACCAGCTGCTGGGAGGCTGTTCCAGGCTGGGAGCCGTCGGCTGGAGTCATGCCATGAGCAGTATTTGACCCTGTTTCTGCACATGTGCTTTGGGTCATTTGTAAGAAGACAAGTCAGCCAAAACAGGCACTGGCAGAGGGGACGTGAGGCAGTTCATGTCAGCCAGCACAGGGAAAGTGGAAAGAGGGTGGCTTGTCCTGCGTGGGACTTGTTTCTTCTCAAGCCACGAAGGGCCATCTCCCATGGGTGGGCAGAGGTCTGTCCCTCTCTGCCACATGCTGGCCTTGTGGCAAAAGAGCATTTTCACATGGAATCTTTAAAACAATTGAGTCATACATGTTAATCCTGAGAGAGCTGTAGCTGGAAATGTTGTGGTGGTGGTTCTATTTAAAGGGAAATAAAAAGGTTTCAGAAACCTGCGCAAAGGCAGGATCTCGAACAGAATGACAAAACCTTGTGAGAATAAATGTAAAAGAAAGCACCAACCAGAAACAATGGAACCAGGTTTTCATTTGGAGTATCACTTTTCCCCAAAAATATAGTTATAATTTAATCTAAAATTTGAACCAAAATTCAGGGATATGTGGATTAATTTGACAGCTTTTTTTAAATAAAATTAAAATTTCAAAAAACAGAAGTTAATTGAGAAAGACACTGCTCTCTTTCAATAGCAGTTCAATTTGAGGTGTTAAGACTGAAGCATTTTTCTGCCCTACTACAGACCTCAGCTGGGCTGTGCCACTGATATGACTGCTGACCAGTGATGGATTCACCCCTTAACCAAAGTACCAGTGGCTTGGTACAGGCTGAAAAGGAAGTAAAGGTCTGAGACATGACTGGGCCAAGAACTTCTCTAATGTCAATCTGTTCTCTGAAAATCCACAAAGGAGCAGAGTGACATGGATGCATATGAGCTTGGCACACTGATCATGTGATTAACAAGTGAATAGCCAGTGGCTTTTCCAAGACCTATTTATCAAGGAACAAAGGAAGTTGGGGGTATAAGGATTCTCAAGCATACCTTTCCCATAATATGCAATTTGACTATGACCCAACCATTTTATTCCATAAATATGACAGCCAAGAGAACCTTCTTTGGGTTCTCCTGACTGTGCAGCCTGGCTACATGGTCATGATCTCCCATTTTGCTGAGACACCTCTCAAGGCTGATCCTTGAGGCAGAGAAACTTCTTACCAATGACAGATTATCAGTAAGTCACCAATATCACACATAAACTTGTAGTATGGTAACTTTGATTTGTGCCTTTGTAGTTTTAAATCGTTGCTGAAATGATTGTGCCATTCAGTAATAGAGTGAACCTTGCCATGAAACTGTTAAATTGCACTTTTACAGCATCGTATCAAGACCACTTTTGCTTATACAGTTTATGGTGATTCTTTAAGTGATCTAAATCACCCTTTGGGAGGAGGAAGGGAACCAAGCATAGTCTCCTGCAGATTGGCAACTCATGTGAAGAGCTGCCTTCCTAAGCAGAAGAGCGGAGGGCTCTAGACCTCCTGTCAGCAGGAAAAAAAAATTACATTCTCTGGCTGTGAAGCCTTTCAATACTTATGTGTCAGGTGTCAGGCTACGCTGTGATATGATGTCAGGGGAATATTGTCCATCGTGAAAGAGTTGTGCCAGGACTGAACCCAAACTCAGGTGCGTTGCCTCTTGGGCCATTTACCCCACCATCACTTCTTTGTCACCATGATCTGGTGCGGGGGACAAAGTGAGAGAAGCAGGCAAGGGGAGAGGGTGTCTGTGTGTCTAGGAGTGGATGCGATAAGGCAGTGACACACAGAGGAGGTACATCTGAACTGTGTGGTGAAAAGCTCCTGTTGCTCTGCAGTTTGTCAGGTTTGCATGAAGGCAATTGGAAAACCTTTGCAGAGGGTTTTCGTGCTGCTCTTGTTCAGGGTTCATATTCACTCCAAGTTCCTTTCAAACCCAAAGTGAAGAATTTTATAAAATCCACAGGAAGGGGATGCTTGAGGACAAAAACGCCTTCTGGTCTCCTGCAATACATCGAATTAGTGGTGTGTTTTGGAAAGCTTCAGTGATAAATATTTCAGGAATAATGAAAGAGAACTGTACCTGCAGCTGATCTGTGGGATGAGACCTTTTCCTGATGTGAACTGAAGCAGTAGGTAGGGAACTTTTAGAAGTTCACACTTGATCCAAGGCAAAACACTCCAGTATGTGCACCCATGTTTCCTTTGCTGGTTCCAGTGGATGCAGATTCAAAGGATTGGGTCTTATCTTTGTATATGGAATAAGATAGATAATTTTTTAATGATTAACCTGTTGCTGTGAACACCAACACAGTACCACCAGAAGAGATACAGAGATGAGAAACAGCAGTGCTCAATTTTGGTATAAGAAGGCTGAATAGGTGTTAGCAACAACACAAGCTGCTTCTCCTCAAGGTTTTTAGGACTAGAAATCATAGGCATAGCTTTGGCAGTTTGTTCATCTGTTGCAGCAATCACTAGGTTCCTTATTTATTTGCCTGGTCTTAATGACTGCCACTACCTGCCCAGGGACAGCCTGCTCATGAAAATACATATAGACATAGGAGTATGTATCTGATTTTATCACCCTCTAAGATGAATGGAAGAATCTTTAATTTTACAAAAGCTGTCCCCTGAAGTGGGGGGTGATAGCAGATCTCTCTACTCCTACGTGGTACCAGGTGTTCACACCTTTTTTGTCCCAATGAATATGAAATAAAACACCTTTCACAAGAAAAGCTGACTGTATCCTTGTCCAGAGTTTCTGCTGGCTGAACACTTAGAGTATCTACCCATTAGGAAGAAGGGACAGGTCTCTCTCCCCTAAGGGAGGCACAGCTGTGCACGTGTCTCTCAGCAGCTGCTTAACTAGTGACCTAGAGCATAAAGCACAGGTCTTGATACATGCTCCACATACATGTTTTAAGCATGATCAGTGACAAGCAACTGCTGGTGTGGTCCCTGGGGCTGACATGGCCATGTGGGGGGGGGGATGATGCTGTGCTGTGGGCAGCAGGACCTTCCTTCCCTCTCCAGTTCGACACTGTGACTGTTAGCCGCCACACCAATACTTGGCTACTGCCCTTCTGACACCAGCCTGACACCCCAACAAAATAAATCCAGCAAATGGGAGCAGAAGTGTCAAGGGAACCTAAAACCTGTGACTGCTTTTGGAAAAGATTTCCACAGGTATTTTGATCTTAAAGGGATTACTACCCTGGGGCTTTTGTATATCAAGTGATTATTTGGCATTGCCTTCATGTCATATAGGAAGGATTGACAATTTAATTGAAGTATTTGGAATGTTGAGATATTTCTCATTACAGGGGCTGGGAAAATGCCAGAGTCCATTCCCCACCTCCATATAGACAGACACAGTGCTTGTGTGATCTGTACTGTTATTCAATAAAAATGTCAAGGAATGACTTGCTGGGTATTACTATTGTTCATTTGTTCCTATAGCCAACTTCCATTTCCCCACAGGAACAGGTAACAGTAGACAGTCTAATAGGTTTCCAAATGCTTCCTTGCCCTTCAGAATAAAACTGCTGGGTCTAGAGTCAGGTTAAAAGACTCAGGAACTCGCTTCAATAAGCTGAAAGTTCTGTTGATACTGAAACCTTTTAGAAACCTTTGCTAGATTCTGACAATTTTGCCTCTCATCTGAGTAACTCCTCTACCACTGGGATTTGAAAGAGCAAGGTCAGGCTGGGATGAACGTGTTCTGTCCTGAAGCTAACAAAGCCCTCAGCTCCACATCTGGCCTGGGACCACACATCAGCCCAGAGTGTGGGGAGCACTGAACATCCAGGATGTGTCAGCACATCCCTGGGATAGCAAATGCCACTGCTGCTGTGTCCTGGAGAACACGGCATTGGGTGTCCCAGTAGAGGAGCTGGTACTGAGGGTGGAACCACCTAATAGGGTGGAGAAGCCCGTACAGAAGAGTTTTCTCCTTCAACACTCCTGCTGCAGCTGTTGCTTCCTGCCACTTTTTCATGGCCGTTTTCCTTAGCAGGTTTTATTGCCCTCTCCCAGGGAATATTGTTTCAATAATAAATTCTCCAGAACTCCCACCTGGGATGGTGAAATCTCAGCCTCTGTCAAGGACAGCATGACACAGAACTGTAAGACTCAGATGTGTGGAAGGTACCTCCTGCCACAAGAGTAACAGTCTTTCTCATCCCCCTGCCGTGCTACCTGACCTCTTCCTAATGCTCACTACTCATGTCCTTTCTCTGTTGACCTAGGACATGCTCAGATGTTTATTAAAAAGCACCTTGAAACCCTACTGGTGGAGGATTCCCTGTAGCACCTCCAGCACTTAGACCAATTGGCACAGGGATATCATGGTATTGTAGGAGTGGTCCATGGTGTGAGCTGGTTGCCAGACCTGGGGACACCATGAGAGTCAGATATGTGCCAGGGACCACCAACCACTTCAGCATCTGTGAGAGACTGAAATATTAAGAGTTAATGACTCGAACAATAGGCCTTTCGCAAAGGCATTGGGTAAAAAACCTTGCTGAGGACAGGTTTGTACATCCCAAGTGCAGAGGAGGAAGATGGGGTTTGGGGTGTGCGGTGGTGGAAACCTCCAATCTGCATAAGACAGCCCAGGTGCAGTGGGGGTGAACACCTACGACTGGAGGATGACCATGACAAACCAACATTTATATAGCAACAAGCTGCTTTTTGAGCCAGATAAGGGGAAAAGACCGATAAGAAGCAGATCTGGCAAGGTGTGATCATTTTATCACACATGCTTTCTATCATGCCAGTGTCTTCTCTCCTGATAAGGCTCAAGCGTGAAACTCCTCCCCCACCTCCCCTGCGGGAGGTATCAGGAAATTCACACAAAAGCCTGAAGGTGTTCATCTCTTCTGATAAGGCATAACTGGTCAGCTATGCAGGCAAGGGGTCATAAACCATGGAGGACCCTGAAAGCACCTCCAGGCTCATTTCTGGGGTCTTACACTGGGAGATGAGTATGATCCACAGTGTTGCTTCAGGCAGTGTAATACTCTCACTCCAGAGAAGGTACCTGGGCATTCCCACCTGGACCTGAATGTATGTTAACCCACTGAACTTTTTGTTTCAGGGTGCTCCTTCCACCCCCTCCCAACCAATGAAGACTGTGACCATCACTTTGACCAAGGGACATCTAAATCACAACAGTCAAACCTCACGGCTGGATCTACACCTTCCCCCTCCACTATCTACTCTTGGTCTTTCTTTCTCTTCCTTTATTTTCCTTATATATTTTCTGAAGTTATATTTTTATATCATTTTATTTCTATAGATAATAACCAAAACATATACACACCAGTCATTCAGTGTCATTTCACTAATCCATCCAAAGGGAGCTGTTCACAAGAACCTCGAAACAGCTTCATAGGCAAAGTCCTTCTGGTGCCTACCAGCCCAGGGCTGGTGCAGGTTGACTTTCCCCAAAGGTCCAGCTCAAGCACTGGGATTGCAGCTTTCCTGGGACATTTAGTGGAAGTTGCAACATGATGAAAGAGCATGGCAGTTCTCAGAACTGCCTGTTTTCTTGCTGTGCTGCATGAGCTTTTTATGCAGATTCAGTTCCAGGGAAGATGTTTTCTAAATTAAAAAATTCCTGAACTAACCAGTAGCTCCCAAAGGACATTAATAAAAATCACCCATGTGCTCAGTGTGACAAAAGATGACTGGCAAGGACACGTGGAAGATAGTAAACTATTTAGTGACACGTGAGCTAAGAAGGAAAGAGCTGTCTCCCATTACACAGCCCATTTCCCACAAATCATAGCTTGAAGCAGTTACTTCAACAGTGCCAGCCAGGAGTTTGTTTTTTTCTGTACAGCTTTGGGTAATTCATGACTAACAGGCCCAGCCTCACTGATAAGTGCATGGAAGGCTTGCTGCCCATGTTTTGTACCAGTTTAATTGACTTTTATGGAGTTGCTCCTGATTTGCACCCATTAAGAGGCTCCAACATATGACTGCAGATTGGCAAGTTATCACACAGCTCCTCAGCAGCAGCAAGTGCCTGAGTGTGATCTGAGCCTCTGGCAGCAGAGGTTAAGTATGACATCATTTAGCTTGCAGTGAGAGAGGACTCAGGTGCAACTGAAATACTGAAATGCCTCATATCCTGAAGGCTGAAGTGCTGCTCCAGGCAGCCATCACAACTCCCGCCGCTCATGGGAATGAACGTATCTGACCAGTGCAGAATATGCCTTCCATGCCTCAAGATGCTCCCCATGCTCTTATCATTGCCCCTGACTATTTTAGGGTGTTGTTTCCAGTCTCATCCAGCAATGCTGGATCCAGCCAAGCTCCATGTCCTACCATGGATACACTGTCTGCTGAAGCCTTAGACTGGCCAGTGCTCAGCAGTGTCTCATGCTGTTCAGCTTTGTCAGTAACTCCATGCCTGCTGAGGATGTTGGTCTCCAGCTATCCCAGCTAGAAGGAGCTAGCTGACACATGGGATGGCACGTGGGATTTCTGTGCACCCTCTGCAGGGCCACCGTGTGGTGGCACTGCCTCCTCAGAGATCTCCACCAACAGAATCATCATCCAACCACAGCTGTGTATAAGGACGAGATGTTCCTGCTGAAACCCAGGGGCCCTGCAGCAGCAAATGACAATTTTGGGAGATGAGATCAAAGCCACAGATGGGCAGAAGGAGGGAAATGGTTGCACCTGCCTGTTGGAAGTCAGTCAGCAATCAGCTACTCTCTCATGGGTTTAGCCCATCATTTCAACTCCACAAAACCTGACCCAGCTGCTAATGACCTCCACCCAGAGCCTCACCTTGCATGTTGGGGTTGCAGGTGAAATAACTGCACTGGCTCTGTGCTGGTCTGCCAGGGACCTCTCACATTAGGCAAATACCCCATCCTCTTTCAAGAAACAGCCCTTCTTTATTGAGCCATGACCTGTTGCCAAGGTACATTTAGTGCCTTTTCTTTCCCACCTACGTCAAACAGTGGTTGCCACAAGGTTGGATGCAAAGAGGAAATGGGAGAAGCAGCAGGGGTAGTGGGGAGAGAGCTGGTTAAGCTCCTTGGAAGAAAGGGAATTGTTGGTAGAGAGACACTAAGCTTTGGAATGTTACTGGCAATTAATAGTTGAAAACCTTCCTGCAAAATAAAATGTTTTTAAAGATTGTACGTTTCATGAAGATTTTATACATGGCACTTTTTCCAGTGGTCCCAAGTGTTTAGTCAGTCGTATTTATCTCCCCTTTAATCTCCTTTTTGTTCATGAACTAGCTAAGTGAGGTCAGAGAAAAATAGTGAAAAAGCACTTTTGGCAAAGGGAAGCTTTAAATATGTCACATTTAATAGGAGTAATAAGTACACAAAATCCCAGAATCTATAAAGGGCTTTGTGGAGAGAGATTAATTTGCATCTCTATTGGGTATCTTTCTCTAATTATCTTTTTGTTGTTGATGTTCTTACTTCCTTTGCTGTGTGGATGAGTATTAAGGCATTCCTACTGCCAAGTGGGGAATGGTTGACAGAGTTCACTGCAGAGCTGGGACCCTTGAGCACAGACCAGTCATTGAAAGTGCTGCAAGCTCCATATCATGCCAGAAGTGAATCATTAGGGAGAGATGCCCACAGGGACTCAAAGTACTGTTTCCCTGTCTTTGCACTCACAACTTTTTTATAGCCCACAAGGTCGCCTAACCAGAGGCATGCCAGAAGTTATTTGTGAATCTATAGATGGCATCGAAACACAGAAGGTTACAGTCAAAATAATCCTCTAGGTTTTGAGGTACCCTTTATCTCTGAAGTGTTTGCCAGCACAGCCAGGCCAGAAAAATCCTCTCTTACATGTAGTCTTTTCAGATATGATGCTGTTTTGCTACATCTTTTAAAGACTGACATATTTTCCCATAAAATAGAAGTGCCCAAAGCCTGCAGAAAAGCACAAGTTGCTCCTTTCTTCAGGAAGGCAAGAAGAGGACCCATGGAACTACAGGCTGACCAGCCTCAACTTTATCCCTGGAAACCTTTTCCAGGTATGTAAATGACAAGAAAGTCACCAGGAGCAGTCAGTATAGTTTGACTAAGGAGAAGCCATGCTTGACCAACTTGACAAACTCATATGAAGAAATGACTAGCCTGGAGATAAGGGAAGAGGTGTTACTACCTGGACATCTGTGAGGACTTCAGCACTGTCTTACATTAGATCCCCATAGACAAGCTGTTAATGTGTGGGTTAGTTGAGCAAATAGTGATGGGGGATTGAGAACTGGCTGAACAGGTGGGCCCAGGGTGTGGTGATGGGTGACACAAAGTTTAGTTGGAAGACGTGACTGGCAGTGTGGGGTCTATACTGGGTCTAGTCCTGTTTGACATCTTCATTAATGGTCTGGATGAGGGGGAAGCATCTACCTTCACCAAGTTGATGACATAAAAATGTGAGGAGAGGCTGATATGCCAGAGTCTCATGCTGAAATCCAGAGACCTCAAGAGGCTGGAGAAATGTGCCAGCAGGAACCTCATAAATATCAACAAGAAGTTGAAGTCCTACACCTGGGGAGGAACAGCCCCATGCACCAGGATATGCTGTGGGCTACCCTATTGGAAAGGAGTTTGACAGTAAAGCATGTGAGGGTCCTGCTGTACACTAAGCAGAACAGGAGTCGCGAGTTGCATTAGACAAGGTATTGCCAGCAAGTCAAGACCCTTCCACTCTATTCAGCACTTGTGAGGTCACAACTGGAGTGTTGGGTCTAGTTGTGGGCTTCCCAATAAAAGAGAGACATGGACATACTGGAGAGACTCCAACAAAAGCTCATGAAATAGATAAAGGATGTAGAGTATCTCTCCTATGAGGAAATGCTTAGAGAGCTGGGACTTTTCAATGTATAGAGAAGGCTCAAGTGGAATCTTATCAGTAAATACCTTAAGGGAGACTACAAAGAAGTAAAAGCCAGGCTCTTTTTGGTGGTGCCCAGTGATAGAACTAGAGGCAATGGGCACAAACTGAAGCACAGAAGTTCCCTCTGAATATTAGGAAACACTGTCTCTCTGTGAGGTTGACCAAGCACTGGCACGGGTTGCCTAGAGAGGTTACGGTGTGTCCATCCTTAGCCTAAAGCAGCAGGACAGTCACATGCTGAGGTATTTTCATTGCCTCTGCTGAAGGTAATCTCTTATCAACCCAGTTTCAGAGCTGGAAGAAAAGTGAATTCCCAAAAGGCTCAGTGCCCATCAGACCCTGGGGACAGCCTTCCCGTGGTGCTGCAGCCCAGCTCACTGGCTTCACCCTCTCCTGTGTGCTGGGGAGTCTCCCTCACAGCCACCCATCTTGTTACAGCTACGACAGCACCCTGCCAGCTCCCACAGCATTTCTGTGGAAGTCAAGAGGACTGAGAGCAGGAGAGGAGCTGGGGTTTATACACAATTTTGGCCATTGTGGCTCTCCATTGCTTGTGTTACCCACAGCGTCATTCTGCGTGGAGAGGCTGCCTGTCATCACAGGCCTCTTCACTTAATCCACCATGGCCTGACAACTTGCACTCAAATCCCACCCTGTATATCAGTGTGCTTATTTTCTCTGGAGGAAGGTGAGCAATTTAATTAATGCTGAATTTCAGTTCATAAGAAAGCAGGCACCCCATCCAAAGATTAATGCAGATCCTTTTCCTTTCTCAAGACTGTATTCTTGGCTGGCCGGACTCCTTGCATGGATGCAGCCTGCATGTTGGAACAGGGAGTAACTGTTTTTCTGGCATCTTTGGCTCCCGTTGTGCTGAGATCTCCTTTGTTTTCTGCAGCACTGTGGTGATTGATAGATCTTACCTATGCCAGTGCCTGAAGCTCAAAGGCTGAGGATGCTGGGCAGGCTGGAGCTGGTGAGTTGCAGGGGCACCAATATGCTGCTCTTAAGCACCCTCCAGCCATCTAAATGAGGAAAAGGAAGAAGCACAACAATGGGCTCTTTCTGAAATACTGAGAGAAAGAGTTTAAATGCTAGTTGTTCCATAGCAGCAGAGTCCACACTGTAGTTTAAGCAAGAGCACAACCCTCCTCTGGCTCCTAATATTGTACCCACATTACCTGGGGACCAGCCCAGACTCAGCTGTGAGCTAGAGGTGACATTTGGTGCTAAGTGGGAAAAGCCTGAAACCAGGACACCCAGGAGTGCTAGTCCATGCTGATCCCCACCTGCAACTGGTTTGGGGTGACTGTGCTGCTCTTACACAAGGTACCACTTGCTTTCTTACCTGTTCTTGCACCAACATGATCCAGTCAGTGCAGGACAGGTAAAACGGCCATGAGGTCCTTCCTGGGGAACACACTTGGTCACTTGAGGTTTATAGACCACCTTTGTTAGACTGTCTTTATAACACCATAGACTGGTCTTTTCCTACCTTGTCCATCCAAAACTGGGAGAACAAATCACGCTTCAGAAGTTGTAGGTGTATAGTCAGGAAGAGGAAAGGAAGGACCAAGGAATCATAGAATTATAGAATAATTTGGACTGGAAGGGACATCTAAGGCCAATTCAGCAATAAGCAAGGACATTTTCAACTGGATCAGGTTGCTCAGAGCCTCATTCAATCTGACCTTGAATGTTTCCAATAATGGGGCATCCATCACCTTTCTGGGCAACCTGTTTTAGGCTACAGGGTCTGCTAAAATATATCTCCTTTTTTATAAGCCCCCTTTAAGTATTGAAGGGTTGCAACAAGGTCTCCCCAGAGCCGCTTCTTTTCCAGGCTGAACACCCACAACTGTCTTAGCCTGTCTTCATAGGACAGGTGCTCCAGCCCTCTGATCACCTTCATGACCTCCTCTGGACTCACTCCAACAGCTACACATCCTTCTGGTGCTGGCGACCCCAGAACTGGATGCAGTACTGCAGGTGGGGTCTCATGAGGGCAGAGTAAAGGGGGAGATTCAGGTCCCTCAACCTGCTGCCCACACTGCTTTTGGAGCAGCCCAGGATATAGTTGGCTTTCTGGGCTTTGAGTGCACATTGTCAGCTCATATACAGTTTTTCATCCACCAGAACCCGCAAGTCTTTCTCTGGGGAGCTGCTTTCAATCCCCCAGCCGACCTCATTGGCATCCCACCAAGACTGCATGTGTGTCCCTCAGACCATGATTTCCCCCTTATAGGAAGTATCAAAACCTGATCATCAGAAGGATCCCAGACATGAGGAAACTCTTGTACTTGTGTCTGCTCTATGCAAAGTCAGCCCTTGTTCCACTTGCTCTGGCAATGAAGAATTAGACACAGGTTGGTGAAAGATGCAGAAACTAAAAGGAAAGTTAGAGGGAAGTTATGGAAACCCAGAGGCTGCTGTCACTCAGAACATCAGCAAGGACCTCTGCTGACTGTGACAGGAGCATCTATAAGGATACAACCACTGGAAGTGTTCGAGGCCAGGTTGGATGGAACTTTGAGCAACCTTGTCTAGAGAAAGGTGTTCCTGTCCATGGCATGAACATCAAAAGTGAATGGCCTTGGAGTCCCTTCTAACCCAAGAATAACTCTTCCATGATTCTTTGATTATTGCTGCCTCCAGGCCTTTGCCTGCTATTTTCCTCCTCCATGAGGTCTGATATTGGGGACTGATGATACTGAACACCTTACTCCTTTCACTTCTGCCCACAAAAAGAGAATTAGGTATATGAGATAGGTCCTGATACCACCAGGTACTGCTGTGTGCTGTGACCAGAGTCACCAGCAGGGATTGGAGGGATGTCAAAGCTGCCTCAGTGATCTCCCCATCATTATCATCAACTCGACAATCAGTCTGACTGGGGCATTGCTCCTTGAGGATGCTGCGTAGGAGGAGTGTGCTGGAGCCTTCTTCTCCCTCTGCATCAGCACACCCCACTCAGGGAATTGCAGAGGCCAAGGAGGGAGGGAACTGGGCTTCCCTAATATTTGCAGAAGAACTGCACAGAGCCAGGCCCAGGAGCTGGAGGAACAGTCTGGTCACACAGCCCTTTTTGAAGCACAATGCTACTGCAGCACCGTATCATCTCTCTGAAGACAACACGCAGCAGAACTCTTAGAGGACATCCATCTGCAGTCACCCCAGTGCCTGGTAGCCTGAGAGGCTCAACAAAGCTGCCATACCCCCTCTCTTCTGCTCCATCCCTCCTGATTCTCGGCAGGAGTACAGCCGAGACCCATTCCTTTCTGAAAGCAAGTAAGAGCTTGCTTTGCAACCAACTCAAAAAGCAGTGACAGAAATAACTCTTCTCTAATCCTTCTTCTCTCAGAGAAACTGAATCTCCTCTTTTCAGCAGGCAGACTGCAGTGTGACTGCCTTCACCTTGCCTAACTCTCTGCTTCAACAGAGTGCTACATGACACAGTAACAGGACTAAGAGATGGCCTTGCTCTCAGCACACCACCATCAGACACTGGGTTCAAGAGGACGATGAGCAATTGACACTCATATGCTCAGAAAGAAGCAGTCCTGACATGCTGTGTGCTAAAAATAAGTATACAGTCTTACCTGAGCACTACCTGTCTCTCTGTAGAATCCACAGGGAGAGACCAGAACTTCCAGAGGATAATTCAACCTTCTCAAGATATATATTCTTTTCTGTTTGTCTCCATTTTCTCAGTCTCATCAGCCTTCCTAAAGACTTCTTCAGAATAGCAGTTTTGTTCAAGGTGGCATTTAAGGTGAAATATCCATGCAACTTAGATTAGTTCTGGATCATTAGATCCTTTCCCAATTTCTGAGCAAGCACTGCCAACCATTTTCAGAAGTGCCAACACCCGGTGAACAAGCCACTGTTATCCTTGCTATTGCAGACTTGTTGTCTCCCGAGATGTAAGCAAACAACCAGCATTATTGCACAGCAGTTAAATAACTTCACTTAAAGGTAATTTACACTAAGGGAAAGCATATCAACAGGTGTTTTAATATCTGGAAATACAATTTCCAATTTGGAAAAGCGAGAACTCTGAGAAGTGGCATAAGTAAAATATCATTAATGCAACGGAAGTGCAGTTTTCACTGAGTTGTGGGCTTAAATTCATAGATTAATCCACTGTGGGTACCATGCAACTTTTCCAGGTGACACATAATACCCAGGCTGCTGACACTGCTCCATGCTCTCCTGCATCCAAGGCCTCAGCAACAGCCACCTGTGCATGCCAGGCACGAAACAAGTGTGTTGCTGTCAGCAGTGTTTATAGTGCGGTATCTGTGCTCAAGAACATACAAGCAAAGCTGCTATTCATCTTCTGCTTGAGAGCAGCCAGAGCTTTCACTTGGGGAAAAAAATCCTGTTTTATCTACTTCCTTTGGCCCCTACTCCACAAGCCCCTGCTCCCACAGCTCCTGTATGCAGGAATGCTTTAACCCTCTACAGCATATATCAGGTGAAAAACCTCCCCATGACTCCCATGAGGATATAAGATTGGGAGACAAGGCTCTTGGCTTGTGAATCATGGAGGCTTTCAACTCCTTGAGTTTGGAGAAAGAAAAATGAGAAAACACCTCCCTTGTCAAGGATGGTAGAGTGAGAGCCTTTCCCTGTTGCCTTAATGGGTTGTTCTGTCCCTCTGTGGTCCATGGGGGTCACTGGGATGAGGGCAGGCTGGCCAACAGCAGGGATGGCTCTCCTGGTAAGGCAATTTGCAGTTTAACTTCAGTTATTTCAGGTGAAAATTAGATGTGTCCCAAGAGGGCACAGCCTGCCTACCTGTTTAATTACTGTGCAGGATTGTACTTCAGGCAGCTTTATAGAACATACAACAGGCAGTTTCATATAGCATGGAAGCTAAATCAATGAAAAAAATCTGACTATCAGAGTCCTCAGGGAGCCAGCTGCCACCTCTGGATGTACAGTCTCACTGCAGTATTGCCTTTCCATGTCCCAGGGGACACACAAACATTGGCCACAGATAGAAGATCTCAGGACACGAGGTCACATAAATCTGGGCTGCACAAAGAAAACGCGTCAGCTGAGCCAGGCTGCTGCAATGAACCTCCAGTTCCTGACATTTACCATTCCAGGGCAAAGCAGCCATAAATGCTTCATTTAAATTCTGCCTTTGAAAGGCTCCTATTTAAATCCAGACAGACACTGCTGAAACCAGCACAAGTGGCACAAAGACACACGACTGCCTGGCATTTTCCCATGTGACGCTCCAATTACTCCCTGAGAATACGTGAAACCCAGCGGCCCTTTTACCAGAAATGGTCTGGAAGGGCTGAATTGACCGTGACTATTTATGGAAAAGGCCTCCCAACTCAAATCATCCTCCCAAAACCCAGCATACAAAAATCCACTCATCCCCAGAATGGGTGTGCCAGACACGGTGCTAATGGATGCAGACACAGAGCTGCCTCTCACCCTGCTAAATTGCCTGTGAACATGGGTATTTCACTTTCTGGGCTTGGGGAGGCACAGGAGGAAGGTGTGACACCTCTTATGCCATGAAGGATGTGTTGCCCTTGCTTGCAGAGCACAAGCTGGGAGTGGAGCTCGTGGTGCTGGGAAGTTGTGGCATTAGCCCTTGTGGTGGAACTGGACTGGATCCCACAAGAGAAACACAGCTCCTGCCCTGAGGTTTGCACAACAATAGTCCTTTCAATTAGTGATTAAACCACTATCTCTGCAAATTCTGACTATTTCTGGTTTATAACTGGTGTGGATGAAATTTTGTTGCCCTTTTTCTTCCAAGCCAGTTTTAAAGTGTTTTCATCTTACTGAGCTCTTTTTAATGAAATACTTTGTTGTTATTGAACTGCTGCCTCAGTCTGCCTGAGAGCAGTTTGATTTCTATTCAGTTATTATTATGCCTAACTAAGTATTGCAAACAAAAGGAAGATGGGTAAAGGCACTTTCAAATAGGTGAATTGATTGTGGACCCCTTCCACCTTCAATCTTCAGCTGTTGCAACACAAAATCTAATCTTCCCTGTGAAATTGAACACAAGAATCTAATGTTGTTTATGAGACTGTTATCCTCAAAAACAGGGAGGTGATGACCAAAGTCAAAGGAAGTACAGGCTTTCTCTCTTATCCCAGCAGGGCAAAACTCAGACATGAGGAGGAGGGAAGGATCACCATTGAACTTTAAAGCCTAAAAATACCTAAGTCAGAGAAAGGCCTTGGATTTTTTCGGCCCGTAGAGAGGTCAAGTCTTGTAGTAAGAGAGAACCAAATTAAAGGGCAGGAGGAACTGGACAAACCTTGCTGAACACGGTTGGGGCAGAGAGGCAGGGGTATTTCTGCTGCTGCTGCTGCTGGGAGCAGTGGGGATTTACAGCCTCTTCAAGGTGGCTGTGCTTGCAGGGACAGGGACACAAGGGATGACTGGGACAGGGAGAGCACCAGGGTCTCACTTCCCTTTGCACTGCATCACCGAGCAGGAGCAAGTCCCAGTAACAGCCCAGAGGCTGATGACAGCGAGTGCCACAAACCCACATATCTGCAGTGGGAGCTGCAGCTGACTTTTCAAAATACTGTGGATGGGAAGAAAGAGGCAGGTGCTCTCTGGTTTTCACACTGGTCCTTCAGCTTCAGGCACAGAAGAGGTTGATTCAGCTTGAACTTCATTTTCTGTCCAGTTAAAGTGTCCATCTATCAATACTAGATCCAAGACTTTGTGCTGTGAAGTTAATCCAATGAAGGTAAAATCATAGCAGAGAATCAAAAAATTACTCTGGACTGAAGTAGGCTCTTTATATTTAATGAAAATGAGCTTTTCATGAGATGATCAACCTCTAGCAGCAGGCTGGAGGGGCACGTGTTCCATCAGCTGGGAAGTGCCTGGCCCTGGCACCAAAGCCCACCGATGCCTCTGGTCTGTGAGCAATGCCTGGATCCCCATCAGCAAACATCCCAGTGCCTGTGTGTCCCGGTGATATGCACCCATGGCTCCCCAGAGACCCTTTTTGGAATACTTGATTTCCTTAGCCAAGAAAACAGCTGGGTAAGAAGTTATGTGTCTGAGTGGGAGGTGTCCTGTTCCCCAAGATGCTGGCACTGAGCACTCCCCTGGGGAAAGTAGTATCATAGACTGTCCTAGAGCAGGCAGAAGCCAGGACAGCAATGTCCCTAGGGAAGATTATTTTAGTGTTTTCATAGCTACTGAGCTTTGCTTGAACTCAGCCAGTACCAAATTTCATGTGACCAGAACTACATCCTGCTGGTGATGGGAATTAACCTATTAATGGATTTCCTGCACCTTGAAAAGTACAAAATAATGTATGAATGCAAGGTCTTGTTATTAAAATCAATTTGGTCCACATTTCCCACACACACCCAAATTTTTTTTCCCCCAAGGTATTTAGACCTCAGTTTCTTATTACCACAAAACAGAAAAGTTTAATAGTAGTTAGAATAAGCTTTCCTAATTTACATATAACCATACTGGCTGTAGACTCCTTGCATAGACAATCTGATCTAGATTAGTGAGAAGACATAAAGTGGTTTTATTTTCTGAAGGTTTGTGTGCATTCCAAACAACTTCTAGGAGCGTGTCCAATGCTATCTTTTAAGAGAGATTTTATCACACTGAGATTAAAGGATTAGAATTTAAAAAGAGTTCCTAGATAAGACGGAAAAATTTACCAAAAGAAAAGAGGAAGAAATATGTTATAAGGAGAAGAAGATATCCATTGTGAATGTGGCAGTGTCTGTTTCTAAAAATTGTAGAAGAAAGTGATGTTCTCCACAACCTGATAAAACGTTTCTTCCTTTCCCCACTATGATTTGAGAAACAGAAACCATCCAAAATGAATTTCATCTGTCAGATTAAATGGGCTCCGCAGGAAATTCTGTTTTCTGTCACTTAACGTCAGGGATTACAGAGGGCACATGTTCCCAGCAGATCCCTTTGCATAAGCCTTGATTACCTTACAGCAGGAAAGCCTGCTCACCCCAGCAGTCACGCTGCCCAAGGGGCACCATACATGTGTAAAAATGCATAAGAATAAGCAATTACAGCACCATGATACAGGATTCTTGATAACTAAATCTGTAGTTTATTGATGGGATCAGATTAGAGGCTTAGAGGCTGCCTAGGTGAAGGAGGTGTTTTTGCTAATGAAACTCCAGGTAAATCCTGCAAGTGCCTCAGGAAGCCTTCAGGCAAATTTGACTCTGCTCCTGGAACTGCTTTTCTTCTTCTGGGCTCTGCTCAGCAAAGTATGCAAGTACATAAATACATACCCAAAGCAGGTAGGTAATGAACACTCTGAAAATTAAAAAGGTCTTTTTTGCTTTTCTGAGGTATCTGCCCAGCTGGTACCCAGGATAGGTGGAGTTCTGTGGATGTAGGACTGAGCTCTGATGAGCTGTGAGAGGCACAGACGCTCTTTGATGGTGTAGTCAGGGAGTTTGCATCAGGAGGACCTCACCAGAGCAAGCCTGTGAACCTGGGGTTTAAAACATACTCCTGGGTACCTCTCCTGCTTCCAGATCCCTTCTGCTGACCTCTGAGTACTAGAGAAAAAATGTCTCCACTGAGTACAAAGAAAACTTTCAAACAGAAGGGAAGAACATCATCCAGCTGCACCTTCCCATGGTGACCTCCCATCCAGACACCATCCAACATGGGTGACAGTAGCAGCACTTACCTCCTCGCAGCTGGTTTCTAGGCAGGAACAACCATATCTAGACTATCCCTGGTGAAGACTTGTCTAACCTGCTCTGTATGATCCCCAGTTGCAAGAGGTTCAGGAACTCTCCAGGCCACTCATTCCACAGCTTCACCACTTTACAGTTAGAAATATTTTCCTACTATCTCATGCAAATGTTGTTCGTGGCAGCTTCTCTCAAATACGTTTTGCCTAGTGCTACCAGCCAGACAGGAAAAGTTGCATGCTGTCCTCCCTGCCACTTTCAAAGGGACCACTGAACACTCCCCTCAGTCCTCTCTTTTCCAGAGGAACTTGTCTGCCAATCCTCCTGACTTCCATTTCTTAAACTTCTATAACAGCTGCCTGTGCTGGATAGTAACCAACCTTTCTTAAACTGGGTTTAGCACACAACCCCAAGATTCATCAACAAAGAGCTGAGCAAACTCACAGCCTGTTATGTTATTACTGATACAACGCAAATTGTATTTTCCCTTTTATTTAGCATTTTGTCTTCTATCTAATACAAACTCATGGGTTTGGGTTGGTTTATTTTTTTAAGGGAGGAGGAGGTGGGTTTTTGCTGCCTCTGTATTTACACATTTGAACTCCCCAAATTCAACATTTTATTTCCTCATCAGCTCCTCATCAAGTTGAAGGAGCTCAAGGAGCAGAATGAGAGTGAAGAGGCCATGCCAGATCAAGACCAGTTTGAGATGGACATCTGAGTTTCCAGTTTGTCATCTCCAAGCCGTGGGTGGACTTGTTCCTGAGCCTCGTGGAGGTGCTGGCACTGAGACCAGCTGACAGGAGCCCCCTCTGATGCTAGGGATGGACGTGTGACGCCTCAGGCTTTAGCACAACTGGCTGGTACAATTGCCTAGGAGTTAGTTCATGCTTGATCAATCATGATTTATTTCATTCAAGTTTGCTGGTTGTTCTTTTCCCCTGACTTGCAGATTGCTCTGAGCCATACTGTATCCCTCAAGTAGGTTATCATCTGAACTTGAATTGAGAAACGAATCATCATCATAAAACTCTGTAAATTCACTAGGGAGTGAACTCCTGACTGCTTGCCTTTGGGTGTCATATGCCAAGCAGTTCAGCACCCATCTTGTTATCATTTAATCTCTTTCACACTCTCTTAGATTGCATGTAAGATCATCAATCTGGCCAGGACAAAAGCATTTCTGAAGTCAAGATGCAACATATCAGCTGCTTTTCCTCTGATCTTGGGACCAGTTATCCTGTCAAAGAAAGGAGTCAGGCTGGACTCATGTAACTTGTTTCTGAAAAATCTACTTCTGATATATTTGCATTTTATCCTGTTGATGCTTATAAAGCTGCAAATAATTCATGCAGGATCCTTCCAGGTACCAAAGCAAGTCTGACTGGTCTTTCTTCTCTCCATCCACATTCTTCTCCCTTCTGTTGTTTGCTTTTTCCCAGTTGGGATCTCTTCTTCCACCCTTATTGTACATTCAAAGATAATTGTTGTTTCAAACAGTGCTTCAGCTGATCCCTCACTTACCCTTGGATGATTGTCATCTGTCCCTCATGGCTTATCTAATTTCATAAATTTCTGCCTTACATTTAAAACATTTAACTGATTTCAACACTGAAGAAATAGCAGGGACATGCCAAGTAATGGTTGTTATGCATTGATTTATTAGTCTGCTGACTCAGGAGAAGTAATGGACCTTTTATGTCCCGTTACTTTCCAAGATACTTTCAAATGGAGATAAGCATTAGATTTATTTGGTCTAATGGTAATGGTATGTTTATAACCCTGTTTGAAGATAACATTTGTGCTACAAAGAAATAATAAAGGATCAAGCTTGACTTTCCTCTTTATATGACAGTGACTCCTTTAAATGCTATTCTTTATCTTTTATAAAGCCAAAATCTGATGTATTCTTGGTTTTGAGTACTGCTAGTTTTTTAACCCAATATTAATGGAAGTTCATAATTTTGTTTCTGAAGTCACTCTGTTGCTATGGAAATAATTCTATATGGAGATGGGTCAAGAGAAAATAATCTCTCAGAGAAGATTGCTACTTGTAAAGCACATAAATTATAATAATTTAATCAGAAGCATAAAGTAGTCAATCTGAAAACCTATGGAAGTATAAAAATTCAATTCAACTGCCTGATCTTTCTCTCCTGTGCATATCTTCTACACTATTGTTAAAAATCCATTACTAATTAATCTCTAATATGGTTTTCCAGGACACAGCCCAGTTGGCCACTGAAAGCATTTTGCAAAGGTGATGAGAAAGGATTGCTGCTGGATAAAATACAGAGAATTGTTCTCACTCTTGCTTGTCACTTCAAGATAAATGTGATTTCTCCTGGCTATAGAATCCTTTATCTTTCCTCTTTATGTCCCACCATAGTGTTGTGGGAAGGTTTGTGATGCTTAATCCCTGTCTCAGATGTGGCTGCACATCCATTGTGAGTATTTTATCTCTAGAAACCTGGTCTCAAGCTCAGTGGGAAAAAAAAACAAACAAAGAAACAAACAAACAAACAAAAAAGAACAGATCTTGGTAAAATTCTTTTTTTTTTTTTGAAGCTGGGAGTCGATGCAGATACCAGCTGAATTGTAAACTATTTTGCTATTGAATCTGAGTTTTGTGTTAAGGTAAGGAAATTCCATATTAATGTCATCAAAAGAGGACCTGATTATTTTGGTGTAAAGCAAATGTGTCCCAGAAGTTCCAGTTTACTTTACTTTTGTTTATCTCATTATTCCCTCTGTGAAGACTTGTGGGAGTATCTGCCACATCTGTGTCTGTGAGCTCTACTGACATAGATTTTCCTTGGGTCTCCTGCTGAGACGTCACGTTGTCCTGCTTGTTGCCCATCTCTCTGCACAGTCTTTTACCTGGACATAGCTACATTTTCATCTGAGATCACTCCAAGTCCCTTCACCCAGGGCTGACCAAGGTGTTATGTCTGAAATGAGCTGCAATAAGAAACGGGGAAAAATTCTTCCCATTTCAAAGACAGTTGAAACAAGATGGATTTGTTGAGTGATTCACTCCTGGCTATCGATCCCACTCTGCTAGAACTAGGTAAAAATCCAAAGCACCCAAATCCAGTGTTATCCTTCAATTCAGCTTCTAATGCCATGTCATTTCAGTTTCCAGGATGACCCATGAATGTATGAGACTTACTTTCACCTTAAAACTTTGGAGAAAGGTGAAAGGGGAATAAAACTAGAAGAACGTTACAAAATACAGAAGAAGAAAAGTAACAAAAATAAGACCCAGTGTCTCAGGACAGGAGGATTAACCAAAAAGATATCAAAGCTTATGATTAATGTCACCAGCAGAGGAGAAGTGATATAAGGGAAACTATAAGCTGAAAATAATATTATAACACAGTTATTGAGCCATTGTTTTTCTGGTTTTATATCTCAGAAGGACAGACTTTTACCTAAATTGGTGATAAGGTGTCTAGAGGGAGAGAAATGCAGGAAAACAAGGAAGTCTGCAAGATAAATCCTAAAATAGAGTATGAAGACTTTGAGCCTCTTGTTATTGACAAGGCAGTAAGTGCAGACAGCATCCGTCCAAGAGTGCAAAGGGAAGTGGGGGTGGGATGGAGAAAGGTCCAGCAGATTTCTTTTCAAGGTCACACGTCCCCTCACACTGGGGACAGACCAAGTAAACACAGATGAGTCAAAGGCGCCAACAGCTGCCAAGTGTTCAATGGCAGCAGTGGAGAAAATCCCAAAGTTTGCAGAAATACATTGGGAAGGGCTGGAAAAGGGAGGCATGCTGGTACAAGAAGGCAGATCCAGGTTTTCTTCATCCTTCCTCAGCAGCATCCAGCTCTCCCTGTTAAAGGTGTGGGGAACACCTGGAAATCACTTCCAGCAGAGGTGTCCAAACATGGGCAGCAGGAATGTGCTTTTCCTCTTTGCTTTTCCTTCCTGCACCTAGCAGAGAGTGGCCAAAGTGAAGGACAGTTCACAAATGCGTACTGCAGCTCGGGCAAGTATCCAAATTTAGGGAAAAACCTGGCCATTTCTTTCAATCTCACTGAAGTCAAAGGTAGCAGACACGTGGTAAGAGTTTTATAGGAATTTCCATACTGAATTCAGATTAATTTAGCTGTTGACTTTTTGATCAAACAAAGCATTTCTGAACTAACTGACAAAGAGATTTATTACTAATAAGAATTTACCAGACAGTTTCACTTTTTTTTTTTTCCCAGATAGTTACATATTCTGACATGATAAGTCTGAATATTGATAGTTGGGTTTAATAACATCTTATGTAAAGAATGCCTTAGAGTTCCTGTTCATCAATTGCTTTTTACTCTGAAGCAGAATAGCCATAACAAAAAAACCCCAACAGTTTAGGAAGTGTTATAAAAAATTCAGACCAGTTAATGTTCTTGTACTAAAATTCTAAAATACTAAACCATCTCTGACCTCTGAATAATTAATTGTAAACAACAACCAATTTACCTCTAAAGAACAAGTGATGTGGTGATACACCCTCAAATCATTCATACGTCTAACATAACTTTGTCACATAAAATCCATCATTTCAGGTAAGAAGGCAGCCTTGCCCCTGGAGGCTTTGCCTTTTCCTTCCTTATTGACCTACCATTGTAAAGTTGTATCACTGTAAAGAGCACTATTGATTTTCAGAAAGTCTTTCGAAAAGCAGCCTCTTGGCTTCATTAAAAATTGAACAGCTTATTATAGTGATATGTGTGGAATAGAGCTGAGATGGTCTGCATTTAGCCTCCAACTGGCTAATGACACATGGGAAAACCCCAGTAAAAGGTGCAGAAGTCCAGACTTGGGGTTTCAGTCTTAGTCAAGCTCAGACCTGCAGGGCTCCAGATATCTCTAGAGCTGCTGCCTGCCGGTGGAGGCTCCTTCGCTGCATGGGCAATTCAGGATTTTACCTCAGATTTCCCTAAGAACCAGAATTTCTTCATGGAGTGCTTAGATACGTAAGTTTAGCTGGGCTCAGTCCACCTTACTCCCAAACTGCTCACGTGACCCTGCCCTCCTGGGCTGTCTCAGGGTGCTGGGGCTTTGCTGCCATAGCTGACATTTACCTCATGATCATGCTGTCCATCTTTGATACCTAAAAGACAATCCCTGGCAATGTTGCATTTCAGTGTCTCTTGGGCATGCAGGCTACTTCAAACTCCAGTTTAGCACTCAGCTCTCCCACATACGTGTAAGGTCTCTAGATCTCTTACAGAACTCAGCATCAGATGCTGCAGCACATGGCAGCAGTGATGAGATGTTGGACCACGTGCAGGTTTTCAGAATCAGGAGCCAAAAGCAGTTTCCAAAACAGAGGCCTCAATGACTACAGTGGAATCTGCCATGAGCAACCCATCATAAAGGTCTGTTGTTAGATGCTTTCTCTGGTTATTCCTACTGGATTTTGGCACCTTCAGGAGTTAAGCAGAGACTGAGAGATATGGTCTCTGCTCTGGTGCAGCATCTGGGACTTATGAAAGAGCAGTTGAGCTCTGAGCTGGCAACTCGGTCCCTGTGTGACCAGAAGTTTCTTGATGTTTATTGTCCTGTCTAAGGGATAAGGCCGTAGAAATGCTACATAAACCTCAGAGGTAAAGAACAAAGTAAAAGTCTCAGACAGGATTTCTGAAAGTTTTAAAACTTTTTCCATCAGGCCATTCCCAGCAGGCAGAAAAATCCTGGCTGAAGAGTAAAGGTTTCTGAAATGAATAGCATAAAAAGATGTCTGTTATTATCTTGCTTCAAAGTACAGATCATGACCATTAAGTTATTTGGGGCTACAAGTTCCAGACCTTCTTCTCCTCTCCCCTTTCATCTTACAAGCAGAGAAAAAGGCTGTAACAACTTCAGGATTTAGCACAAACTAATGCATCTCTTTCTAGAAGAAATCAGAACCCCTCCAAATCCCCCCCAGCTGACCCCCAGTCAGCCTTATTTCAGCATCTGTGCGATGTGCACAGTGACAGACCGGAGACAGCAGTATTTGTCAGCTGTCTCCTTGCCAGCCTTTAGATAAGAGCAGCCTTCCCCACTTCTGGCCTCCAGAAAGGAAAAGGTCTGCGCTCCAGACGAGCCTGAGCCAGGAGTGAGCTGCAGCTTGAGGCTTCACTGCCCCAGTGTGCTGGACTTCTTCACCAGCAGCAACGAGGAGGGTGGGAGTGTGCCCCCTCCCATCTGCACAAAGTCACACTGATGTCATTGCTTGAGTACCTTCAGGGTCTCTGCATCAAATTTGGTAAAAGTTGCTGGGCAAAGGTTTTGAAAAATATGGGTCCTGGTGCCACAGGGAGCAAGAGAAAAAAGACAACAGGCATGTTGTTCCTGTTCAGGAATAAAAAATGCCCTCACTTGTATGTCTAGGGCAAAGCAGAAAGCTGAGGACTAGAAGAGGTCATGTCAGTGCAGAGCCTCATCCCTTCTCACACAACTTCAGACCTGTTTGTGGCAGCCTGAGTGGGTCTCACAGTGTTCTTCTCCCTTTCCTCTCCCTGACTTCACCCCAACTCTGGGGCACATCAGGCTGTTCAACACCCTCATACAGCAAAGCAAATGAGTAGCTTGCAATGTCAGCAGCATTCCAAAATGGCTCAGACAGGCTGTGGTGAAAGCTGGAGTGTGGGTCTATGGGACAGATGGTGCTGAGTTTTTGGGGTACAGCAGAGAGCAGGCCAAGAGAACATGTAACAAAAGGTTGGGGAACCACCACAGCAACGGTGAGAAGCAGGAGGGTAGTCTGGGTGCCAGGATCTCTCACATGGGTGTACACACAAACATCCCCATTGGTCCTAAAACCAGTGCTGTTAGTCAAGCAGAACCAAGCAAGGTGTTAGACATTTTGCAGCAGCCAAATTTCCACTTTTAATGAGTTCATTGCATTCGTTACTTCAGATAAGACTACAGTCTGTTGGGCTCAATAGCAGGATGCTACATATGGAAATACAGAGGAGCACAGATGAAATATAAACTACCCAATCTAATATATTAGCATGTTTTTGAGTGATGAAGAGTCATGGCCTTGCAAACACCTTGCTGCTACATCAGCCTTCCACAGCAGCAAACATATAACATGAGCTATTTGCTGACATCATGTTCAGGATGTTTTGATCCTCCTGGACTCGTGTGGTTCCCCAGTGGTCTGGAGCAAGTCATGTATCACCTTCACACCCTCAGGAGGCTGAGTTGAACTGGTGGCCTCGTGAGGTGATGGCTATCTCCTGAATGCCTTCAGCTCCCCTTCAAGTGAGGGTCCTGCACGCCCTGGATGTGCCATTCACTGCATGGACATGTCCAACAAAGGCTGGTTGCCAACTGGTGCTGCCCACCTTGGCAGAGCATGGAGGACCATGTGGCAGCTCCTTGACTCCCTGCCTGGTGCTTCCAGCCTCTGGCTGGGCTTGGATGTGGGGAGGTGAGGCTCATCCAGCAGCACGGCCAACTCCCACCCTCAGGGCTTTCGAATAACATGTGTGACCATGGGGAGCAGGTGGAGGCAGGGAGCACGCAGAGTGCCCGAGGACGTCCCCGCTGGCAGCGCGGTGACCGCCGTGCACCAGCTGTCCTGCCACTCTCGAGGTACTTGTCATCAGGAGCTGATGGGGCCAGGAATGTCAGACAGATGGTCCCGTGCTGGGGCTCGTGGCTCTGCAGCCTCCACGGTGCTTTTAAGGACACTAATTGGTGAGGAAAGTGCCTGCACGTACCGGCAGTGATACCACAGCCCTACCACCATCAGCCAGCAGCGATGGCTCTGCCATGGCTGGGAAACACTTTGGGGCAGGATGGAGTAGGAGATTCCCCAAGCTTTCCTTAACAAATGTGTGGGTTTGTCTGAGGCATGTGCTGGATGAGGCCAGTGCCACATGGGGCCACAGGGCACCACAGGGCATGTGTGCCATGGCTATGCCCCCATGATGCATGGCCAAACCCACATGTGGAAGCCTGGGCAGCTTCAGTGTCCAGGGCACAGCAAGATTTTGGAGGCGGGAATGGTGCCAGGGGCTAGAAGGGGAAAAAAAGAGTTGCTTGCTGGTTTAGGCCACTGCATCCAACACCATATGGCTGGGAAGGCAGACATCTGCACCACCCTTTGCCTTTGGTCTTCAGGACTGGTGTGCTTGGGATCACTCCAGCCAGAGCTATGACAAGAACAGAGAGGGCTCTAGTGAATTCTGTGCTGCCACTGCCTAGAGGTCAAAACAGTGCCTAATTTTGCCAGGATCATCCCCCAAAATGCTGTAGACATTAGAAATAAGAGAAAAGGTAAAATGTCATGGTGGTTACTAGTGCAGAAGCAGAGCTTTATGTGGGAACACAGAAGTGCAGCTTCTTTGTGGCAGTGCTGAGGTTCCCTAGTAGACCTTCCTTGTGCAGTGCTACATGTGAGGTGTTCACAGGCCATTTGCCCCAAAAGCTTTCCCAAACTTGCCTCTGCTAAGCCCCAGGGCCAACCATGGCCACATATGAAGGCTGGTAGGTACTGGACAGAGTGATTTGCTGTGGCTGCACCCTCATCTTTACAACATAAAGGAGGAAAACAGCCCTTGCACGAAAATAAATGCAGCATTTCCATTGAAAAGCAGGATGAAAGGATGTGAGGCAGTTTGTGTGTGGCCACAAGGCAGCTCACTTGAGACAAAGAGGAAAGCCTTATCAGTGCAACTTTCCCAGACAGACAAGCCATAACTCAGAATGCCCTTTCCCGGTCTCCTGCATCGAGCTTCCCTTTAGCTGCTGCAATCCCGGCTCATTCATTTCCTCCCCTCCCTCTCCGCTACTTCTTTCATTACCATTGCAAGACCTATTCACGGACATCCCCTGAAATGTCCCATTTGTTGAGGGCATTGCAGAACTTGCTTTCACTTCCAGCTACTGGACATTCTGAGCCAGGGGCCCAGTTTTTGGTAATAAACATCCCCTTTGTCAAAGAAAAGCAGAGTTAAAGTACCAGAGAGGAGTGTCTGTCTGCTAGACAGGGGACTGGTCTGGCCTTAGCCAGCTATTGAGATGTCTTTGTGCCATGTTGCCATAGCTACCCTCCAGCTAAATAGGGAAAGAGCTCCTTTGTCCCAGATTAAGACCAGCAGACTTTTGGATCGGAGCCTGAGGGAGAGTGTGGGGAAGGAGCTTGTCTGCAGCTGCTGGGATTTTTGCATTGCTGTTGTGTATGTGTGTTGAGCTGGGCAGATAGGAAGACAGGGGATTGCTCGAAATTAATTGATTTTATATAGATATATATGTGTGTGTGCATATGGACATATATATATATTTCTATACACAAAGAAGGCAGAGGAATGGTGGTTGGTTGAGGGGCAGGTTTGCCAGCAAAAACAGTGAAACCTGAGTAGAGAGGGCTTGAAATAAATCAACCAGGAGCCCTTGCAGCACTTCGCAAAACCCCCAGGGACAGCAACCAAAGCTCTCAAAAAAGGACCACAGGTCCTGACCAAACAGGCTATTTTCAGGTAAGTCTCCCAGAAAACTCACACCAAACTAGCTGGCACTGTCCTTTTTTGTGCCTTTTGCTAACCAGTGTCAGTGCTGGCCCTGCCAGTGTTCACTCATCCATCTTTGCAAGCACACTGGTGCCTGGGATGGGGGATGCATGTGGATTTGGACTGCAAAGCATGGCCAGACCAGCCAGCAGGTCAGGCACAGCAGCTGAGGACTCAGGATGTGCCCATGATCACCCATGCAGAAACAAGGAGGCATTTGCCTGAATGCTAAATACAAAGGGGATTAGCTCACAAGTGATCCATTTCGGCCTCAGCTGTGCTTTTAGTTCAATAGAGTGAGGCCAAGTGCTCCCACACTGCACTGTAGTGCTGTAGACTTACATGGGCAGGGTGAAATCATGGTGAGTGGGGAACACTTGTGCCATGTGCTTGCAGCTTTGCGTGTGCACTGCCGTGCCACATGCAGTCATTACATCGTCTCTGAGCACACAGAACAAGGGGACCTTCCACAGCTCATTTGCTCCCCTTGAAAGTTGGGGCTTTTCCACAGAGGTGACGAGCAGTTTCAGCAGCAAGAGACCTGATCTAGCTCCAGCTCTGACTTTTCTTTCTGCCCACTATAGACTTTCTAAAATAACCCAATTTCTTGAGGGTGTTCATGCGAGCAAGGAGAATTTCAGATCTCCTGCGGCTGAGATATGTAAGTGACAGAAACTGGTTGGGGACTGAATTCACATGAATTCAGATAAAAAGAACTGGATATGTTGTTTGGATATTATGATAACATGTAAACTAATTTGGAAAGAAGGACCAAATGTATGGAAGTAAAGGACAAAATACGACAAAAATAAATCCAGGATCTACCAAGGTCACTTGAGTCAGACTAACTTGATAAGAAAAGGAAAAAAATAAAAAGAGCAAACAAAGTTCTCCATGGGCTTTTTTAGACAAGGGAAATGCTTTAGATCTAATCTGTCTGGACTTCAGCAACACTTCTGATAAAAGAGCCACATGGGAAATTATTGTTTGTGTTGGAAGAAGCAGGGACTGGTATTTGAGCTGAAGGTCTGTCAGGAAACAGCCAAGAACAAACACAACAGGTTCTTCTGAAAGGAAAATGATAGCAGCAGAGGGACATAATGGGTGAAATTCCTTGGAGCCAGTTTTAGAGTTTTCTTCTGGAACAAAAAGTAAGAAAGAGCTGATGATATTTGCAGACAATACACAGTCAGGAGGCATCGGTGATTTGGGAATAGCATAAAGGAAAAACACTTTGTGTTTGGGAGCTGGAACAGCTGACCTGAAGCAAAGAGTTCAAAGTGCCCGTCATGCACTGAGGCTCCCTCTACACTAATTAATTAAAACGAACCAGGGCAGGTTTATGAACTGTCCTGTGACCATCATCGAGGATAAATGTTTATGTGCTTCCTGGCACTGTTTGACTGGGGCCAACCAACTCCCTGCTAGACAATGCCCAGGCGTGGTTTGGGGATTAGCACCAGCCAGGGACTGCTTCCAACACTCTGTTGGGATGAAGTCACTCTGGTTTGGAGATTAGGAGAGTCATGGATGAGAGCCATGCCACGCCAGCAGGCTCTGGCTCACTGTGCTGGCTTGCCATAAATGTGGCCTAAGAAATTACAGTGTTTTGCTGTAGAGTGTGCTGATCAAACACAAAATGTGAACATCTCTGCAGCACTTTCATGTGAGACAGCAAGCGCAGTCACAGCTCGCATCAGGAGAGAGACTTCTGAAAGCATCCTTTTGCTCCTTTACAATCTATGCTGAAAACCAAACCAGTGTGTTTAACCATGGCCTCCCCTAGCCCAGAGCCCCAGCTGGTTAGCATGCAAAGAAGAGATGTTGATGGAAACAACAAACATGTCCAGTGAGAAGGAATTGAATGAATTTGACCAGTTTAGTCTGACAAAACAAAAGCTGAGAAGCAATTCACTGATGCTGACTATTAAAACATCAAGGAGATAAACACTAGAGAAAGGAAAAAAAAGCCCATGTAAGCTAAAGGCAACTGTTGGCACCAGTACAAAAGATACCAGCCAGCCACAGATAACTTTGGGCTTGAAATTGAAAGTAGTTTTCTTATCACTTGAGGAGAGTGCAACCATGCAAGAGGAGCACTGGAAGCAGAAGTGAAACTTAGTTTGAGGTAATGGCTACACACCTGGAAATATGTGTGACATGGTGGCTTGAACCAGCAGAGACAAGCCCCACTGACCCACAGGGGCCCCCAGTCCAGCTTCCTCTCTTCCTAAATAATTCATAGGAAAGCCTGCCAATAAAGGCCACCACAAGTGACGCTAAGCCTAATTGTTCCCACCCTCCATCAAGCTCTTTCATTGACCACAGCCTTGCATACATCAGTTGAGGCAAGGCTCTAATGGAAACTGGGCTTACGATAAGCATAAGTGCCAAATGCTGTGCTTGCCCCTGGACTGCTGCTTGAGCACGTTGTTTCCTGAAAGACTTGGCCTTACACACATTATTAGAAATGAAAGCATGTAAAATCAAGAAATTTAAATTAAAAAAATAGGTTCCATAGCATATGTAATAAACTGCAACCTGAGGGTGGTTTAGAAGGAAAGAAATTGTGGTAATTGCTCTGGCTAATAACTCTGCACAGCCAATGCTCTTCTTTTTGCTTTTTCCATGCTTGCTAGTCTCAACTATTCATAGTGTTTTGTTTATTAAACCAGTGCTTTCAAGCTGTTGTTTACAGATTCTGGAAGGTTTTTGTGAAGGAGTTGTGCAAAAATTAATTAAGAAAAGGAAATCTGTGATAGGAGCCTTACATTTTCTAGACAGAAGTCTCTATTGCAGGGCAGTTCAGATCTTTAACCATAAGAGCTCAGTTGTCCCCAAACCTTGTTTGAACAGGACTGCATTTACATGTTGTCCAGCACAGTCTATCTCATCCAGCCTCTATGGATCCATCCATGGACATATCCTCTCTCTGTTGTAGCCCAGAGGTGTTGGGCCAACCCTCAGTGTTTCCACAGCATATCATAGTCCTGTTCATTGCAGAGGAGTTGAAAAGTCCCTTTCAACCCAAACTATTCCCTGATTCTCTGATTCCATACATATACCTCACACAAAGCCACAGCTGGATAGGAAATACATATCCACGTGGTGAGAGAAGTTGAAGAAGGGTCCTTACATGTCAAAAGGCAGCAAAACTGAATTCTTCTGCCTTGCAGTACCTCCAGGAGGAGGAGGAGGAGGAGGAGGAGGAGGAAAGGCAGCAGTACAGCAGCTGCTCTCTTTCAGTGCTGCTTCAGACACTTGCCTTTTGGCCAAGTCATTCAGCCCCCATATGCAACAGTCATAACTTTGCATAGTTTAGTTTTTATCTGTTATTTAGTCATGATCTGACGACAAAACCAGCAGCACCATTCAAATCCTCCAGTAGGAGTGACAGTAGCTCTGAGATGTCTCCTGAGACACAATTTACAAGTCCCTCCCACTTCTTTGGCATCAGCTGCAGAGTTTGCATACAGGGTCCAAGGTTATTTGGATCCAAGAGCTTGAATTCATTTCTAATAACTGCAGTTTGAAGCCATGTGTATGTGCCAACTTCCCTTTCTATAAAGCTGCCAATTTGTACCATGTGATAATGGAATAGAGAGGGAAAATAAACCAGTTTCTGATCTGGGGCTCAGGTGAAGCAAGCCATTGTTCCTGTCCCTGCTGTGTCCCAGACAAAAACAAACAATTTAAATCTTTTTTTTTCTTGTATCCTGGGTCACTATAAGGAATGTGCTTAAGAACATTGGTAGTTCAGGCTACAATGACTGAAACATTACAAACAGACTCCACAATGAAGGTCTTTTAGGCATAATGAATTCTGAGAGCATAAAGGCTCCTAAATACTTTGGTATCTCTAGGGGTAATAACTTGCATGCATGGTGAGCAGATTACTTCAACAGTATATCTACACCACAAATAAAGTTGTTGCCTTCACTGGAGAACAGCAGAGAGGCAGTCATTGTCCTGTCCACATGGGTGGAATGGATTGCACTAAAGCAAGTTTTGCTTTGCAAAAAAAGTGCAAAAACGAGTGGTTGCCTGGAGAAGTTGTGAAGCCTCAGTCTTTAGAGACATTCTAAACCAGACTGGAGATGGTCCTGAATGAACTGAAAGCGAACACCTGGATTACAGTAACAGTCACTGTGGCTCAGCTGGCACACAGCAACCCTGGGGCCAGCATAAGCTGTTCAGGTTTCTGAGCCTTGCATGTGAGTTGGCTTGGCTGCAGTGATCTATGTACACTGGAGTGATGGGGAGAGGAGGTGAAGGTCTGGTTAACCTGACCTGATACAGATTCAAATCCATGTAATTAAACAAGATACAGGCATGTTCTGCCACTTGCTGGAGCGTATTTCACCAGTAATTCTTGTGACACCCCTCCCTAGGCCTTTATGGGAAAAATGATTTCTCAAACTTTGATGAATAAATAAAGCTTTTTTTAAGGTATAACAAGAATATGATTGAGTAATATTGCCAGAGTGCACTAAGCACTGTTGCTTTGTGGTAAAAGCTCCTAATCTGAGTCAACTAGTGATTTAAAGCAAAAAAGGAAAAAACTCTTTAAGAAGGTTGCTCTGTAGCAGTGAGGTATTGGAAACCAAACACATCACTGAGCTCCATCTGCTTTGTATCATGCTGTGACTCAAGCCCAGATCTGAACATCACTGGGACCATGCGGAGCAGCTGGAGTAGAAGGGGAAGGCTGGGCCAACAAGCCTTCAACAATTCTGAAGAGTTTTACACATTTGGATGAGGTTTTCTAACAGCTTTCAGACATCACAGCAAAAGCCTCTCAAATGCCAAATTGGCTGAGCTGTAGGATGGTACAGTAGCTGGCCTGACCTCTCACAGGTGGAAGCTTTCTGCTTACAGGATAATGAGGGGAGACTCTATGATGGGGTTTCCATCCTCAACTAGGAGCTATGTGCCCCCTCCTACTGTCTGGCTTCCTATGCAGGAAAAGTTCACATCACTTTATCCCTGACTACTTTTTCTCTGTCCAAGAGACCAGAGAATCTCTGAGGACAGCCTCTTGTTAGGCTCATACAGTGCCCAGACCCCACAGGACGTGTACTGTAAAGGCAGAAGAAGGTGCTTGCTAGGAATTTCAGCAATATTGTCTGCCTTTAACAAGAAACTTTGCTGGTGCTCTCCGTTGAAAGCCTGTATACATAACCTTCTGGGAGGAGACATTTAGTCAATACACTTGGTGTGGAAAGTAAAATGCAGGTAGGAGCAAGGGATGAGAGCTGTCTTAATCATCGTCATTGATTTTCTGAAATGGCTTCATGTCTGTTCGTAAGAAGGATGCAGTGGCATCCTGTGTTTATTCAATGTCTGCTCTGGGTGGGAGGAGATGGCCATGCCAATTAAAAAGTTTAATTAATGCTGCAACCTTTCTGTTCCAGAGATGGGGACCTGTCATCTGCCAATTTATTATCATGAATAAGTCATTAAAGCAGGGGTTTCTGAGAACTTATTCAAACAGCTCATGTTTGCAGTGCATCTTCTCTGGTTGCTGGAAATCACTGCAGATGCAGTAACAAGGCCTTGAGGTGAAACTCAAGAAAACAAGTCTAAATAGATCAGAATTATGTCTGTGATATTTTATTGCAGTACTGGAATCTTCCAACAGCAGAGATGAGCTGTTAGAGTCTATAGCAAGATTAATACACCTGAGTTTCATATACATGTCACACCCAATAAATCTTCAGGAGCACCAATTCCCATTTTTTGCCTTGTTGCTTGCTGTGGCACTTACCTCTGTTGATCATGTTGCTGCATCAGACAGAAAGAGGTGCTTTTCGTTTCTGAGCCACAGCTGGCTGTCTGTCCAGCTGTCTGGGATGCATCCAGTTCATCACTGAACACATGTGACCAAACTCAGATGGTGCTGCGATAGAGGAATTAGAAATGACAGCCTATGACCTTGTTTGAGACTACCTGATAAATTAATTCTGCATTCAAATGGACACATTCAACTCTGAGTTCAGGCTTCTTTGAACTACCTTTGGAGGTTACTTCACTCCCTATGATTCCCTGCCTTGAAGGTGGGCACTTCTCTCATAGTTGGTAGAGGAACACAAATCTGAATCTTATAGTATCACTGTTTTGATGCAGGGAGGTAAACTCCTGAACTATAAAAAAATTCCTATTTGTTAGAGATTTATTAGTTCTTTATGACTATTCTGATGCTTTCCAAAGTAACTGACTCATCTGTACTGAAAGACAAAGGTCTTTCCCCCAGGACCAGGCGAGACCTGAGCATTTGGGTGCTGCTCATCATCTCTGTGGGTTCCTCCAGCCAATCTGTTTCTTTCACTATTAGAATAGCCATCTCTCTTCCAAACCAGTCTACCGATGAAAACATTATGGGAGAGCAACTACACCAAAAGCAAAGCAGATCTGCTTCAAGGAGCAATGGCCTGTCTGGCTTTGCGGGGTTTTGTCAAAAGCAAAACAGGCAGAAATATCACCATTTCAGTGTTGTTGGCTCACTATTTTGATGTTTCATCATAGCCTGTTGAATGTCTGCTACACACTGCAGAGGATAAAAAAAAAAGAGAAAAAAAAAAAAATCAAACAAAAAAGCCAAACAAACAACAACAACAAAACAAAAAAACATTTCGTGGAATTGAAGAAATCACCCCCGTAAAATGTCAGTCCAAAGAAATTCAACATGCCTGTAGACCAACCCCATGGGTTTATGCTGGTATATGTGTGGATTTGAGTACATTTATGCCTGTGCATACAAAGTACTTATGCACACTACACAATACATTAAGAGTCCAAATCAAGTAATTTGAAAGCTTGACTAGTCATTGAATTGACAGTGATGTTAAACAAATATTTAAACATTGGAGGAGAATCAGAAAACCTTAGGAAAATCCAGTTGGAGTCTGGAAGGGAGGTCCATTCTGTGGAATGACAGGAAGAACCAAACAGCTGAAGTTTTCAAAGCTTATTTTGGGTGGCAACTACATGGCTCCCACAAAAATAAGTGAAAAAATTATAAGGTTGAATCTTCTGGTCTGTTCCTGTTTTTCTCCATTACAGCTGTGGCTGAAGCCCTGAGCCTGCTTTGATAAACTGATCCAAGCATCCAGGCTATCCAGAGAACAGCAGAAAGGCTCTGTGTTGGAGGTTGTGTAACACCAGCATTGGAGAGCCAAAATTCGAGCTGATTCAAGCAGGTACAGCTGGAAGCAATGAGGTGAAACTGAAAAAAGAGAAGCTGCAGATTAAATGTCAGAGCCACTTTTTCCAAAGCCAAGGTCTGTTAGCCTGGGGGACATCATCCAAAGAAGGTTACGGAATTCCCATTAGTCGGCCCTTTTGAAAGCTTTGCCATACCAATAACACTCAATAATACATTTTTTTGGAACAAACTTATGTTGGCAAAGTAACAGGAGGTGAATTAATAGGTCCTTTCTGGCTCTGATTTTTATAACTCTTCACATTAAATCCTAATAGAAGAGGTTATCTTTATAGCAAGCAATGAAAGATTTTCCCTGTAGATCACTACTTGAAAAGTACATGCTGCACATCTTTAAAGTACAGGACATTTTATACTTTCATTTGATTTCAAGTGACTGGAGTACCCTGAAGCGAGCTTCAAGTTAATATTTTAGCAAGAATCAATGGCATAATTAAACTTTATGGATGTCCCTCATCAACAGTTACACGTGACCAAGTTTACAACATGGTAGTACTCGGATAAATCATTTTGTATTTATGGATGTCTCATAAAGAGGCAGGAGGAGGACTTAGCCACAAGGGATGACAGAGTAATTACACTGACTGGTACAGTTTTAAACATCAATGCAATTTGTTATTAGTGCTGTGAACTGAAACGTGTTTGACTTAAAGGAACAGTGCTATGTCATTAAAAAAGCTCCATGGTAGGACCTGGTGTTTGGATTAGTCAGTCTTACATTTCACCTTCAGAAGAATGTTCCCTCCCAGCTTTCTGACTCTATTGTCTCAAAATGTCAACATGTGAAAAGAAACCTAATTGTTAGAACCATTCTGGAGTGGTTTCTTTGTCCCAGTGGGCAATGTGACTGGACATGGATATCAGATTTAAGTGCCCAAGGCAGCCATTGTAAAAGATGCTTGTTTTCCCTCTGAAAGGCTGGTGGCCTCTAAGAGACCCCCAACTGCTCATGGGCAAGGTCAGGACTGTCTGGCCACCCCTCTTCCCTCTCACAGCTACCTTCAGGACCTTTCTGAGCCCATTAGAGAAAAATGATTAATTTTTTTCACAACTTTCCCAGCAAGCTGGGATTTCCCCAGGTCATTTTCTGGTATTGAGGTGTTTCATGCCTCAACACAACTTACCCAACGAGAGTTACTCAGGAAGGAGAAAATCCACACTACAAGCACCCACACCAAATCATGTCTTCCAAAGAGAGACAGCCTTCATTGCAGCTAACCCTGTCAGTGCCTGGAAAACCAAGTGGGTTTGAGGAATACAGCTGCTTTGCCAGTGTTAGAGTTTGGGTGCAGAACAGGACATACCTCCCAAGGGGAAGCAGTGCCCAAGGAGGCAAACCCCAACACAGAATTTCCTGTTCCAACAAGACTCCCTCTCTGTATGGAAAGACTTGTGTTCCAACCAAGGGCACAAGTTTGACAGGATGGGAGGAAATGGCTTTAAATTGGACCAGGAGAGGTTTAGATTAGATATTAGGGAAAAATTCATCACTGGAGGAGTGGTTGAGCCTTGGAATATGTTGTTGAAGGAAGTGGTAAAATCACGATCCCTGGAAGTGTTCAAAAGGCACGTAGATGGATGTGGCACTTGGGATTACAGATTAGTGGTGAACATAGTGGTGCTGAGTTAATGGTTGAACTCAATGATCTTAGAAGGCTTTTAACAGACGTCATGATTCCAGCATTCTGTGATTCGAAGTGCTGGGTCAGTGCTGCTGGACATTGCACCTGCTCTTCCAGCCCAGCTTCACAGATATTTTACCAGGGACTATTCTGCAGGGCAAGCAGAAGAAGCCTTTAATTCCTGGGAGAAATTGTAATCCTGTCAAGTAATTGCAGAGCAACATCTTACTCCTGATTAATGGCAGTATAAATTAATTCTGATAAATCAATGAGGAGAAATTAAAAATGAGAAAGTTGAACATCACTTACACAACTCGCTGCCTTTTACTGCAACAAATGTGTTGACTCTACAAGGTTTTTCTCCAGTTCACTCCTACTGCTTCATCATTGCTTCTCTTAAATAGAAGGGAAGTTCTGATAAATAACAATTCCGATGTTTGCCTATTTTCTGATGAGTGTCCCTCTTCAGATACAAGTAAATGAAGGTTTTCTCTCTGCTTAATATACAACCCTGTTATCACTGACTCCTTTTGCTCACAGTGTGAGGATTTTCATGGGGTCATGCTGGCAAAATTGTAATTACAAAGGATTGCAAAACGGGGAAGATTATGTTGCTGTTCTTGAAACAATCGAGGAGATGAAGAAAGAAACATCAAAATGGAAAAAGCAGGGAGGAGGAAGTGAGAAGATGAATAATCATTTGCTACAATGGAGTAGTCATCTCAATTAATAAAACTGATAATGCAGAATCATCCTTTAACAAATTCCTTGTAAATCTGATTAGCTCCTTGCATGTGTGTGTGTGTTCAGGGGAGACGGGTCTCTTGGTGGTTGTTGGCCAAATCATGCACAGCTCTAAACCAAACACTTTCCTCTTTGGTGCTATCAGGGAGCAGACTTGGTGCATCACATCCTTTCAGTTTGTGAGTGAAAATCACAAAAGTGGCTGAGCTGTTCAACCATGCTCTGTGCACAGGCTTTGAAGAAGCAGAGTGCCTTGTGCTCTGCAGGGGCAAGTACGGGGTGGTGGAGCTGGGTGGGTCTGATCACCATCTGCAGAGACTGAGCAGAGCACCATCTCCTCTGCAGCTTCACCAGCCACTGACAGAAAACGATTTGAGAAAATATGCCCATATTTGGTCTCCTTTGGACGTAACTTGGAAGCACCAGCAGGCCTTATGTTACAAGTGTAAATAATATCATCAATATTCCAGTATTTTTCCTTATCGTGAGCCTTCCTCTCTTTGGGAAAGATCCTCATTTCAGGTACTTGTACTCTGATAAGACAGCTCTGCCCTGGGCTGTGCTGGCCACCATTTACCAGCTGGCTAACAGCCTGCAGCCTTCCTATGGTGCACATCAGTCTTTTGAAAGCTACAGATAAACTTATTGTACGATTTATCTGAATTTATTTAAGCACCAAATAACCTGTCAGAAGGAGTTTGAGCTTTTGCTGACCTTCGCCTTATACACAGCTGAAAACCTGGCAGTATGTCAGTATATTTAATTCTGGATTGTAAACACAGCCAGCCTTGCTGTGCTCCCCTTCCAAAGGACTGTTTAGGTTTCAGAAAACAACCATGAGCTGAAAATATTTGTCTAACGAACTCATTGTGTTTCCTTCCTAACTGCTGCTAATCTGCTCAGAGGAAAGGTGCTCCTTTTCCTGTGTGCTGGAGGCTGCTACATCAAGGCTCAAAGATGCCTGCAGGGAAAATAATCACTTAGGAGCTGAAATACACTGGAGGTGACATTTTGCCAAACAAAATGCGTTGCTACTGTCATGCCAGGGACCCTCTCACTTTGCACATCCTTAAGCATCCAGAAAGGACTTAATTACAAAGAAACTCATATTCTTCTGGGGAGGTGGCAATTGTCCTTGGCTGGGCTTTTTTGTTTCATCAAAGAGGCTTTTTCCTTAACCTCCTCATGAAACTGAATCTTCCTTGGCAGCTTTAAAGCACAGGGCTAGTGGCTTTTCTTTCTGTCCCACAAACTCAGTTCAATCTCCAGATAATTCTTATTCATTTGGAAACATGTTGAGATTGCAATCTGTTTCCACGGACAACCAGGTCCCCCGTGGCAGTTTTATAGGCTCCTCTAAACAATGATACTTGGTTTCATACAACACTGAGTATGAGAAGGAAAATGGGAGCCCACAAGGAACATAAAATCCCCAAATTTTAATTGTTCTGGCTGGTTTCAGCAAAGCCAGGCACAGAATAGACATGCAGATGAGGCTTCCTTAGTATCACTGAGCTTGTGCTCTTGTGCAGCTGCTTGAGTGCTTCCTTGGGTGGTGGCACAGTAAGCTTCTTCCCAGCTCTGCTCCCTAGTGACAACTCAGCCCATGATCAGGATCCCAAAAACACAGTTTTGCCACAGCATCACTAGGATGGCGTATTCCATCAGAAGCACGTTGCTCGTGAGGCTGGAAAGGGTGGTGGCTGCTGCATCTCATCCATGCTGTGGTACCTCACCTGGGTCCTGACCAATGGCTGATTGCTTTGTGAGGTGTGGGATGATGTTGGCAGCCACTGATGAACCAAGTAAATTATGTGTCTGCAGACAGGACAGACTCACTCCAGGCTGCTCCTCTGCTGCTCCAATACTTAGGTCTTCCACTGGATCCATCCTCTTCAGCACTACCCAGATGGGAGCAGACAGCCCTGTGAGAGGAGCCTGCCAAACACCTTCCTGGGCAGTGGGAACTTGCTCTTGAGTGACCTCCTGGTGGAATCCTTTGAACTGTCTGGTGTCCAGATGGAGGGCAGGTGTACTGAGAAGAGGATCATTTACAGTTTGGTGATATTTTTGCATATTTTAAATGAAAAAGGTAGATCAAAACAGCCTGTAGTAGTAGTTAGTCAAACACTTTCTTGAATTTTGGCATTTCCAGAGTAATCTTTTCTTTGAATAACAGAAATGGAGATCTGAAGCCAATATCTAATTTTCTGATTGAATTGTGTATTCATTCAGGACTGACTGACTACTGAGCCTACTGTGGGGCTACAAAACTGTATTTGACCAAAACTACTACTTCCATTAAAACCTTCTATTTCAAAAAGCTGATAGGCAATGCTTAAAAAACAGGAGTTTGTAAAAAACTCAAAACCTCATTGTATCATTTGTAAAGTCTTAAGATGCCTCTGGTTTAGAACAAAAAGCATTCCTGGAGATTAAATAGCAGCACTTTGTCAACATTTTAGAGTTTCCACTCAGTGAATACAAGGATTAGTTCAATGATCCAGTCAGCTTAGCTCATTGCCAATAAGAACATTATAAATACAATACTAAGAAGACTTTTTTATTTCAACTTTTGACCTCAAGGTAGCAACTGCAGTAAAGCATGAAGACAGCTGGACACAGCTTCTAGTGGGGACCTGAGCTGTTTTCCACCTAAATGCCAACTGATATGTGTGTGCTTGCAGTATCTCTTGTGGGGATGCATTAAGCAGAAGAGTTAGCTAGTGTGAACTGATGATAATGCCTGGTGCTTCCTCTGGGGAGAGCCCTAGAAATGGTCTGGGTAAACACCAGACAGACTGCAGACACTATGGCATGTTTGCTGAGGGGACCTTCAACCGGTGATGCACAAACAGGCTGGGTAAACTGGGCTCTTCTGAATCAACAGGCCCTTACTCCAGCCCAATGTGAAATTGTTTTCTCCTGGATGAGATAAAGGCATGGACAGAAATGATGAGTTATTAGGTTAGTTGTCAGCACCAACTTTGCAAATGCAGCCAAATTCCAGCTGACTCCTGTTAGCCTGGGAAGACTGCACACAGCAGGTAAATTAGACAAGGAGTTGATGAGTCAGGGAAGTATTTTTCATACGTTTTTGAAGAGGTCAAATATGCAGTTTTCCTAAGTGGGTCATTCCATTGTACTTTGCCATGTGCCAAGCATTTTCATCAGTTTATTTTTACCTGGCTTTTATTTTTTTTTATATATTGAAAAGTCTTAAATCTTAGTACTAGTGTATCTGGAACATAAAGGTCATATTAACCCTTTTCTACCAGGAGAACATGGGAACAAGCCAGAGAAGCTGCATGTGGGTGGGCAAGGTGGGTGTTTTGACACATCTCCATGGGATTCATGGTTTTCACAACCATTATTAGTGCTTGGCCTAGGTCTTAGGCAAGACCAAGGTTCACAAAGATTTTACATAACCCAAAGATTTGTACATCTGTATGTCATAAGAAATCACACAGTCTGAAAGGAGCTATGGCCCAGGCTTTCCATATTACTTCAAAACTATGTTCCCAAGTCACACACTAGAGAGATTTAAGGACCTACCCTGAAGTCTAAGTAGATGATGCACAGTTTGACACATGAATTAAGACTCAATTTTATAGCTTACAAACTGATCCAAAGAAATTCAGTGGCTTAGGCAAGGTCAAGAAAGAAGTCTCTTCAGCCCTGATCCACACATTCAAAATATCAGTTGCTGAGTGTGAGTAATGGATAAGGAAGGGAGATGTCAGAGGCCAGTGTAGGAGAACAGAACAAATGAGGAGCTGAGCTGTTGAAATTGAGGTTGACAGGAAAAACGGGCGGGGACCAGGGAGATATGGGGAGTAGCCTGGATAGGACAGGGACTCCTCAAAGTTGATAGAAGGGGTTTGTCTCTAGTCCTGAGCCTGCACACAACAGAGTGCCTTGCACATACCCAGAGCAGTGAGCAGACTTTGACTAAAGTCAGGCACTTCAAAGAAGGGATGTCAGCTGGGAGCCTCATCCATGCCTAGCAAATTGCCCCAAGCCTCAGCAATCAGTTAGCTGTAGTGTCCCAGCGAAGGACAGCACTTGACCATCAGTGTGATTTAAACACACTCCTTTGTGATTGTGAGTTTATTTAAGCTTTATTTATGCTTTTATTTTTAAATTGCATATTTCTAATATTATGTATTTTTAATAAATTATATGCAAGTTTATTTATTTATTTACATAAACTTTCCTGAGGCAGGAGCAATTTTTTAAGTACAGGCAATTTACTGCTCCATCCCTTGGCACTGGGTACCAACTGAGCCATGGAACAGATGGAGTAAATTCCCCCTGAAGGGCAGGTGGATGGAGCTGAGCTTTTCCTGCACAGACCTATGATATGTGTAATCAGTTGGGGCTGACACTGCTTAAAGTGGGCTGGTATGGAAGCCTGTTTAACAGCTTGTCCTTGACATGAGTATCTTTCCTCCATGGTTATCACAGAGCCCAGACTCACTGAGCTTCAGGATGTGCAGTATAGCTCAGAAGTGGAATTTCACTCTTTTGGCCTTTCCCTATGGGAATATGTTTGTGCGGAAAGGGGGAAGCTGAATCTCAGTCTGCTTAGACCATGCATTATTGATCTTGAGCGGGGAGGTTTTATGTGTTGGATGGGGGGATGTGAAGCTAAGTAAAGAGGATTTCTTTTATTATGGTTGCTGGTTTCACATAGATGTTGTTCCGGCAAAAATATTGCTGTGGGTTTATAAATTATGGGTGTCCAAAAGGAAGGGCTGGTAAAACCTCCCTTTGTTCTCGTGGCAGTGTTTGCTACATGAAGATGGATTGGCTGCCCCTTTTGACATGAGCGATGAGGCCAGAATTTTCTCTCGTTATAATTGATCATGTAAGCAGACAATAAGAGAAGACACTTCTCCAGCAGATCTGTATTCCCCCTCTGCAGTGCTGCAATTTGTTACTACCCATAAGTTGAAGCTCTGAGCTTTGCCTGAAGCCGGCTCGCTGCCTGTGCAGCGATCACCCCGATCTGCCCCCTCCTGGGGCTACCCAGACCTCTGACATGCAGAGGTTAACTCTACCATTGTATTTCGGGGCTTATTTTTGTGCAGCCTGTTTATCTTCAGTCCCCAGGTCATTAATAAACATCCTTTTTCAAAATACTTTGGACATCTGGAATATGACTTGATTGTATTCTGAGACAATTATATCCTTTAAGACCAGTAAGGGAAGGATGAAGAATAAAGCTTCCCTTATTTGGAAAAACACAGTCTAAGTTTTCCTCTTTTTCACTCCAATTCATTCACCTGTCAGTTGGGATTGCAAGCTGCTGGAGCATTTAAGCAGGTATCTTACAGTCCAGCCCTGCTGGTATCTCCTCACTGTCACCATCACTGCAGACTGTTGCATTTGCTCCCTGAGCACAGGCAGAGTCATTGGAAAAAAGCAACATCTGTTCCTTTTATACAAGATTAACTAGTCATATACCTGAAGCAGGACAGCCAGTCTGGTCATTTTCAGCTCCCTTTACTTCCTCTAATACATGTTAAATGAAGAATGCAAAAAAAAAGTGAGTTTTAGCTTGGTTGTTTTTTTGTTTGTTTGTTTTGTTTTTGTTTGTTCGTTTGTTTTTTTTGTTTGGTTTGGTTTGGTTTTTTTTGGGGGGGAGTTATGTGTTTGTTTTTGTTTCTTTGTTAAGAAAAGTAGCCAGAACAAGAAGTTCTTCAGATGAGAGCTAGGAGAATAATTCTATATTCTATATTTATGGCCCTGTTCTGCTCCTGAGGGTTAGCTGCAGGGCTCTGAAAGAGCAATTTTTTTCCCTATTTTACACTTCTATTTGAAAATTAACCAAATCCTAAAAGTGTCTTTTTCTGTGTAACAACCAGAGAGGAAATTTACAGTTCCTAGTTCAGAGGGAGCAGGTGTCAAGATTTAGGTGAAATGCACCCCTCCCCTCCTGGCCTTACATGTTGCTGTGCAGTAACATCTGCTGTGATTAGTGGGGTGCTGGGACAAGGCTCCAGGTACTCTAATTCCTATATCATTCCTGGAAAGTAGGGGTCTATCTGCTTCCTGTCAAGTAAACCCCACAGAGCTCAGTATACACAACTTTTTAGACTAGCCCCTCCTGATGGACTTCACTTTGCAGGGGAGGTCACAACATTTAACTTCTGTCAAAAATACAAAAAAATAGTGACAGGATTTGCAGCCAGAAGTTGGGTCTTGGCCTTTCTTCCATCACCTTGGTGAGGCTGGAAACTCCTGTGCCTGTGTGCACTCTCTCTCTGCTACCAGCAACCACATCAGACATATGGACTGAGGTGACATGGAGCTACTGTCATTTTCTTCCTAGTCAGCTAGAGAAACTTTTCTAGTTTCTACCTAGAGAAACTTTTGCTAGAAACATTTTAATGAGACCTTCTTGGGTTTGTAGCAGCCTCCAAAATACCAAGCTGCCTGTCTGGGACCAGCAGATAGCAGAGCATCTGGTTAACGATAATCTATTGATCATTCATTAGCCCCTGATAAACTGCATATTGAAACCTCTCATTGCATGCTCTGCAGATGTCTGCTGTCACTGCATCATGCCATTTGCATGGCCTGCAAAACTAACAAGAATTCTGGGCCACCCTCCATCCCCCTTAGCTGGGGGAAAGGAGAAAAGTCTCTTTGTGAGCCACCTCTGACCGAATCCTCCCAGCACAGTGCAGCCTCAGAAGAGCCGTGTTTTACAGACTTCAGTGGTTGCTTTTCATCACTCCTCTTTGAGAAGACACTCTCCCACAGATGTAAAGCAGGAAAATTGTGCCTGGAGCTGGAGTGGGGTTAGGGGTCAGCAAGCAGCCCCTCGTGACTCAGGGCTGAGGAATGTGCAACCAGACCCTGCTCCTGCAGCAGGCACAGTACTCCCACGGCACCAACTCCCTGCCTGGCATCCAGCTATTTCCTTTCAGGATGATCACTCTGGTGTCACCTTTGCTGACTGGAGCAGCTCCTGTGGCATGCTGCAGTTCAGGAATGGCTTCTAAGGCTTTTCTGGTCTTATTTCGCAATGTGTTGGTATAAATAGAAGAGGCACTGGGTTTGAGTAGCCTCTTGGTCAGGCACATACTCCCACCCCAAAGTGAGTGATGGATGACAGAGGCTGCAGACATTTTTGTTGGAAAAGACACCATCAGACCAGATATTTCAGCTGGGAGCAGTCTGTTAGCAGTGGTTTCTAGCTCCAGACAGTTATTCTGGCCTCTCAGCCCTTCTAGTCTCAATGACAGAGGCTTCTGGCACCTCAGTTTTGCCAGATTCATTTGCCCAACTGTGTAAAACTACCCAAGTTTAGGTAACCTGGTTGACCTTCTAGAGAGAGGCTGCTCTGTGCTCCCTGCATAGAAGAAATTCCTGGAGATGATGATGCAAGTCTTGGCTGATTGGAAATATGGCCTTTCTTCCCACAGCTTTTTGCCGGATCACATCTTTGTTTACTGCCTCAAATCCAGAGAAATACTAATGAAAATTGTTTGCTGATATTGCCACTGGGGCATAACTAGTTCTTGTACCCTGCAGGAACTGCCTGTGGCAAATGCACACTCCAATTGCCAACATCAAGCAGTGTGACAGATGAAGTAAAAGGAAGTTTTATTTATTTCCTTTGATTCTCAGAGGTACCCCAAAACACCCAGGCTCACCCAGAGCCTCTTTAAAGCTGCACTGTGAAACAGGGGCTCATTGAAACACGGAGCCTGTAGCAACAGCTGTATGTGCAGGATGAGCTGTGGCTCACAAGGTGAGAATCAAAGGAGACTGGCAGTGCATCAGTGAGCACAGAGGGAAAGCAGCTGGTGTGATTTTGAGAGTTTAGGGTTGCGATATGTCCCTTTTTTATCTGGCATGTCAATGACCCTTGCAAAATGTGCATATAAACCCAGATCAAATTTGCACTGGGGAGTCTGCTGATACCAAACCAAAATGGTCTATGTACAGTCAGGAGAATCACAAAATGCCTGGCTGTTGCTCCTCACAGCCTCAAATGTGTTGTGAGATGCTGAAGCAAATTATCCAAGGGCAGCATGTCCCACCATGAATCCTGTGCTTGGTGTTCCTGTGAGAGGCAGGCACAGGGGTGCAGCACCGCCTCCTCCTCTCCCACCTCCTGCTCTGGACCTGCACCCCTCCTTCAGAACCATGCTTTCCTGTCAACTCTGCTGGTTGCAGCTCTCCCTGTAGTGGCACTTCACATGCAGGACACACACTTTCAGCCTGGCTACAGTTCTTGAAAACTGTGAATGCTTCACAATTGAGAAAGGGATTACCAGGAGCAGCTCTTGTTTTCTGTGTTTACCCGTACAGATGAGTAACCCTCTGTGTGTACTTGAATGGAAGAGTCAGTTCTACTGCTTCTGTGGGACTAGAAGTCCTTGCATTGTTCCTACTATGTTTCATTTGCTGTGAGCTTGGCTTGCCCAGGATTTATCTCAACTCCTAATGTATTTACAATGAGAAAACTCCTAGCGTGCTCTTTTCCAATTACCTAGACAGGATCTATCACTCTAGACGTGGTAAATGAAGTGCAAGACCCCAATAAAGAGTATGCATTTCCATGGAATCCAAATAAGAAAACCCATTTGGTGGATAATGAATCTGGTTTTAAAATTCCAAAATGGTTTCAGAAATCATGGATCAAGGTTTACTGAGCAAAATGACATTTGCTGGTGACTGCTCAGGCTACATATTTGAGGTGCACAAGTTTCCACTGTCTTAGGGAACAAGTCTTTGTACAGAAATGATTCATTGAGGCACATAATTTATGATCTTTTGGGAGTCTGCAAAGGCTTTAAGCTTTAGGGAAATGCACAGCTCACACACAGCCTGTTTCCCTGCAGAAATCAGTACACACACAGACACCCTCATCCCTTCAGGTCAGGCACTTAAACTGAGGTCTTGACCATCTCCTGTCCTTAAGAACTGCAGAGCACCTCTCTTGAGAGCTGCACCATTGATTAAAGGCTCTTGTTCACATTCCTGCTTTGCATTTCTGTGCTGTGTCCATGGGCTCTGCACTCCTGCTTTGAGCAGCTCTGCAGCATGGCCATGCACTGCAAAGGTACCACAGCACACCCAAAAATACCACATCTCACTTGACATGGACAAATAACGGTGACAAAGTTCCACGGGTTAATAGCATCAGAGAAAATCAGTCTGAAAGGGAATTCGGGAGGTCACTGCGCAGATCCCTTGCTCCAAGACAGGTTTGACAGTACTGAAACTAATCCTGACAGGTGCCTCTCTAATCTGTCCTTAAAAAAACAAGACTGTGGTCTGAAGACTTCACAGTTTGCCTTGGGCACATAAGTCCTTTGTTATTTTAGGTTGAGAAAGTTTTTCATAATTTCTAGCTGAAATCCTTTTGCTACAGTTAATGTTCATAATCTCTTACCCCTCTGCAGGCCCAGAGCAATATTATTCCCTTCCTTGCCAAGGGCAATTTTGCCTTGTTTCAAACATTTATCTTTCCCTGGCAGTTGCATGTGGCCCAGACTGATGTTCTTCAAGTCCTTTGAATCCATAAACCTTGTCTTCTAGACCTCAAATCATTCATGCTGCTCCCTTCTGAAACACCTCCAGCTTCTTCTCCTGCAAGTGCAGTGACCAAACTGCATATGAGACCCCAGTCAAGTCCTGATAAATGCCAATGCTCCAGCTATCACTGAGATCAGTCCTTGAAGAACAAAATGGCCAAGGGATGACATTGTTAAAGTTGTCACCTTCATAAAGAAGGAGCACATTGTCTGCACACTCACCAGCACTGCAAGAGTGAACAAACACCTTCAGCATGAATACAGTTCTGTGGATTCATTGGCTGTCATTGCTGGCACATCCCTCACCTTGTTCATTAGTTGTTCGGAATTAACAATGTAAAATGAGCACTGAAGCATCTGAGATTGTGCTTAAGCCATGGGAAGCCAGGTTTCAGTAGGCCTTTACCATTTTTTGCATGTTACATTGGACTGAGACTGTGTGGACAAGGAAGATTCTAAATAACTCGTTCTGCAAAGTCTTTGCATGTCCCTTAAGAATGAGTCAAGCTCTCATACCCAGCACAAGGCTGAGAAACACAGGCTGGTCCTTGGGGACCCTAGAATGTCTCTCTGCCTCTTGCCTTGGTACTCCCACTCTGCTCCAAAACAAAAGGAAGAATTATTTGCTGGTCATGCTGCCATTGACTAGTGGAACATTGGCTAATGGAGAGAAATCCATGACACTAGAAGATGATTCCTGCTAGAGGAATATAAAAGCAAAGAAGTGTGCACTAAGTCAGTTCAGGGAACTGACCACCAGCAGACAACTTTTTTCCTTTCATTTTCCTCTGAGATCAGATGTTTTCCCTGATGGTACAACTGCATGAGCCCTAAAGTGTCACAGATAACCTAATGGGAATGAGTGACCAGAGCCAGGGAAGGGAAGGTGAGAATTGTCTGCCACTCTTACATGACTGCAATTTAATGCTGATTTAATTTTTGGGATTTGGTTGATTGCCACCCAATCTGCCTGCTAAATCCTCTGAACCCTTGGACATATCATCCTGCATTGAAAAATGGGGAGCACATTTCTGCAAGGTATACAAGTGTCTCATTTATGCCTTTAAAGTGTGGTGAACACCTGCAAAAGCCCTGCTCTTCTGATACATAGAGGCACAGCAAAACAGAAGGTTTCCTTTTTGTTTTCAGAGGATTTGAAGATCTAAAGGCCAGGTAATTTCATTTACGTTTTTTTACAAATCTGTCCAATTTTATGAGGCATATGCAAAGGAAACAAAAATATGTCAAAAGAGAAGTTATTCTTGTAGATGCCTTACTTCAATAGCACAGCAGCCAAGACCTCAGACTAGGCAAAATTTCACTTTAAGGATCTGAATGCTTATACATTACAAAAAAAAAAAGAAAAAAGAAAAAAAGAAAAAACAACCCTCATCACTGTACTTTTTCAGTCTTGACTACACCAGTGTGATGAATTTATTAAACCATGGAAGAATTAATTGCATTAAAAGTACAGGCTCCATGCTGTCTGACTATACAGCAATTGCTATTTCATTCTGCTGGATTAGGCTGTTCATGAACATTTTTTCCTAAATTTTTACCTAAGAAGGTAACATAGCCCACAGGAGAAAAAAGGCAAGCACCACATTTTTGGTGAAGTGCAAAAGGTAGCTATCAGCAGGGTCAAATAATTTTTTTCCTTAAACAATGAATGCCAATGATTTAAGTGCTGAAGCCCTTTAAATGCTGACTTTGTGCTTAGGTTTCACATGACTCCCTTGGCCCTGCAGCTTTGAAAGGTTGGATAAGAGCCAGTGAGAGATGCTTGTCCTCCCAGTGCTTGGACATGTGCTCCAGCCAGGATCTCTATCCTTAGCTGGGCAGGATCCAAACTACAACCTTCCCATCACCATGAGGCAAAGAATGAACACTCAGCCATAGGGCTCAGGTGAGTGCTTTGGCATGATGCAGTGCTGGGCATTAGCTGAAGGACACTCTGCAGTGCTCTGACAAGGTCAGATGCAACCCAAAGTTCCCCAAGGTGGGGAATTTTTGGACACAGAACTTTAGCCTGTCTCAACCTAGGGCATCTAAACTCCACTTGTGTTTTAGCTTCTGAGTTTCTGCAGCACCCCAATGAGACCTGGTCCAATGCTCTGGTCTTGACAGAGTCAAGTGGATGGATGTGTAACTCCTACCGTAGCTCCAGAGTCTGGAGCCCTTGTGAAGGCTCCAGATCCTCCAGCTAAGGCAGGAATTACACATCCATCTTCTTGACTCTGTCAAGACCTGGATGGCGTGAGATTTCTCAGGCACCTTGAGTATTCAGCAACCAATCCCAAGGGTAATTGCACTCTCTCCATGAAGAGCTGGCAGAAGTCAGCTTGGGACCAGGTCAGATGAGAGCACATGCAGGAGCATTTGTAGGCCCAGACTCTGTGCTCCAAGGACTTGAGCCAACACTGCAGCACTCGCAGGGGAGTGCCTTTAGCTACCTCTCACTGTCACCTGTCCCTCCATCCCCTGTGAGGCCAGGGCCAGGAGAGCATCTTTTGCTGATTGGGAGCTATTTCAATTTTCAGGGACACTCCAGGAGTTACGATGAAGTATTAAAATCCTAGTACAGACAAGATTGTTTTGAGAGTTAATCAGTCTAGAGGAGAAACCTTTGAGGGAGAAAGGAATTGTAGGCAGCACCTGCTAACAAAATAACAGGCCTTGCTGACACCTTAAAACCACACATATCTCCTGAGAGGTTTGACTGAAAAACTTTTGTGAGTCTCATTTGTGTTGTTTAGACATCACAGTTTCATCTAAAGGGCAAACAAACCACTACCAGAGCACATTTTCTGTTCCTGAGTGCAGCGGTCACACTCTAGTTAGGTCCAGACCACCAAGTCTCACTGTTCTTCAAAACTGGTTTGTGGTGACCCTGAGGTGCTGGAAGATGTAAAGGACGAGTTAATTTCAAGTAAACCTTGCATTTTAGCAATTTGAAAATGCAGCTTGTGCAGTTGCTGTGCCCTGGTCAAAGGCCTAATATTATCATTTACAGTGCATCTTCCCCTTGCCTCTGGCATGAACTTTGGAGTCTTACCCAAACCTTCTTTACCGCCACTTCAAGAGGAGATGCCATGGCATGGCCCCAACCGTGGTCCATTTTCCTTTGGGGACAGTAGGGACATCTTGGACTTCAACACTTGTTGTCCATTTTAATATGATAGTCTGATTGTCCTAAAAGGCAATGTGACTGATTCAGATATTGCCTTTTCTTTCAACATGTCAGCCCTCCAAAGCCCAACCAGCACGTGCAGCAGGTAAACACATCTTTAAGGGTGTTGAGCATTTCTTCGCAGAACCCGCCCCCAAACAAGCAATGTTTTTCCAGTGCTTCAGGAAAGAAGGTCATTAATTTTAGGTTTCTAAAAATAATCTTGACCTCTGTGTGCCTCTGCAAACTGGTAGCTGTAGCTCCTGCAGCCTGTGTTTGCAGGGTGTGGTACCATGTGTGTCTCCAGCAGTGCTGGGTGTGCACAGGGCAAAACACTGCTTCCCCACCCCCAGCTGGCTTCACTGTCCAGAGCCTCTGCCAGCCTTGGTCATGACGTTTGTCTTTGCTGCCACTTCTCTGTGCCCTCCTTCATGATTCAGTCCTAGACTGTGCACTAATCTCATGCAGGAGCAGTGGAAAGTGCAGTCATTTGAAGGGGATGACTGTCTATTACAGATGGGGAGTCCAAGGAGGGTGCTAGGGAAGGTTTATGTTGCCCTAGCTACAGTGGCAACAACAATGTCAAAGGCCACAGGAGCAAATGATCTTCTGATCTTTTCCTTACTCTGGGTTGGTGTATTTCCTCCTCTCCTTTTCTTCCCTGATTGCTTCACTGTGTATTGCTGAGCAACTTTCAGAGTCTCGTGCTTGGACATTGCACAACTGCCTACACATTGGCATGTGATTGTTATCAAACTGCTGGGAATCCATATTCAAGCAAAGATATTTCTGAGGACTATCAACACGTATCACATCAGTAGTTACCAGACTTCACAAGTTGGTCTGGGCTGTTTCTGGGACAGAAATGAGCATTTCTGATTTCAGTGGGTGTATGGTGCCTTGGCTTTTTTTTCCTTTGAGAACACTGGAATAACTTTTGTAGTCTAGCACATTTGTTTGGTTTGGCCTAAGGTAAAATATTGAATTTCTGACCTTTGGTTGTTTATTACTGTCCAAAATTCAGGTGAAAAAGCTAAAATCTCGCAATTTAGAATCTGAGATATCTAAAAACATTATTGTGGTATTTGATCACTTCATTTAGTCACTGAGTGCTGGACTCATCTCATATAGCATTAGATGCCTACAGCAAGATCTCAACATTTAAGTCGAATTCCCCGCTCTCATTTTGCAATGTACAGAGACAAATATGTGTTTTCTTGTTATGGTTCATCACATTTATTTCAGATTCCTGTTTTTGGACAGTCTACTTAGAGCTCTCCACTGTAAGAGGGTTCTAGGCAAGTGGGACTAGATTCAGCCACCTCCTTGTCATAGGCCAGCATCCTTGCAGATTCATTAATGTATCTTTCCTAGTTTCTAGCTTCTACTCCAAAAGGGTTTTTTGAAGGCCGTGTGTCATATCTGGCCAGTCCTGTGTGTATATCTGTCTGCCCAGAACTCACCAAATGGCATGAGGCACCTATTGATATGCAATTGGATCCCAGGTTTAGGCTGTGCTTGCTCCAACCATGCATTGGCCAGTTGACCACCCGCTGAGTCTGATCACAACATCCAGATAGTCCCAATGCTTAAACATTTGTTGCAGATGGTGGCACAGCTGTCACCTCCCAATAATTATCTATTTTGAGTCAGGATCATCATTAAACTTCATTTCCCTTGGTTGCTTTATAGGAGTTACAGTTTATGAGACTGCACTCGAATTTATCTGGCTTCAGTTTCCAGCCACTGTTTCTTGTCATGTCCTTCTCTGTTAGATTTTAAAAGCTCTTTAACATTGTAACCTTTTTATTGACTATAACTTGAGTTGCCACTAAATCTTCTTTTCCTTTATAAATCAAACTGATCACCTTAACTCTTTTAAACATATTATTCCAGGCCTTCAAAGTAACTTTTTTCCTTCTTCTGAATATTAGCTCCATTTTATCAATTATCTCTAGAAATGCGTATACTAAGAGGCAGGTCTCCTTCTATCAGGCAACCTCAAAGGACCACATGTAGGTGTGACTGCACCATTCCAAGCAGCTTTCAGTCAGTGGGGTGAGGCAGGCATCTCCAGTGGGCACAGACAGGCATCTCCAGTGGGCAATGCATCTGGCTTGAATCTTTGTTTTTGTATTAAGGAAACTACTATTTGCAGGAAGCAGGGTAAACTGAGTTAGTTTTGACTGTGATGTGAGTCAGAACCTAAAACTGAAGTTCAATGGGACAGTAGACCTGGATTTGGGGAGTGCTAGTACTGGACCAAAACATGTGATGGAGACATATTATTTGCAAATTTTTGCCAACAAAAAATTGCTAAATATTTACAAAAACATAAAAGGCCCAAATGCATTCTGTCAGCTTTTCCTCATCCAAAGTTTGTTGTTGTTTAACTTCAGCAGCCCATCTAAAGCTGCCTTGGGCACTCTGCTTATCATGACTGTGTTCTCAGAGGTGCACCAGAGCTGGGCAGATGCTGATGCTGCCAGTCAAGAGTCCAAGCCAAAATTTCAGGAGGGTAGGAGTGATGACTGGCAGGGGAGTCAGGCAGTGAGCAGGGGGAAGATGATCAATAAGTCATTTATAGTGTTTTGTGCCCACATTCCATATACAGAAACGAAGGGAAGCTGTGCCATTGCAGGCAGCACATGTGGAACAGAGTAATGACAGATCCTAGGGAGGGTTGGAGAGGTTCATCTCCCTTCTCCACAGCTCTTCCTTCTGCATGAGCATTACTGATAAGGAGAGCAATGCCAGGCCCAGGATACCGGGGCATCCTGGCAACAGTGCCAGTGTTTGGTGTCCAGACCCCACGGTGACAAGGTACACACAGCATTAGCACTTTGGGGGCTGGAAATAACGATGTGTCTGATGCTGGTGATACCATGAGGGGTAATAATTTTGCTCTAGGCCTGTTTTAGCCACAGATCCTCTCTTTGCTATCACGGAGGAAAACACCAATTACCCCCTGCAGGGAGGATAGATTACTTGATGCTGCTTCAGTCACTACCACTGCTAGCAGTATAACACAAACTCATTTCCCAGAGGTCTCCAAACAGCTGTCAGAAAATAATGACTTTCAGTTGCTACTAGTCCACACCAACTCTGCAGTGGTTACCTAGAGGCAAAAAGACTGAGTCACATTACAAATCCCTTCAGCTTCCACATGTGCCTCCATTTGTTCCCTAACACCAAAAGATTTAATTAATATGGATTATCATTTTTCATGGCACTTCTCTTTTGTGCAAAAATTGGTCGGCAAACCAGTTTTCAAGAAATCCTTGTCTTTAGGAATTATGTCTATGATATATATGAGCACTTTTCCTGTCAATATTTTTTCTTCTGTTTTAAAGCTTCAGGAATAAAATCTAACCACTCACAGCAAAATTAAGCTTCCTTAATTGAATACTGATATTTTTACATGGAAGAGAAGGCATATAGATAAAATCGTTCAGTAATGCATCATCGAAGAACAAGACTTCAGGCTAAAAAGAAGCAGTTGTAATGCCATGTCAGGATTTCTAGATTCCCCTCAGATTCTCACATCTCATTTCTATTACTTTCTATGTTGCAGTTGAACTGAAACATCAGCTCCTTGGTTTTGAGTTTTTATTTTTCATTTCTGTCTGTCCTCAGACTTGCTTCTCATTTATGCTGTTCTATGGAAAAGTCTCACTGAAACTGCTGAGATGAAGCCAAAAATGTGAAGAGTCAGGTGTCCCAGCTGTATGAAATTAATTCAGGTGTTACATGCCCAGTAGACAGACTCTGGTCATGGTCGTGCTGTATTTGCATGACTAAAACTGTGATCAGAATCTGTCTTTAATAGATTTAGCATACATGGTACATACCCACAGCAAGAGCTTGTTGTGACAGTGACATTTATGTCTTTCAGACATAAGAAAGGGCTACTGAAAGATGAAAAATGAGAAATTTTACATCAAAATAATGAAAAAAAAATTACAAATAAGTGGTATTTACCATGTAAAAAGCAAGCATAAAATATTCTGCTTCCAGTATGAAATCTAGATGAAAAAAATTATTAGATTTTTCCATTGTATTGAAAACCAATGTTCCAACAAGACTGAGGGTTTATGAAAGGATGCTGGTGCCTTGGTGGGTGCAGTTGGCAGTTGACTCTGGTATGGATGAGAAGAGCCATGTGCTGACATCAAAGGAGCAGCAAAAATTCAATCAGAAAATCCACTGGGTTCAGCAAAGGCATTGCTTGATCTTGCAATCCTATCCCCAATTATTTCAGTAATCACCAAATAGTAAGTGAAAAGCTTAATCCTTCTAGCAGCACAAATCCACTAGAGGGAAATCAATTTAGGGAAATCTCTATGGAGGTAAATGAGCCATCCTCTTCCTGCATGGTTTGTGAAAAGAGCTGGAGACACTGACAAAAAAATACTTTTATGCTTCAGGAAGGATAGGAGGAAAGGTCAAAGTAGCCAAATATTAACCAGCAACCATAGTCTGTGCAGTAGAAACATCCAAGCAGCAACCAAATCACTCACAATTACAGCCAGTGAAGGCAGCAGAGGGGGACCTGAACACCTACAAGACATTTAGCAGGATTCACTTCTATTATTTGGCATGTCTACAATGTCTGTTCCTGGCCCAGCTACTATGGTTTTCTCCTGTGGCTATTCACAATTCCACACCACTCCAGCTGTTTGAACACTACCCAGCATTATTTCAGCCTGAGCCACCTAGTGCTCTCCCAAAGCCTCAGGTCAGGGCAGCAGCAGTCACTTTGGGACTACCTGACTGCTTCAGTGCCAGAGAACGATCCTGAGATTTTAACTTTCTAGTGCAGACATAGGCTGGACACCTCCACCAGGGCTAGTCACTTCGGGTTCCCTTTACAGCCAGGGGAAAGAAACAGGCAATTTCAGAGCCATTTCAGACATTAGGACAAGAGAAAATGCATCCTGAAGTGCCTGTATATCTCCATTGACTATAAAATCAGTCTAGACTCTTAGTTCATAGGCAGAAATTTACACTGTGAACATCTGGAGGTGACTGGACAAATCCCACCTCTTCTGTCAAACATTTACAAACTTCTTCCACAAAGACACCATTAGTGAGGATTGCATCTCCAGCACACTTGTGGACAAAGATACATTCCCTTATTTCTTTACCAAATATTTCAAGTACAAATTTGCTCTCTACTCTAATGAATAAAATAGAGGGCTTGTCATGGAATGCATAGTTAAATACAATGATTAATTTAGAGCTAATGCAAAGCTAGTCATATAAATGGAAATGTTTTTTAGGTTAGCATAATCTGCTACAGAAAATGGTTGCAAGTGTTGCTCACTAGGAAGAAGACCAAGTTCTCAAAAACTCTATTGTTTCTGTCTGACAAATTAGGTGACCTACCGTGTCTTTTCCATCTGACATGAAGCTGAAGTGACAATAAAAACTGTCTGATCCAATATGAAATCTTCCAGTAAAAAGTTAAGTTATTAATATGATGTGAGCATGACTGAATCAGTGCACTGAATTTTTAGCAGGTCAGCATTTTGCATGTCTGACTGCAGTGATTCTGGTAAGACACGGACTTGCTGTTTTTCTATGCTCTCTGGGATGCTCCCATTGAAATGCTCAATAGTTCAATGAGGGAGAAATGAGACCCCAAAAAAATTTGAAAATGTCTTTCTTAATCCCATTTTAAATATACAAAAATATACAAAATTACATGAAGTTTAGCCTGAAACTTGAGTGCTGCTAATAACTGGGTTTATATAGATGTTGCTCAGCTAATGCTGCCCTACATTTTATCAGCTTCACACCTTTATTCATCACAGTCAGCAATTTAAGCATTCCTGTGGCTAAAGTCTGCCTTTGTGCTGAGTATGAACATGACTCAATATTGATTCAGTGAATGACAGTGTTTTGTAACTTGAACCTTCCTCTGATGAATAATTTGCTGTAGATGTCCTTTTGTGAGGTGAGCAGATACTGACACACTGTGCAGCTCATGAACCAGTGCAGGGATGGACTTGATCATCTTGTTTACAGCCTGCCTTTGAGAGTGACAGAGCTGGGATGGAAGGCTCCCCTTGCTTCCAGCAGCCAGAGACAGCATGGTACCAGTGACCACGAATCACTTCCACCACTGGTACAACCTGGTTGCAACTGGTCTTTCTGGTGGGGCAACCTTCACCAGTTTTGTGGACTCATATCCAGCATAATGGACCCATCAATGCAAGAGCCCACAGGCAGTGTTTTTCTGAGCACGAGGCATTACTGGCAGAGGTACATTACATCTGGGTTCCTGGATGACCTCACTGAGGTCCCTGTTAGATGGTGCTGGGTTCCCCCCTGGCAACACCAGCAACTGTGTGTCTTGTTTTCTTTCCAAAGGCAGGAAATCTCCCACCTCGGGATTCTCTTGGACAGGATGGATGAATCACTTGGTGTTTTGCTGCCCCTTCCTCAAGCTACAGCTGGGGACTTAAAATAGAAAATTTTCTCAGACAAATTGAGCACCAGGGAAACCCTTTTATGACCCAGAATATGCTCTCTACACGCTATGTTTCATTCTCAGTGGCCCAGACTTCCTGAGCTCCATCCCCTCTTCCCAGACTCTGGCTATCTGACGTCAGCAGTGTTTCCTTGCATGCCTGGGATGCTTGAAATTGTTGGGGCTTAATGGTAAACAGGCAGGATTCAGGGAAACAGGGGTAAGATTCAGTTTTCTTTCTGATAGGAGGAATTTGTTTCCGGACACCACTTTGTTATACACGGGCTGTGTTTACACGGGCTCCCCATTTTACCACAGCTCACTTGACCACTGCAGATGTTTCCTGCCCAGATCCTGCTCTGTAAGAACCACTGGGATAGAAGATGCCCCAGTAAAAATGTCAGCAAAAAATGCTTAATTTTAAGCTGTGAAATATCTGGGAGCAAGAGGCCACAGAGGTAGCAGCACAAATGCTGCACAGCGAGCACCCCAGTGTGGCTACAGAGCTGGGCAGGGAACGCAGCTTGTTGTTTTCCCTCCACCACCAACAGCCCCCAGGCTTTGTAGTGAGCCTTGGGTAGGATCTACAACACTCCCAGAATGAGGGTCTATATTGTGCAACGAACTAGTTGGCTACTTTCCCTACACAGTTTACCAAAGTTAGATAATTTGAGTCATCTCTGGTTTACCAAATAAATAGGACCAAGGGACAGGGCTGGAGACTTCCATATCAATAGAATATTAGCTCCATTGCCAGCATGGTTGTTGTCCTCTAACCATATAACACTCTCACAAGCAACTATGGAACAGGGCATGAACTATGAACTAGCCCCATCATGCACTTTGTCTGTTTCTCTTTTTCTCCCCTGTTTTTAGGATAAGATGTGATGTGTGAGCCATTCCAGGGCAGGCAGTTTCATGTTGTCCTGCTCTACACAACAGAGTTGAGAGAATTCCTGGGTGGAGAGAAGATCAGGGTTTGTGAATATGCATAGGGAAGTAGTGATAGCATGAAGCTGGGGAGGTGAGGATGACAATTGACATGTCAAAGATGGTCAATATCAGTGGTTTAGAAATTAAAGAAAAAGACTGGAATTGGCACCCAGTTGGCTGTCATGTCCTGGGAGCAATTTGTCTGGCCATCAGCAGGTAGGCAGAGCACAGCCAGACAAGAATATATTCCATGAATGCAGATTTCTGTCACAGTAGCATGCAGATAAAAACCAGTCTCAGAGGAGAAAAAGCCTGGCCTGGCCCTGACTCCGCATCCTCTGCAGCTTTAATCACTTCTATGACTGCAACAATGGGGAAAGCCCAGCTATGGTCCTGGCAGCGATGGTGCTGGGGAAAGATCAAAGGACATGGATTCAAACCAGCAAATGGTCTGCAATGATAGTTCCATAAGGAACTATCTGGGGACTTTCTGGGGCTAACTAGGCTGAGCAATAGCTGGGGAACACAGATATATGTATATAGCAAAAGCTGTCTCTCTCTGATGAGGGGTTTCTTGGAGCCACCTGGACCTCAGCCTCAGAGAAACAATGTGTGTGAAATGAGCTGCTATTCTTTTCCAGCCAGGTTTGTAAAGAGAGCTCTAATCTTTTATGTTAATTGAGCAAAATCCTCTCCCCATCACAGATGCAGCAATGTTCTTTCTCCCACATGGGTGCCATTGACTCCTGCCTACACACCTCAGAGGGGAGTGAAACCAGCCTAAAAAGCAGAATCTGCTTCTAGAAGTCAGGAATACTTTCCATCCCACCCTTACAGATCCTGCCTGGCTCACATTATCAGTCCCTGACAGTTACACAGCAATGACTGTTTGGTCAAGCCTGCCCTCTCCTAGATGCATGGTCTTGACAGCCTTACTTCACCTTGCAGGAAGGATGATCTGGACCTCCAGTTCCCTGCCTCCACCTTGTTACCCTCCCAAGAAGGGAAGATTGAGCAGCAAGTCAAGTCCAATAGTGAGAAGGAAGAACATGCTGAAACCGCCTGGCTCTCTCACACTGTCACCAGTAACAAAAAGAGAGGTGTGAGAAGCCTGCAGCACTTCTGTTAAGTAAGCAGGACAAAGCACAGCAGATTTCTGTGTGGGAGTCACTTTTCCTTGCTCTGGAAGTGTTTTTTAATGTGTCCTGTTTGATTCATGCCCTGGTTTTCCCCCTATTCCCTTTCTCCTTCCTGTATCATCCTTTTCCACTTTCCTCCTCCACCACTGGTGAAAGTATTATGGAACAGGCTGATATGTGAGGCTCTCTCATGGTTTGTGTTGCCTGAAGTGTCATCCTCCTTTTATCAGTCCATCACAGACATGTTGACTCTGACTCATCAGCACAGACCCATCAAAACAGTCAGTGCCTTGGGGACTCACACTCAGGTAGTGCCAAGGAAGTGTGAGTATTAGCTTGGTTAATCAGAATTAGGAAACAAACCATTGGACAAGAGATGACTGAGACAGTATTTTCCATGCAAGCAATGTTTTCCACCATCGGTTTCTCAGATAAAAAGCAGGAATTGCTTTCAAACAGATTGTAGGACACAGGTCAACAAAAATGAGCTGTTTCTAATTTCTGCTGTCAAAACAGTGTATGTATGTAGATTCCCAATGGCTCTGTAATCCATGGTTATCTTTTCTGTGTTTGTTTTCCAGCTGAGACCTTAAATGGCTTCTCAGATCATACCACTGTGCAGGACCCATGTCCCAGCTCCTGAGTGCTCTGTTCGGTGCTTAAACCCATGTGTGCCTGTGCCACCACTGCTCACCAGCTCTGTGACACCAGGAAGGGTGTGGAGGAGCATCACTATGCTTCTCTCTCTGCTTCAGCCATGGGAAATGAACAGCCTGGAGTCTCTGCCTTTCACTGGCATGACAAGATAACTTTGGGGACCCAAGTGCAATTTTGGGAATAAAGGAAGGAGCCTCTCTCTGACTAGTTAAGCTGGTGGTAAGCTGCTATTAAAATGCCTCTTAATAATGGGCTAAACCAAAAGTCACCATGTGGAATGGTTGCTCAGGAACAGCATCAAGACGGATTTCAAAGGTGACCTGCTGTGGGAATCCTGACCTCCTGGCTGGCACCTGGCTGTACGCAGCTCTGTACTCCTGTTTCTGGGAGCATCTATGGCCAACCCACTGTCTGTCCAAGTCACACTGACCCCATCTGACAGCATGAGATACAGTGACATTAATCACAGAGATACACGGGGAAACAGGAAGGCAGGTGATAACAAACCCCTTACATGTCATAGATAACATTTGAAGATGCAAGAACATCAGCCTGGCCATCATATTTGTGTTTACAGGCCCAGGGGAGATAGTTCAGCACCTGGTCTTGCCCACAGCAGCGTTCATTGACAACTGCTTTCAAAGCATCTTCACTTGGTGACACAGGAAGGGCTAGTTGGCATAGCTCAAATTCCATCTGTTCCAATGAAACAACGCTGTTCTCAGCGGAGTGATGGTCATACAAGGAAGACACTAACAGGGATCTTGGGAGACCAGTCCATAACTGTTCCATCTGCCACAGTCTGCCACAGGTGTGCCCCTTAATCTCCTTCCCTAAATCTTCCCACCTCATAAATAAGCATAACAATAATGTTATCTCCCACTTTCTACTTACCTTGCCTGTGGAGACTGCAGGCTGACTAATGATATGTAAAGGAGCATTAGTGCCCCTAGCAGAGGCTATAAGGTAAGCAAAAATGAATAATCTTGTGACCTGAGAAACTTGAGATATGTAGGTCTAGGCAGTCAGGCAGGGGACAGCAGTAACCCAACCTGCACCAGCACTTGCTTCCTTAAAATGAACCTCTCCTCCACACCACAGGTGCTCATGCTGATTCCTGTTTGATCTCATGCTGGTAATTTTCCATTCATCATTTCTTTTCTGTCTTGATTGCAACCTCATTTTGGAAACAAAACTTGTTACAACTGTGAAATATATGAGGACATCTCTGTTGGGATGTATTGACTCTGCTGAATTGAAGCAGACTATACCTACATACACCATCCAAATCACTAGTCCCTAACTAACATCAACATGTATTAATTTCTGTTCCAGGAATGCTAACAGCAAGTTTCGATGTGGTAAAAAGCAAATATTGAACTGTTTGCTTAAGAGTCAGATTAGGCTGTGTCCATAGGTAAATATTCCTGCTAGGAAGTAGAGAAGAGGTTGTTTCCCCTTCCCCTTTCCCAAAGGCAGCCAAATCTAATTTTTAAAAAAATGTCTTTGATAATATGTGAGTTTTTAATTAAGGAGATACCAAACCTAAGGGAAATAGAAGCCCTGGGGAGCTGTTAAGTGCCTTATGGTAGTTTTGTGGCAGAGAGCCACAAATGTTCGTAAGTACAATCACCTATTAGTCCTTCTGAGCAGGGAGAAAGTGCTCCTGAAGGAAATAAAATCAAACCACTTCATAAGCAGAGAGGCAAAGGTACTCAAAAAAATCTGAGCACAAACATTTCACATTTTATTCTTTGATTTTTGCCCTTCAGCTCTGCTGCTTTAAGACAACTGCTCCCAGCACTGACCTGTCCTTCCCATCTCCCTCTGATGTCTCACAGGAAGATAAAAACACAGGGCCAGATTCAGCCTGGAAGGAGCTCGACTGCACCAACATTTCTAGCTGTGTGTCAGTTTCCTGCCAGCACCCAGAAACCCATGCCAAGGCCACCCAGAATCCATCCCAAGATGCACTACAGAAGCCTCAAGTTGCACTAGTGGAGGTATAGATTGGCTATTTAGGAAAAGTTTCTTCACTGAAAGGGTAGTCAACAATTGGAACAGGCTGCCCAGGAAAGTGGTTGAGTTACCATCCCTGGAAGTATTGAAAAGATGTGTAGATGTAGCACTTGGGAACATGATCTAGTGGGGGACTTGGCAGTGCTGGGTTAATGGTTGTAGTCAGTGTTCTTAGAGGTCTTTTCCATCCTGAAGGGTTCTATGATTCTAGGATTGCTGCAGGGTGGAGGCAGAACTGTGAGCTGATGGGTGGCACGAGCAGGTTCCCAGCATGTGTCTCTGTGACTAATCCCTCATGTCTGCACAGGGCAAGCTCAACTCTGTAAGAACCTGACAAGGTCTTGGAGTGCTTCAAGGATGACTGAAGCAAAAGGTTGCTCATGAATTTGCCAAACATTAAAACTGGATAAGGAAAAGCTACTCACTGATTGTGCTTTGAGCTGATTTTGCATTGCTGCTAATTTCCAGTCCAGCATAAGGTCTTTTCTGATGCCACACACCTCTATTTCCACCTCTAAGGGACTAGGGAGATACCAGCCTCTTGGGCTCCTGAGAAGGTGGTTCCCAGTTCCCAAAGGCTCCAGGAAACCTCTCCATCATGCCCATAGAGAACACCATCTCTCCACCTCTGTCCCTCATCACAGCAGCCCAGTGGCAGGTGGGCAGACAGGACTTGCCCACACAACAAAACCTTCTCATTGAAGGTTTAGTTACCCAATCAGGTGTGGCTTCATCCCACTTGACCAGAATGAAAGGCTGAATTTGGATCTTGAAATGTAGTTCCAGGGAGTGCAGTTAGTTCAAATAGGTTGCTTAATATCTCAGCAGCCTTCATCTAGCAACAGTAGGTAGCAAGGCACTTTTGTGAATGTTTTCCATGTGATTAAAACAAACCTCTTGCTTTTGCTCTGCTTATTTACCTTTGCAATATGCAGGAAATCTACCAAAATTGCAGACAAATTCACAGACTCAGTTTAATTATGTAGAGAGAATAAATGTTTTCTTCTCACTCCAGAACCAGTATAGTCAAGATGAGAGTATAGTCAGAGGTTTGATATTCAGACCCACCCCAAAGCTGCTCTACAGCCACTTGTGCTCATTCCAGAGGGACTGGTTCCCAAGATTAAAAGCTAGTTAAAATGAAAGCAAAGATTTTTCAATTATTGGGAAAGCAACTGAAGAATGTTTCATCTACTCATCTCTGAGAAAGGACTATGGTGTCTTGTTTTAGCCTATCAGTGCTCTAGTGAGGATCAGGTTTTGCTTTGTACAACACCTAGCACGTGGGCTCTCATCTGATACAGAAACAACTGGGCATAACCCAAACAAGCACCATCTTTAACCATGTGTGTCCTCTGGTTGCTCCATCTCTGCCTGTAGAGAAAGGCATTAATATAGGAGTAGAATGGATAAGCAAAGGGTTATTTCTTTCACCATTACATCAGGAAAGAGGCTAATTTCTCCTGTGGAGGCCAGCTCAATGAGTTGTCATTTGTTCCTCATCTCCCAGACCACATATAATTTTACAAGTTCACATTAAAAAAGGTTAATGGGAGAAGCAAGCACTGACAGTAATTTTCATTCCCCTGGTATGATTCATTGCATTGCTGTAATTCAGCTCAATGTAAAGGTTCATATATAACAGTTATACTTGTACAAACCAACAGTTTTCAAAATCTTTCATTTTCTTTTTTTGTTTTCAGGAAAACCTTTTTTTTTCCTTGACCCTTCTTTGGTTGAACTTTGACTTGAATAAACAGCAACATCTGGAATTCAGCAAAACACACCATAAAGGGAATAATATGTCCACAGCAGTTTTGTTGGAAAGGACAAACCCATTTATTACTCAATTGAAAAGTTATGATTTCTAAATGTCAGATGAAATTAAGAAAAAAAAAATCAAATCCTCTGTGAGTGTCCTTTGTGTCCTTGCCAGCTCTGTGTATGTGGAAAGCTGCCCCTCTGTTATCGCTGGTCTGTCTTTCTTCCTTCTGCCGTTGCCAAAAGCCTGTAAGGACTTGCCTGCTGCAGACACACCGGATCAATCTGGTTACCTTTACTCTGGGGCAGAGTTGCAGCTGGTTCTTTTTCCACTCAGACAAGGAAAATACATCAGACAGAGTGTCTGTGATAGGACCGTCATGTAACTCTAATCACGTCACATTCTCATGGCCCCTCACCTTGTTTGGGCTGAACTTGGAGGCACAGCATCCTCCATGCTGGGCTGGCCAGTGAGCCAGTGCCTGGAGGGGATCAGCCACCCCAGGAGCCCCCTGAGGATCCTGGGGACAGCTGAGGACAGGTAGCCTGTGGGTTATGGGGGGATGAAAGCACTGAGCACCTCAGGAAGGGAATGGCAGGTGTCATCCCTCACTGTCTCCTTCCTTCCAGCTGAGAAGACACAGATGCTTTGTGATGGTGATGGCACAGGGCACCTGAGCCCCAGGCACAGTGCACAGTTACAATTCAAATCCATCACTCTTTACTTCGTTTTTCAGTGGGTAACTGCTGGTTTCTGGTGCAAACTCACTTTCTTCAGAGCATGTGTTGAGGTCATGAAGTCACAGCTCCCATAAATCAACAGAAGCCAAACACATTAATCCAGAAACAGAAGCTGGTCTTCAGCTAGTTGGGCAATTTTTGTCTTAGAAGATTGGTCCAAGGCTTGAAATGCTGCCAGCCTGGAGAACAAACATCACTTCAAGGAGTGACTCTGTGCTGTTTTATTTTGTATCAGGAATGTTTTGGGTCTTTACAGCACAAAAACAAAATTAGGAAGGTGAGAGAGAAATTGGATTTATTTGAACAAGTCTGAGGTGGGCCCTGCTTCCACCCCTGCTTCTTTGAAACATTTCATATGTGATCTCAGATGTATTTCTGATACCCAGACCCACCACGGGGGGAGATCCTCTCAGTCCTACTGACACTGTTGTGCCTGGTAACTTTAAAGCACGTCTTGCACCACTTAGTTCAAAATTGTGTATCCCTGGTTTCATCTAAGGTAGAAAGCTAAGCAATGAATGTCATTAAACTGGTGGGATGTTGCTTTTGGCACAGACCACATTGCTGGCAGTGCTGCCCTCTCTGAAAGCACTGTGTCTGCAGCCACAACTGAGCTCTGAGTAACTGGGGTGATGCTCATGGCCTTCTGCTGCCTTTTGCAGGTCCTTTCACAGCAATGGTGATGTTGAGAGTCTCTTATCTCTTGTGAAATCAAGACCTAAACAGATTCCAGCAAAGTTAATGTGTTAGTAAGGCAGCATTTTGGGTAAGCAGCATAATAGTTTATGTAAATAAGAGAGAAGTTTTTCCTGTTTCTTTTCCTTCCCCATGAGAAAAACAGATGTTACATCCATACTGCAAACTTGTCCTGAAGGTCCAGGTATTCAGGTTTAAAACCCAAACCTTGATCACATGTACTGCTACATTGGCAGAATTGACATAGCTCAGTTTAGGTCTGGGCCACCAACCCTGTCCTTGCAATCCCAGGGATGGTTTAGGATTTTACAGGGACCAGAGGCTGTTCCCAGTTGGTTGTTTGGATGTGGGCAACCTGACTGGAGATGTGGACATGGCACTAATGGGTAGAACACCTGCCTAAAGCCAGGGAACAGGCCCTGGTTGTTTAAATTCCCCTGTACATTTGTGTGTCTGTCCGTGGCATAGCTGTGACCTGGGAGCAGGCCCTCAGGACAGAAGAAGCAACAAATTCACATAGGCCTGGATTAGACTAGGAAAGAAGCAACATCCCAGACTATGGGTAAGTAAAATGACATTAAATACAATGCAGCCCTCACTGAGAGCAGGAACTGCTTTATGTGGGAGCTACATATCAGTTAACCACAACAATCCCATCTCCATGGAGCATGGAGTATTATTTTGGTTACCACAATTCCCCAAGGGTGTGCTTATATAAGATATCACTTCCTGCTGCCGGCAAGTCTTCAGTCTCGGCAGAGGGTGCAAGGGACCCTCCCTTCCCTGGCAGGGGGCTGCCATCCCGGGGGCATTCCCATCTGCCCCCAGCTCCTGGGAATGAGTCCCTGGGAAAACAGCTTGATTTCCTCTAGGATATTATGGCTCACATCCCTCCAGCTGCACAGCACAGGTAGTCAAAACAGCAGCATGTGGCTTTGGCTGCCTGTGTGCTCAGGGGAGGGCTTTTGGCTGGGCATTGCCTTCATCCTGGGCAGCTCTCACTGAGCCACCCCTGCCCATCTTGTCCCACAGCACATTCGGACCTCCTCTTGCCCATTGCTCCTCCCATTCATGTTACTTCTCACCAGCCTGGTGCCACCACACCAGGCTCTGCCAGCAGCAGCTCTGCCCCATCCCCATGTCCCTGACACTGATGGGGCAAACCAGGGCACTGGGGCTCTGAGCTTCTGCCTGGCCTGGGTCCCCAGGCTGCTGGGGAAGCACACGAGCCCCAGCCCCCATCTCTCACTTCTTCTGCTTTGACAGATTTCCAGGACTATTCCTGTTGCAGACCAGAGATGATCCTGGATTTTTGGCAGCTTTTTGGTCGGGGGAGTTGTTTTGCACCCAACTTGAATGATGGGATATGTGTACAGTGCTAGGAAAATGTAAATTTTTGTAAAATCCTTACATATGAAGACAAGGTTTTACAATAAGAAGCATGGAAATGAGGTGGCTGACTGCTGCCTGCTCCTCTTTTCTAATTTCAGGAATCTTGTTCCTTGCTAAGAAAAAGGAATGCATATTTTAGATTTTATTTTAAACCAAAATAGACCCAGGAGATAAGTGGGAGCATGTATTACTCTCAGTGTCCTTCAGGAAAAAAAATCCATGATATTCCAGTAAGAAGTGATGAGGCAGACCTTCAATTTCCAATAACAAATATATAGTCCATATAAACATACAGTGCTGGGACAGAGATTCCGGGAGATATAAATCTTCAGTGACTGCTCAACTTATGTTTGGTATGTGCCTTGCATCCACTGACACATCACATCTGGCCAAGGGCCACCATAAATTTTATGAGTTTCACATTCTCTTGATCCTTTTTCTACAATGTCTGAGTGGATGCAGCATTTTCCCCAGTACATGGAGTGTTGCTGTTTATAACTGCTCCTATCAGGATGATTTTTTCTTTTCTTTTTTTCCCCTGAAAAATTGGAATAGTTCCACTGAATGAAAGACAAAACATCTTTCACTTCTTTGTTTACTATGTTTAACTACTAAGGCTGAGAATGTGGAAATAATCCCAATAATGTAGTCTCAGATGATACTGAACTCTTGTAGATGATTTATCTATGACCAGAAGGACAGCAATTCAGTATCCACTGTACGATCCATAGGGGGCCATAAAGCATCTTGCCTTACAGAAATTAATGCCTGTTCAGTCACTCTGTGTAAATAACTGACCAGGCCTGTCAATGTCCTAAATTTTACAGGCATTCACCAATCTGCAATCACTAATCCAATCTGGAGAAAGGCACGTGCTCTCTGGGACCAACAGTGTCCCCGTGCCAACAGGGAAGCTGGGCAAAGGCAAGTGTCTATAATTACCCTGTCCTTTCACACTCCCACATTCTCATGCCGTTCACCTGTTACATCTGTCACTGAAGCAGAGAGTGGGCTCTCTGCAGAAGGAACCTTTGCTTTATTCCTGGCTTTATTTCTGGCACTAGAGGAGCCCACCTCATCCCAGACAGGGTATTGCAATGAGAATAATAACAGTAGCTTGAGTCTCTGCCTCCCTTCCTCTTGCTCACATAAACATGCACGTACACACACATACCCAGACTCTCCAGGGCCCATTAACAGCCCCTCAGGAGGCTGGATTCTGACCTAACTTATGTCAATTTTATGATTAGTAACAAAATTTACCTTGGTAGAAATTGCTGCTGAATTATACATGTACCAGAGACAGGCTCTGGACAGGCATTGCTGGGGTTGGTGCATGTGTTTACCCTCTCCAGGAGATGAAGAACAGAAACAGGAACCTTGGACACAGGCGTGAGAGGCAGCAGAAACAGACACTTCCATTGGCACATGGGAAGAAATCCCTGTGCCAGCCTGCTCGGCTCTCCCCACACAGCCTGGGCATGCCAAGCAGGCACAGGCATTGGACACTGGTCACACTGCTGCTTCTCCTGTTCCTGCAAGGAGGCCAAGACGTGCACAGACCTGCCACCCTCCACTGCCATTTATTTCACTTCTGAGGCAGAATGTGTTTTCACATCAGCTTTTTTTATGCAGCTGTGGGGATGGGTTTTTTCCCCAGTGACACGCTGTGATTTGCTTGTGCCCAGGAGAAGCAAGGACCAAGACTGCCACAGGTTTCCCCCAGGCAGAAGGATGTAAATCAAGTGGAAATTGCTAATGGTGTAAGGAAAATAAGGGGAAAGACTGCATCTCAGAGGCACGTACCAGGCCAGCAAGGTGGGACCCTCAGGCTGTGACTGCCTGACTTTCAGGAAAGATGAAAGCACTGGAAATTGGAACTGGGCTAGCTGAATCCAGGTAGGAGGTGGAGCCTCCAGCCATAGACGCCCTACACCTGATGCTTTGCCCTAGGCACTGCCTAGCAGGAAGATCACACACCTTCCTCCCCTTGAGCAGAGTGAAAGGCCTGCAGTCACTGCCAAGGTGCCAGGGTGGTTTCACACGCTGTGAAATGGGCCAAGAGGTCACATGGAGGGTTTCACACCCCAACCAATGCCACCTTCCTGCTGCCAGACACGGATCCCATCGCAGTTGTACCCGTAAGACAACAAGGTGCAGAGCACCAGTGAGCCCAGGCTCTCCCAGCACCTCTCCAGCAACTCAGCTCAGAGAAAAGAGTAGGCAGAAAGGTCTCAGCTCAACACATGAGAAACAGGCAGCCACAGCCTGAGGTTCTCCTCTTGTTGGCCTGTTATATGCCACCAAGGAGCTGCACATCTCAGGAGAAATTCTACCATTACTGACCAGTTAGGATCAGTTGGGATTTACACCAGTTCAACTGAGGGATCCCAGCAGACAAGTCCTCAGTGCTGTAAGAGTAGATCACCTATACAAGGGGATAGGTAAAATTTCTGGTTGGGAAAGAAAGGTTGAGCAGAAATAAGATCACTTATTGCTTCATCAGAGCATAATCTGGGATCTCGTTTCTTTCTTTCTCTTGTGTGTGAACAGTTTTAGATGGTATATTTATCTGTCAGAATATAATTCTGCTCTAACTCCTTCTGCTTTGTCTGTTTTCCAATCTAGGGAGAGCAAATTAATTTTAAAAGTCCAAGAAGGACCTCCCTTATCAGCTAAAACATCCTCAGTGTTCTGAGATAAGGATTTATTTCAGCAGTTTCAAAACTGTCTTGCTGCCCCTCCCTGGTGTGAGGGTTTCTGGACTCTAAGATTTGGTCATAAATTGTGTAAATGCTCCCAGCATTTTTAATTAATGTAAAATTTGCATTTTAATGAAGGGGATGATGGAACCCTCCAGCAACAGAAACAATTACATATCGACCTGATGAAATAGCTGCAGGATTGCTGCAGTGAGCACGTTTAGCTTGGTTTTGATGGATTCAGCTGCGGCGTCCCAGCCCTACCCACACTGAATGAGCAGAGGTGTAATACCCTGAAGCAAATACCAGGAGAAAACTCTTTCTCATGTGGGCAGGTCACCTCAGGTCCCAGCAGCTTCACTGACCTCTTAGTGTGGTTTGCTCAAGGAGCAGAGAGTAGAATGATGAGGGAACTGAGCTATCTTTCCTTCCTCGTACCCAGCACTGGGTCCTGGTTGCTCTCTGGGAAGGTCCAGTGGTGACCTTTCCTTAATACTCAGAGTATGAGAGAAGATACTCTGCACTATTCTATGCTTTTCCAGATTTTCTGCCCTGCATAGAGGCAAATGGCAATTTGTTTCAGTATCTCAGTTCAAATCAGCATGAGACACAGAAGATTATTTTCTCCACTTTTTCTAACCCTCCCTCCTGTAAAGCAACTTTCCTGTTTTCCAGGTGGTGATGATCTGCATAGCTGCATTTCAATATGCAGGACCTACTTGAAAATCTACAGCACTTGGCAGTGCACCAAAAGGACGACTGTTTGAGCGTTTTACGTCTCAAGGAGATTGTCTCAGCACGCATTCCTGAGTGAAGGGCCAAGGCACTAGAAAATGTTTTGCATCCAGGAATTATTTATAAAGCAAAGAGGAAGTTTAAGATGACAGGAAACATTAAGACTTTCCAGCCTGTTGAACAGAGAGGAACATAACACAGTTGCCTAGCAGGCCTTGCTAGTTCACAACATATTTCATACATTTTCTCTCTCTGGATGCTATACAGCAAGTAGGAAACTAATGACCTGGAGGGTGTTTTGTGGTTTTTTGTTTTATGGGGAATTTGTTGTTGTTTTTGTTTTTCTGTTTGTTTTGGTTTGTTTGTTTGTTTTTAATTTAAACAGGGACAAGTAAAATCTTAGTTGAATTGAGAACTGATTTCAGTTCTTCAAAATCCAAATTCAATCTTATTTGTGTGACCACTCTTTTTCCTAATAGATCAACTCCAGTGAAAGTGTGACCTCTACTTATGTCCAAGCCCTTAGGAACAAAGGATGTAATGTCACCACAAGTGGCTCTGGATCAATATACCTGACTGTCTTTATCTTAATATGAAGTTAGACACTGGAAATCGGATCTCCCCAAACAGTGATTCATCTCCAGACCATTGTCTGGCAGAATAAAAGGGGACAGAACTGGCAAGGGCAATGGAAGCAGGACATTTTATCTGCACATCACAACAGAAAAGCTATTTAGAAAATGTACTAAAATGGTAAGAGTGAGGTTTACATTGTAACATCTGGAAGTGAGCAAGTCAGGCAGATTAAGGCAATCACAGTAATGGAGTTTTCCTAGACCAGCCTTTGAGCAGACCTTTAACTTCTGGCTGTCCTGCATTTGGTATAAACTCAGCTCCTCTTAGTCTAAATAGCAACTCTTGTCTCTCTACCCTCATTTCTGTGGTCTTGACCTCGTGTGCAGCCTATGTGGCTATGCTGATATTAGCTGATTCATTCCTGTGTACTTTCGCTGCCTCTTCTGCTCACTCACCCCTTGTTTTTCCACTGTAAGGATAGAAGTGCAATACCTTTTCTTGTCATTGTGCTGTCAAGTGCCATCTTGAGCAAACCTGCCTACCACGTAGAATCTCTGTCTCGCAAATCCTTTCTAAATGGTGATTTGCATGGCTGCTTGCAAGTAAGAGCATGCAAGGAAGGCAGCATGGGCACATGCAAACAGAAGAACAGTCCTGAACTCCAGCCAGGTCATTGAAGAAAAGGAGGCAGCTGGTCTGGGGGTTTAAATTATGCTGAAGTCCTGCATTAGGTGCGCAAGTCTGGATCTTTATTCTGGGAACTATATCTAGAGCATCCTGGGTCTGTACTTGGTCCTCACTTTTTCCATTCTTGTTCTATTGTTATAGGCAAAGACCATTTTGCTACTTCATATCTGTCAGGTCTAACTCATCCCTCCACTCAGCATTTCTGATTTTGCATTTCTCTTTTCCTAGTTCTGACACAGATATATTTATTTGTCATCTTTTTATTTTATTTTATTTTTTATTAAGCCTCATTAGTTTTCTGCTTACCTTAACATTCCCCCACCCTGTGCATTTTATTCTTTGGAATATTATTTCTGGATAGTTTTAGTAGCTGTGCCTTAAAGAAATTCATCCTTTCCACTCTCCAGGCTCTGCGTTCCTCAGGCCAGATGACTTTGTTAGTTTCCTTTAATCATCAAAATTCACCCCTTTGAATATTGACAGTGCTAGCAAAGGATATGCTTCTGTGTATTCTTCATGCAGCATAAATTGAATCTACTCACAGTCATGCAGGCTGAGGCCATTCCCAAGGGCCAGCTTTCTCACAGCCACAGCATGACCAACATTAGATACTGGAAATCAGAAGAGTCAGTATCTCCAGTCTGGTCGTTAGTCAAATCCAAAACAGACACCAAGGGGAAGGGAAAAATTCCTGCTTTCCATCCTAAGAACCAGCAGATGCTCAGAAGCATGACAGCAAATTCTCCAGTCTAACTTGCATGTTTATAAATTTCAGAGAATTTATCATACTATTTGCTATTTGACCCTGTTACCCCTCAGCAGCCTCAAATGCCAGGTGCCTTTAAAATGGAGGAATATTTCCAATATCAAAGGTAGTAATGCCAGTGGTCCTTGAACTTCTTCTGTCCTCATGGACTGTAGAAGAAAAACATTAAGACAATTTATTACTGCTCACTTCTTTGTATCAGGGGGATTCTTCAAAATCTTGCAGAGATTTTTCAGTTTGGCATCTCAACATGTAGGGGAAGTTATTCCTTACAGTAGACAATAAATGATCGTGAAAATAGCTGGAAAGATCTGGTCATTGTTTTCCAGCTTTGTGCTTGAGGATTTGAAGAGACATTTAAGGTGATGGACACTCACAAAATGTTAATCAAAAACTCACTAAGAAATACAAGTCCAAATTAAAATGTAAAAATGTCTGCCTTGGTGGAGGGTCAAGGGAGCGTAGTTTTTGTAAAATATATGTGCCACTCTTATATAAAATCCAACCTTGAGTAAGAGAGCCTATAATTCCACTAGTGTAAAAGATAATATGGTCTCATTATTGTATACATAATTTGTTTCTCTGATTTACAGAAGAAATGTGCTATGTTTAGAGGAACAACTGCACTCAGGGACTAAAAGTGAGTTTTCTATTTGTGAACCCAAATCATCAGTAAGGCTTCTTAGGAGTTAAATCTTCTCTAACAATATTGTATCACTATGCCCACAGATTTAGAATTCACCATTAACCCTTATGAGAAGAATGGCTGTTCTTAATCAAAATAAGGAAAAGTCACCATCTGATCTTGTCACCTGATGAAAGGCGTGAGCGAAAGCCATGAGACATTTTGTGAAACAGTCAATTTCTTCCCTAACAGGGAGCTTCAGTCATTTCAGTGCATTCATTCCCTGCTCCCCCACCAGCTCTCCTGTATTTATCTTGTTGTCAGATGTACAAATCCTTATCCTCCCTGTTGGGATTTAATGCAACAGAGAAATGCCCAACTGCAAAACTATTGGCATTTCTGTGGGACTCTTACCTTTTGATATTTCTCTCCTAAAAACTCATTAATGCAGAACATGCAACTCAGCTTCTTTTCAGTAAATAATCCTCATCTGGAAAATTTCTCATTTGCATACAGGCCAGCCCAGCAGCCTGCACAACCTCTCTGAGCAAGTTGCTCCAGGGTTCCACTGTCCTTGTGGTGGAAACCTCTCCCCCACATGATATTTGAACCTCTCAGAAATATTTTATGTCCAGTGCCTCTCTTGCTGCGGCACACCTCCAAAAAGAGCCTAGATCTGACTCCTCTGGGAGGCACTGGCAGGTTGCCATGAGGTGTCCCCACAGTATCTCTTTTCCAGACTGAAAACTTCATGCCCCTTGGTCTCTCAAAGAGCAAGTTTTCTGACCTTGGTCCCTCCCTGATGGCACTGAGGATACTTACCTGCCCAATACTCCATGGCCATACTCTTAAAGTATTCGCCAGGAAGTTTCAAATCCCCGATTTGCCTGAAATGAGGAATTGCTTACATGCAAAACCCTGAAATATTTATTTCTTATGACTAAATCATATATTATTTGGGTTATCTGGCATTGTATGGGAGATGCTTTTGTGAGCAGGTGGCAATAATGGTTAAGAAGAGAAGCTGACAAATCTCACTGCAAAATGTTTTCAAGCAGAAAAAGAATATGTTTTCAAGGCTTATATGGATTTCTGAAAAAAATATGTTTGATTTAAAATTAAAAACTGGAATAGAAAAAAATTTCAAAGAAACACAAATTTGCAACTGCAAAAACCAAGTCATTTTTCAGTTATCAATAATCTATGAGATTTTCCCCCCTACTAATACGCAAACAACTTCCTTGAGGGAAAAAAAATTCTACTGCACTTAATAATATTCATGGCAAAAAGGTGGGTTTTTTCTAGCCAGCTTGTACAGAAGACATGATCACTCCCACTGCATGCCATAAATTTGCACAGTGGAGCACTCTTGACAGTATTCTTATGGGACCATTTTTTAAACTATAAGTAGATCTCCTCAGCCTCTCCTCCAGTCTTGTCATAAATCTATCACACCAGCCCCTGGTTTTCCATTTCAGCCCCCACACACCTGCCTTATCCACTTACACTTTCTCTAACATACTTTATTTATGCATATCAGCTTTTCTTGTGAGGATCTCACAGCCTGGGTGGGCAGCATCATCCATTTTCATTCGGCTTCCTGCGGAGCAAGATAAGGGCCAGTGAGGTTGTACCAGCCAGAAGTTCTGAGAAACAGCACAAGTTACACAAAAAGGTGCATTTGTGCATTGTGCTGAAAGCTGTTCCTGAGGTGAGGTCCCCACAGTGAGGAAGTTGTCCTGAAAGAAGGAGCAGAAGTTATCAAAGCAACTGGCATTCCTCAACTTTGCCTGAGGAAGGAACTCAAGATCGAGATCATAACCTGGCAAGAATATCAGCATTTTCTTTCCACTTTTGAACTGGAGTAAGGACCAGAGCCCTTTCACTACCATTCTCTTTTGGGATCAAAATAGAACCCACTCTCAGTTCTTTTCCCAAATTTATCTTCCAAACTTTCTACCACACCATCTGTTGTTATTTTTGAGTCTGGACAGCTACACTCCATGCTCACAGGTCAAATAGATCATGTAGCCCTTACCCTAAGGTGCCCAAACTGAGCTGACAACCCTCAGCACAGAATAGTGATCTTGTACCTATTTCAATCATCATGCCTTCTTTGGAGCATGGCCAAAACTCCTGCCATCAGAAGTCACATTCAGAAATGCTTCATTTTCTGAGAATCCCCCTCATGCCTCCAGCTCAGTTGACACCACAGTCCCATGTAACTCCTGCCTTCCCCACCCCTCCTTGTCAAGTTCCAGCCTTCCTGGTCCTCACAGCCAAAGCCTCTGTGCTTATCCACTGCAGAACCCAGCTATGCCACACCTGCATCCCCAGTGCACATGAATTTTCTGTGGTAGATTCAAGGTCTGCAGAGTTTTAGCACCTAATGTCTCACCTTTCTGTGCCCCAGCTTAGCCAGTTCTCTGTAGTCTCAGATCTGCTGGACCTCAGAAACTGCAGCACTGCAGTCTCCAAACCATGTGCCAGGCTTGGTCAAGCCCCACAGCCAGAGCCCTGAGGGCAGTTCTGTGGGGCTGTCATCTCTCTGCTCACACTCCATGTGCCAAGTGCAGCCCTTTGGCACAACCTGACGTCCGCCATTCAACTACACCCAGAAACCAAAGTAACTCTGCAGGAGACTTATGCCTGTGAACCGTGCAGTGGAGTGCCCCAGTGAGGGCTTCAGGGTCAGAGTGGGAGGTGTGCAGCAGGCTCCTGCCTCTTGCCACTGCCTTTGCCCAGGTGTATCGCTCAACGTCAAGGCTCTTTATGAATCACCTTAGAGAAGACACATCAGCTGGTCATAAGCCCAGCAGATTGACCCTTTAGAAGTGAACCAGAAACCCAGACCTTGTTAAGCCTGTGAGTTCTCCCTAAGCCCCTTGATGTGGGTGTCCCTCCTCTAGACTTCAAGAGGAGCACCTCTCTGTTCTGACTCAGGCTCCCACAGCATCACGGATGAATCACATCCCCAGTCTGTTTCTCTCTGTTGACCTTACTGGGAGTCCCAGACAGCTGGATCAGAGACAGGCAACAGCTCTGCAGATGTCCTCATTCAGACATTTGGATTCCCTGCTCTGGGCCAGCTGCTGGTGAGAAACAGAGTCCTGTCCCTTCCCACCCTTCCAACATGCCTAGGGTTGCCTGGAGGAGATCACTGAAGCTTTTCCTCAGAGAGGGGCATCCAGCACTGTGCTAAGTCTTCCAAAGCCTCTTTTCCATCTCCTCTTCTACTTCTGCACCACAGTGGGACAAGCAGAAGTTGAAGTGCTCTGGTTCATTCCTGAATGGAAGGCTGCCTTCGGAGGTGGAGTCCATAACCCGTTCAGGGAAGTCAAAAGGCTTTTTAAATTACACCAAGTACTTTTTTGGTATTCAGTAGCCTTGGGATTGGGGAAGCAGATGAGAAAGGTACCTTTGAACCACTCTCCTCGCATCTCCCAGCTCCCTAACTTGTTTATTAACCCGGCTGAATGCTAAATTTCAGATTTTCACCCAGAAAAAATAGGACATTTTCAATACAAGCATTTTGCATGCAACTTGTTAAATACTTCACTTTCAAAATCAAGTTTGGGTCATCTGCTGCATTGTGCAGGTGGGCTTAGCTCAGTGCTTTGATTTCTGTGTGGTACTATTTTGACAGCTATGGAGCTGGTCTCCCATAATCCCTTCACATGCCAACCCCTTTGAATCCATGTCCTGCAAGAATACGTTTCTCATATTGCAGTGCCTTGGCCTCTACGCGTTTATTTGAACAGACAGCTACAGCTGGAGATTTTTGTCTCTCCACAGATTTTGAACAGCTGCTTGGGGTTCCACCCAGCCCAGCTCCCAGGAGTGCTGTGCTCTGCCTCTAGTGGGAAGCACATCAGGCTGGGAGGAAAGGAATAGCAGCAGTCCTCAGGGTGTCCTCGAGCTACAGTGGGAGTGGGACGCAGGCAGGGCAAGGTCAGCAGAGAACCAGCTGATGAATTATACAGGCCAAATGTGGAGCTCCCTGAATGTCATAGATGAAAAATGAGGACTTTTTATAACACAAACAGAAGGTGACCCTGGTTGGGGAAGGGCTGACAGCATAGGAAGCAGATTTGCACACCCAGGCCACACCACTTCTGTGTGTATGTCAGGCCCAGGGGAGCATCACCGGGATGGATGTGCTCTTAACACCGAGGTATGTTCATGGCATTTATAGATGTGCACTGAGCACAGATGATGGCACCAGTATAAGAAATTTTTACCACTTGGAACTGCAGGATCCCAGGAGACTCTGCAAATACAAACTGTTCTTCCAAGGATGTGGCTTTTGCTGGCTTAACCCCAGTGGCAGAGCTGCCAATAAACAGAGCAGTCCTGCTCTTTCACCTTCCCCTCCCTGCAGTCTTCTCCCTCCTCATCAGTTTTGGTGAGGAACACTGGAAATTTTGTGGAATGCTGATCTGGCTGTAAATTAGGTTTGGTCCAGGTTTTAACTGATTTTTAGCTGATTTTCAAGCCTGGTCACTAACCTGATATACTGGACAGGCACAGGGGCAGTGGAGTTTAAAACACATGAAAAGGGAGAATGTCTGCAAAAATGGTCAAGGAACTGACAAGATCTCATTGATATGAATTCTACAAACCTACCCCAGCTGCATTTTCCATGCAGTGCCTTGCACTGTGTATCAGTATGCTGATGGTGCTGCTGCAGCAGAGGTTCACAACTCAGCAGAAGACTTTCCCTCAGAGAACCGTCTTCCAGGAAAGCCTCAGCCTGGAGTTTGTTCTCTATCCGGAGAAATGTAAAATCTGTATTGTTCTGAAGGGGGTGAGAAAATAACCTGTATTTCTTGCAAATGTGATTCCAAATGCACAAAGTTTTTTTCCTGATGTAGGGAGCCAGTAGAAGAAATTGAAAACCTCTCTGTGGTTAAGCAGAAGGTTGTACTAACACATCTCCAGAGTGAGCTGTTGTTCATATGTTGTCCTTATCATGAAAAAATCAGTGATGGTTTTCTTTCCCCTCTCACCTGCCCAGCAGGTCTTCAGGGAGACACACACCCAGGATGAAATTTTTTTGTTGAAAGGAATACAGTGAGTCAAATCCTCGTGAAATTTCATATGTCTTCACCAAAATAATGTTCTCTCAAAATTATTGCTTTGCTAAGATTTAGTTTTTAAATTTTGAACTGTGATATTGAACAGTACTTTGAAAAACAAATCAAGAATCCCACTTCAAAAATTAATAAAAAGATGTTATACTCTGAATTTATGTTGAAGCCAGACACATCTCCATGATGGGGATCTTCTCTTTTGAAGTAAAATTTCATGCTAAATCAAGATGACTTTGCAATGCATTTTCATTGCAAGTGATTCTTTAGTAATGCAAAATAATTTCTGTGTGAGTTACACCCCAAAACTCAGGAATGTGGGAAATCCAGATCAGGAGCAAGCTGAGAGTGTGCCTACTTGGGCTCTTTGTTAATTTAGATGGATCAAGTGTTTGCTGTGGACTGGAGATTTCTCAAAGGTGGGGCAGCAAGGTGTTGTCTCTGGTGAGATTAGGAAATCTCTATTTTCGTTTCCACTGCTGATACCCCAGACAATATAAATGTGCAGAATGGGATCTTGTAAAAGCTTTCAGTCTCAGTTGAGGCTTTGCATTCCAGCTGTCAGGTTTTCACTTGTTTACCTTGGAGCCTGGCTTCAAGGGATACGATGGAAGAGATAATTGGAGCAGAGTGGCTGCCAGCAAGTGAAGAAAAATGTTTCAATATAAAGTATTTTATTCTGCTATGGATACTTATATGAACAAATGGCACCCTTGGGTACAAAACAGAAATAATCCTAAGCATTTCTTTCTCACCATTTCTCCACATACCTCCCCTGCAGCAGGTTTCATACCACACACAGCATCCCTGCACACAGATTTCTATCGATGTTTCACCATGATGGGCCCCAGGAGCTTTCATGGCCAGGCTTGCTGTGTTGTTACAAAGGCACCGTGCAACGAGGAGTTCAGTAGCTGGAGCTGAGCAGGGACTGGGAGTGTCCCTCTCATGGGCACCTCCCTGCCCTCCTCACCTGCCCTGGGCATCACTGTTGCATCCGTCTCGCTGTTTTACCTGAGAGCAGCCCCCAGCACTCACCCAGCCCCTGGACTGGAGGGCTTGCTGCTGTGATTTGTCCAGTGTAGGGATAAGAATAAACTCTGAAAGTCAAACAGGGCCTCACGCTTTGAACTTTGTTTCCCTCCCTTCAGCAACCCACATTTTGCTTTTATAAGAGACAAAAGGTTTTCGAGTTGTTCAACCCAGCCTTTGAAAACATGTTCGTAACCAAATAGCCTCCTTATTATTAGCACATCTCAACAAAACTTTATGGAGGAATCATTGTGTTTATGTGTTGAGCCTGTTGTCAGAACTTCAGGAACCCAAAGTCTGACTGCAACAGCAGTCAGAAACTCAAAGGGAAAATACATCAAGGCTGTGTATGGCTCAAACTGAATTTTTGATGCTCCCTGTGCCCCTTTAGCAGCTAAGCCTGTAAATTGGTTAAACTATTTCAACTGGCACCTTCGAATCCACTAAGCAGCTCTCCAGCAAATCGCTGAATTAGCACAGTGTGTTAGAAGCCTCTGGCACTGATCCTTTTGGTTTTTGCCACCAAAAGGAACTTTAACTCCAGTGAACTGAAACCCCCATGAGCATCTTGTGTCTCACAGCCATGATGGGAACTGTGATGTGGAGAGTGGTGAGCAGCACTCCCAGCCAAGCCAGTTGAGTGAGCCATGACTGAGAGCCACTGCCTCTGTGCCAGACAAGCTACTGAAGTGTGGCTCCATGCCCAGCCCTGGACCGCAGGATGAAAGATGTCCCTGGGGCTAAAGCTCTGCATATAGTAGGACCAGCTCCTGACTTGTGGAGCGACACTGCAGGACCAATCCTTGCCATACTCCAACAGCATCCCGGAGCTGATAACAGCTCTCCTGCACCCGCACAGAGACAAAGGCCAAAAGGTGATCAGTTTTCAATCTGCTCAGCTCCCTGATCTGCAGGAACACCAAGATCAGCACAAGCAGCTTTGATTTAGAGAGGTTTAGGATGCTGTGGCCTTTGCCATCATGATTGCTATGGTGTAATTTGAAGTCTGCTCTGTGCTACCTGGTCAAGTCCTACATGGCTGATGGAGTAAAGCAGGTTGCACTTCTGGGCCAGGAGTTCTGCCCTTGGTGAGTGCATGGGAAGCCAGAACCCACTACTCATTCCTGATTTCTCATCTCAGTGTCTCCCAGTTCTTTCCCTAAAGCGCTACATTTAACTTTGCAAAGGCAACATTAAACCTGGGTTTATCATTTGAGTATGACTCTGCAGGTTAGTCTTCACTAGTAATTGCAAGTATGACTTTCTACTTCTTTCACATCTGACCTTCTCATCTTGTCCTAACAGAAGTGATTAATGACACCAATATGATCATGCCCTTCTTAAGTGATAAATAGTTTTTCCAGCTAGTGTGCAAAGACTAAGGGAATGTACAGGCCAATGTGTTCTACTGCACATTGCAAAGTATGACAAAATGAATCCAGGTTCCTCTTTTTCACCAAACATCCAAGTCAATAAGTTTCCTTAATTAGACTGCCTGGTTTGATATTTGTTTCTTAGCACAAGGAATTTGAAAAAATTAAGCCTTTGAACACTAATGGTGAGTATAAATTTGGGGTTTGTTACTGTTACTACTATTTTCCAGTCACATTTTTGACTGCTGAACACTTCCTGTGCAGGATTTCCACCAGACTTCTTACGTGTACTTGCTCTGGTATGCAGCTATGTCCATCCTTCACTCAATACAGTGCTCTCATACAGAGACAATGCTGTAGAAAAATCACATCTGAATGGTCTTGTGAGAACTATCAGTTGAAGGTCTAAATATTTCAGAAATACTGTAAATTCCTTTTTGTTTTAGTTTCTAATATTCAATAGGCAGAGTCTAGTGACTGTGGCATGTGCATGAATTCTGAATTGACCTCTCAGTGATGTTTTAATTTCACTGATGAACTGGAACATGGAGTTTGTGTACACAATGGGAAAGGGTGTCAAAACACTTTGATTTATGACAGATTCATACTGCTCCCATTAATATCATGCTGTAATTTACCCTCTGGTGTGCCTGGGAGTCAATAATGTCATGGACTCCTTGGAAAAACCGAAGCTGGGAAGGGGAAATTAGCTTTCTTAGATCCCAGTCCAAACTGCAAGAACTACCACAGAGCCTCATCTTTGAGGGCCATAATTTGGGGTATAAGGCTTGGAAAAATGTGATGTTTCTCAAAAAAAACTTCCTTCAAATTCCAGCCCAGTGTGAAGAACTCACAGAAAACATTTCAAATAAGTAAAGCATGAGCTTTAACTGTGTTAAAATAGCCTTTCCCCAGGTAAGTAGAGCCCTGGTTTTGCTCCGTGTTTGTACATCATGCTGCACATGAAGTCCAAAGCCCCTCTTTCATTCAGCTGCAAACTTCTCCCTCCTCTGAGTGCTCACAGGTATGACACCTTGAAAAGGTTTCTTTCCCTCACTTAATCTGTCATGATTTGTCACTGAAGAGCAAATCCTGGAGGACAAATTCGAATAGTTCTTCCTCTCTTTTTTTTTTTTTTTTTTTTTTTTTTTTAAATAACATTTAGAAGCACATTGGCACTTCTCTTTGGTTTGGAAGATGGTTGTACAAAAATTGCTATCACAAAGATAAGATAGCAGTTTCCCCTTTGCAGGTAATGTGAATCACACTCACCTGTGCAGGCAGAGTGCCTGTTCCAGGCAAGGCACAATACTCTTTTTCCACCAGAGACTGCAAAGCCAGGGGTTAGTGTGTTGAGATTTAGGGAATCCAAAGGTTTTGTGCCAAACCCTAAAACCAACACTTGTGTTGTCATTGATACCATTGCAGGAGGGAGCCAGAGGCATCCAGCAGTAAATTCAAGAGAATTAAGACCATCTGCTGCCCAGGATTGCCAGCCCACAGCTCCCTGTAGTCTGTTGAGACAAGCAGTTACAATACCCAAGTTAAATTCTTTTGAAAGCCACCTACACCCAGACAGCAAGGCCATCCCTCTTGCAAACAGCAGGAGGTAAAAGCCAACCAGAGCAACAATTTTACTAGAAATTCTGGAAGGTCTTTCTAGAACACTTCTAGAAAGCCGTGAGTTGGAGAAGACATTAAAGATCGTCTTGTTCCAAGCCCCTTGCCACGCACAAGGATGCCACCCATTGGATCAAGTTGCTCAGGGCCTCACCCATTCTGACCTTCTAGATCTTCACAGACAGGAGTCAGATACATGTACATAGTAAGTGGATATATACGTGGACATATATACACATCTTTTGGCTGGATCTGAGCTCTCACATCAGATGATCACCTGTACTAAGGAGTCTTCCATGTAAGAAGGTATCCATAAGAGACTAATTTTCATAGCCCTGTGAACGATGTTCTGGATTTTGTCTCTGGGGTTTCAAAAGCAAGACAAAACATGACTAGAGACAGTGATAACACAGTTCCTTACAAATGGATGGAAAAGAGGTCAGATGTTTGGCCACTCCAGATCATTACTTTTAATTTATAGGCAAACACTATCAAGGGGGCAATAAGATTGTTTTTCACTGAATTGCATAAGGCTGAAAGACAAGTGTCCTCTCAATCTCTTTCTAAATTTTTGTAAGCTGCCATCTCAGCAGCAGTTTTCTTAAGAAGCCATCTAGTGCTCTCAGTGCCTTTTGCCAATAGCAGCTATAATTACATTAAATGGTTGATTTGCAGAAGCAGAAGGAGGAGAACAACATGTGCAGAGCAATGTTACACAACATCACAAAGAGTTTGCACACTTCTGTCATTCTAGCAAACCACTTACAATGACACTCACTCCTATTTTCTCTCTGTATTTTCGAGATAAGATTGTTCTGAATTCTTCTGTGGGTTTATCTGATGGCTGCATGAAACTTGACCCTTTGAAGCCATTAGAGGGGAGTGGGATGACCCCAAAACAATTCTCTGCTGTGAATAGCCATTGTATCCCATAAAAACAATGAGATGTCACACAGCCTTTCCTGAGATTCAGAGAGGGATGTTCAAATACAAGAACTTAGAAATGAAACAGCATCATTTCTATGAAGTGGAAGTGGCTGCAATGTGCACTGCTACTTCTCTTGGTGTTCATGTAAGTGCTTTCTACCTCCAAATATCATCCTTTCTTCCCATGTCTGTGCTGCAATTAGTATTCTACCTTTACATCTGAGTGCACTTTGTAGGCCTAATAGGGCATCCAGCAACAATAATGGCAGTAATTACAAATGTGTTTGGTGTTCAGTGTACAGAACTAAAGAAAAATACACTAAAGATGAAAAATGCCATCACTCAAGAATTGTTTTGAAACAGCACAGGCAGAAAGGGGCAAGTTTACATGGCTGTAAATATCACCAGCACAGAGCTCACATTATTTAGGGCACATGTGTGATGAACGCTCTTCTGAAAGACTCTGGGCAGTGATAAAGCATGAGAGCACAAGCGACCTGGGAAATATCAAAATATTATAATCTGCTAGGGAGACACACTGCTTTGCTTTATGGCTTGCAAAAATATACTCAAGATTCCAGATGCACTCCACTGCAGGAGCGCCTGTTTATGGCAAGAGGAGAGTGCATGGGGAAGTATTGCTAAAGCAGTTGGCAGTGGGTCAGCATGAGCAACTCAGTAGAGATTTGTTTTGGTGGTATTGTATATCCTGTTCTGAGCATCATGGTGAAACATCTCAAGGAACAGTTTGTTACAACCACCTCGCAGTCATCCCACATGTACCATCAGGATCCAAAACATGTAGAGTGGACACAAGACAAATTGGTAGAGATTTGGGTTGCCACATGTTGTTCCTTAGGTCCTCAGGAGGAATTGTGCTGGAATCTGGCAATATCCTGAACACAAACTGTTTCAAATATGCCATCAGGAGATCTGAAGCACTTTGTTTTCCTATCTGCCCTCCAAAGGGCAGAAGGATAAACTAATACATCTAAACATCAAAGTACTGCAACTCATCTTCTTATTTTATTATCCATTTATCCATGAAGCATTTCTCCCTCTCAGAGACTATTAAACTTTACCCATAACAAAACTGGGAGGTTTCCCATTTTTGCAAACTCAGAAATTATTCATGACAAGGTAGAATTTCTCTGAAATTTTATTTACCCCCAAGCTGTTCCTTTCTCCAACCATCATACCATGTAAGTCCAAGCAGTGCACCCAGTGGGCATCTGACTTCAGGCACTTGGTCTCAGCATATGTAATACCATAAGGAACAATACAGTCTGTGGGACCTTCACAGCTCTTTCCTTCCAAAATTTCCCCTTTGTTTACTGGCCTTCAGACTCTCAGGGGGAAGAGGTAGTGCATTGTATCTGATGCCAGCTGATCCACCACCCCTAAGCTCTCATTATTCTGCTGGCTGAGAAAACAAAGTCCTAAACTGAAAACATGACAGATGCTGGTGGTGGTTGATGCAGTTTAGACCTTCCTCTGCAGAACCAGGCAGAAATCTAATGGCACTCCCCACCTTGGATAAGTCAAAATTAAATGTTTCCAACCTGAAACTGCACACTGCTGTACTTCTCCAATGCTGTTATCAACTTAGGTGTTGAGGCTGAAGGTAAGAGAAGTGTTTCTTATGATATGCAAGAATTTCACACAGTTTAGAGTGGGAACAAAGAGCATTACTGAAACAGCAGTCATCTTGTGACCCTGCTCTGAGCACAAGTGCTGAAAATACTGTCCAAGCAAGCAGGGCAACTGCTGCAGAGCCAAGGCTACAAGTTAGAAAAGGCATGGGAACCACCCAGATTGTCCACTGCAGCCCCATAAAGGCTGCTTGGAAAGTTGGATCACCTACCTCCACAAGCAGAAAGCCTAAAAAAAAGTCTTCTGCATGAGCAGACCACAAAGGTTAGCTATTCCCAGGCCAAAGGAGGGTCTTCCTTCATCACCGGGGACCCTGAGAAGTTCAGATGCCTGTGGGCTGGGAAGCCCCTGTGTGCAGAAGTGGGTAGTCCTAGATTGTAATGGTGTCCCAGCTGCTCTGTTCAAAAGTGTCATTAGGTTCAATTTAGTTCCCTAACCAGCAGTGCCCAGTGCAATTTAGGACACCCTTTGGTCTTTGCTTCCTCACTGCTGCGAACTCTGTGCCCATCTCCTAACCACAGCAGAGCTCCTCTAAGGCATACCACACAGCACAAGGTGCCTACATTTTAGCTTGGAAACCAGGCCCACAGTCCTCAGATCCTCATTTTTTAAAAATTATTTGCATCCACAAAACAAGCCCAGACTTACAAAATGCAGTGCCTGTCAGTTTGTGTTTCTGTATGCAGGATCCATGCATGTGAATGAAGATATAAATATGTGCCCAAGCTTATGCAAACTTTCTACAAGGAGAGCAGCAGCCCAGATGGATTCACCCACTCACCAGTGGTTCCTGAATCTCATTTTCTAAATATGCCCTGCCTGATTCACAGAGGAACACAGCATTTGACACCTCCCAAGGGGACACAGATGTTTGACTCCCAGTCCTTGGAATTTCTTGAGCTTTTGTGGACCAAAGGGGAAAGGACAAAGGTCAAGCAGTACTTTTTCTGACCCATTTCCTACCAATTGTTCAAAACCAAGAGGCAGATAAAGCAGGGGCATTTCTGGTCGGCCAGATCCATGGACTCTGCCGACACAACACTGCAAATTCCAGTCATTCCTCCAGGCTCCTGGAGGCTACTCAAGCCCTGCTGAGGTAAAGTGGCCCCATCAGCCAGCAGCCTGCTAAAGAAAGACCTGTCCCAGACAGACCACTCTGTCCCCAGACAGACCATTCTGTCCCCAGACAGACTGTCCCATCCCCACAGCACCAGCTCTTTTCATATGTTGATGTCCAGTGGGGAATAAATCCTGGGTCTTGGAGGGTGTCTCACCTGCCAGAAAGCTGGATACCCTGCAGACACAGCCCCAGTGAGGATGTCCAAGGGGTTTCTTGCTTTTCAAGAAGGACCACAGGAAGGAGAGAGGGAGAGAAGAGACACTTGCTGGATTTTAAATATTCTTTTTTTCATTCACCTAAACTTCAATGTAATTAAATTTAAGGGCATGGTGAGGCACTATAACAGACTGCCCAGAGAAGCTGTGAATGCCCCATCCTTGTGTTTGAGGACAGGTAGAGTGGACATTTGAGCACAGGTAGGGTGCAGATTTGAACAGCCTTGTCTAGTGGAATTTATCTCTGATTATGGAGGGTGGTTTAGAACTAGATTATCTTATAAATCCCTTCCATCCCAAACCATCCTGTGATTCTGTGAATTTCGGAATAAAAAGTCTGTAGCACATCCACAAAGTAAGAGATACTTAGAACTAGGTCCTCAAAACCCAGGCAGAAAAAACCTGGAGCCCTAAAAAAAGAGCTGGGATCAGCATAGTCCCTGCTTGTGACAGTATCCTGAAACCAAGAGGCTGCTCCCACAAGGACAGCCCCACAGTTATTTTTCCCAGCCCAAGCAGTCACACACATGGCTATCAGACAGCACCCCAGACCTGGGCACTCACTGTGATGGGCACCCAAAAGTTTCCATGCTCTGAATTGCCCCAACCCACACGGAGCAGCAGCCTACAGCTGCACCACGTGCTTTCTGGGCACCAGCTGGTGTGCAATCACCATGGGCCCTGAGCATGTGGGGTTTTCATCTTAAGAAAACACCTAGAATGTGTTCCAGGTGCTTTTTCTGTAAATATGCTCTGTGCTAAAAACTAAACACTGCAGAAACAACGGCAATGGTTCCCTGAATAGCAGGTCAGGATGTCAGAGTTCCCTGGCTGTTGTCCTTGGGCATTATTGCTGCTCAGATAACGGGGTAAAACACCACACATGGTGGCCCATGTCACCTGCTAGGACCACACTTGACTGGTACCTGCCATGTAAAAGTGTCCCCCAGTTTGGAGAATATCCCTTCCACAGAGGTGGCTCTCATTCTGTACTACTTTCAGATACTTCTGTGGTGTCAAGAGAGAGAGATCTGAGATACCTGCATCCTCCATTCTGTCCTGCTCACTCGAAGAGCCTTTTGGGACCAGAGGGGTTCGTGCATCAGCTGCAGCCTCCCTTATGCTGGCTCTGAGTCACCATCTGGCACTGGGTGGTTTCCAGCACCTGGGAAATATGAATACGGAGTGATGCCATTGTTTCTACTCTCCCTCCCTCTGTCACTTCCCTGGGCATGCTCTGTGCTTACTTACTGTGTGGACATCTGCAGCTTCAAAGGCTGCAAATACCAATAAAAATTTAAGTAAATGAAGGCTTCAGCCTGCGTTCTCATTGAATGCAAACAAGATGTTTCTAGAAACAACCCTGTTTCACTCGGTTATATGTTCTCTGCTGATTTAACCTCTCATAAAGGTTTTTTTTGGGTTGCGATAAAGTGGAAACATTCCACTCTGTTGTCTCCTCCCTTCCTTTTCTCACCAGCCCCCAAGATGCTCTCAAAAGCACCCTCATCTGCTCTCCTACTCCAACAGGTTGGAAAACTGCTTAGAATTTTCAAGAGCATGACCATATCTGTGGTCATTTTTGCCATGTCTGCTGCATGGAAGCAGCTCCAGGGCAGGCTAATCTACATAACTTGAGCTCCTACAGCACATACTGAAGTGTCCCAGTGCATGCTACAATCCAAAAAGACCTCCATGCAAGAGTTAAAGCAGTGCTGTGTTTTGACCACTAAGTCAAAACAGACTAATATTTTGAAATTTATATGTACCCAGGTGTCTATTTTTTATCCTGCGTTTCTACAGTACTTAGTACACAAGTACTCTGATTCATATGTGATGTTCCCAGGCATGGTCCCAAAACAAACAAGAAGTTGCAACTCAGCACTCTGAATCACTCACTGCAAGCCCTCTAAAATGAAGATGAGAGTGGCTTTGTTTCCACTGGAGCAGAAGTATTCTCTCTATCATTTCCAGATCAAGAAGCAGACTCCAGGAGGTACAAATTCTTTGGTCAGTCACCAGACCCCAGCTGGTTGATTGTAAGGGCACAGTACAGGTGGGTTAATACTTCACCATTCCTGTAAAGGAACTTGGTCACACAGCATTGTTAGTGCTCACTGCCCTCTCTAGCACTGCTTCACTCTGCCCTGTGCAGGTGTAGCTGGGACAACATCAGTCAGCAGGACCCTGCACCACAGCAGCGCTGGTGAAACTCCTCACAGACACCAGGGAAAGGCTGTGCACAGTCCTCTGAGGTCACATTGCTCATGAGACCTATGTCTGGAAATAAATAACCAACCATCTGCACCTCCACTTTGTCTTCACTTAAATTCTGTATCACTCCCTACCTGCCATTGTTTAAATAAATTTGGGCCCTGACCCAAAGAGGCATTCAAACATGTGCTCTATTTCAACCACTGGTCTTGGTGGAGCAGAGAGATGGGATGATGGCAAGTGTGGAGTTGATCTTTTACAAGGACAGATGCCAAGATCATCCCTGTGTATTTGATAGCAACCACTTTTGAAGGAGGCTGGTGTCCCCTGCTCTCCTCTATCCTGAGTGCATCCTCCTTGCCCCTGCTACCTGTCTTGACAACACTGGCAGACTTATGGACTAGGTTAGATCTGCCCCAAAGTGCTAGTGGGGTCCTGTCATGGTTTAACCCCAGCCAGTGACTCAGCCCCACACAACCATTCACTCACTCCCCCCACCCTGCGTGATGGGAAGAGAATCAGAAGGATAAAAGTGAGAAAACTGGTGGGTTGACATAAAGACAGTTTGATAGGGAAAGCAAAAGCTGCATGCACAAGCAAAGTAAAACAAGGAATTAATTTGTCACTTCCCATGGGCAGGGAGGAGTTCAACCATCCCCAGGAAAGCAGGGCCCCATCACAGTGACTTGGGAAGACAAACACCATCACTCCAAACATCCCTCCCTTCCTCCTTTTCCTCCCACTTCATATACTGAGCATGATGCCATATGATATGGAATATCCCTGTGTCAGTTGTCCCATCTGTGTCCCCTCCTGGCTTCTTGTGTTCCCCTCATTGGTGGGGCGGGATGAGGAGCAGAAAAGTCCTTGACACTGTGTAAACACTGATCAGCAACAATGAAAACATCCCTCAGTTACCAACACTGTTCCCAGCAGAAATCCGACACGTGGTCCTACACCAGCTACTGTGAAGGAAACTAACTCTATTCCAGCCAAAACCACCACAGATCCCTACCCAGGGCTGCCTTCCATTGCTCCTTCGTGCCTGCAGGGCTGTGCAAAGGCAGTGGATGGGGTGGGCTGCAGCCCAAGTCTTGGGGGGATCTCTCCTTTGTGAGTCTGGTTAGATGGAGTGTCCCAACTCCAACAGGTTCTCAAACATCACCAGCAAAAGAGCAAAGACAGGTTCCTCTGGCCTACTCCGAACTGAAAAGGGAAGGCAGGGGCATGGAGCAAACATGAAAAGCCTCAGTGGAAATTTAGGATACTCCATCCTTGGAACAGCTTTCAACCCTAACAGATGAAGTCCATGTGCAAATATGGTCCTGTTCAGGGACAGATGATAAGGATTGATACCATAAGTAAAGCGATGAGCTCCTAAAACTCTTGCTACAAGTGTGGGAAGCCACTCAGAGGAGCTAGAAATCATGCAAAATGACAGAGGCTGTGAACTCAGGAGCTTAGCTCTGGCCTGCTGGGATTGCTGTCATAACTCCAATCTTAGCACATCATCTGTTTAAAGCAGATAGGAAGGGGAGAAGGAGTGCAGGGTGCTGTTATGCATCAAGTGTACATACCACTGCCAGCAACCTGTCACTGGACAATGAAGAGAGTGGTGATGGAGCCCTCTGAGTCAGTGCACATGGCATGTGGAATGAAAGGGAAAGCAGGGAGGGTTCTCCTCTAGACCACCAGGACTGGGGAGAAGGGGAGAAAAATGCATGAGCTGATGCTCAAACTGCCAGAAACAATGCAAGGGCGAAGCTGTGATCCCTGACTGAGGCTGAAGGTGGCTGCTGGCAGTCAGACATCCCCGTATTTATATTCCTCCTGCCTCCCATGGAAAGTGCACAGAGTCTGCCACTTCAGAGCAAATGTAAAACAGCAGGGACTTTGACTCACAACTGGGATTTATCTAGGTACTGCCTGTAGTCTTTGTGGTAAGGCTCAGATTTTACAGTTCAATGCCCCAGGTTATGATTCATGGTGAGAGAGGCCATTAAAAAGAGATTTACAGAAGATACAGAAGAACTGTCCAAATTATCCACTAAAGCTAAGCAGAGTCCCTTCCCTTCAGCCAGAATTAGACACCTTATCCTGATAAGTCCTTTTTTTCTTGCAAAAGGAAGATGCACAGAGGAGCAGTGAGCAGCCAGACTGTTCCTGTACCAGTGAAGTGAGCAGGGAGAGTGCTGGGCCCTGGTGCTCCACACGCTCCTTGTCCATCCTGCAGGGCTGTTAGTACAAACTTCAGAATAGTTTTAGCCCACAGAACAGTCTCCTCAGAGAACAGTATCTTCATTTGGTAAGGAAGAGATACTATCCTTAGGGAAGTAAGTTGAGCCATGATGTATACATCATAATGAGAAAACCGGGGGCTTGCTGCTTTATTTCCACATTTGTACAGGTGCAATATCAGACACTGGAGAGCTGGTTTAGATTCCTCTACATTCAAGTCTTCCATCATTATGGAGGATGCAAACTATATCATGTGGAGAGATAGGGCTCACTTTGTCTCTGCTGCTGAAAGAGTTCTGGTATTACATAAATAGGACATGTTTATTGAAGAACACACTGGATATCTCATCCACTAACCCTTAGACTCATAACCCCTAGTACATCTATTGCTGGCCCAAAGAAGAATCAATTGCTTTATGTAAGTAAAAGATTCACACAACCCCAGCATTTAGAAAGCACTGCTCCAGCATCAGACAGTCTGGTACCTAGGATGCTCTCCAGGGCTGCCTGAGAGACCTGCCTCCATCTCCTTCACACCCCAGATAATGGCCCTATCCCTAACCCTATAAGCACAAGTCATCAATAGGCAATTCCTTACTCTGGGAGTACTGGACTCACACTTCACCCATGCTCAGGAGACCTTGTGTCCTTAGACCAGACTCAGTGTCACCCAGGTTGAGGCAGAACAGCTACCTTCGTGCGATGCACATCCCAAAGACGTTCAAAAAAGCTGTAGCAGCATTAGTGTCCTATTACATCATTGCACAGGGACACAGGATCATTTTTCCTGTGATATACTATTAGCTAAAATAGTAATATGAACTCCTTGCTTCATGTACTGAAGAATTTAGCCCAGACAGAATGAAGCTCGCCACATGTCAGTCTGATCTGCATGTCATCTCTGACTGGGCCATGACCAAAGGACTCAAGTATGTGTCCCTGAGGCACACATATGGCTGTGGTGGCTAGTTGGTTGGTTGTGGGTTTTCTGTTTCGTTGGTTGGGTTTTTGTGGGTTTTTTTGTGTTTTTGTCTCTTTGTTTGTTTCTGTTTTGGTTTTTGTTTTTAATATTTTCTTGGTTTTGTTGTTGGTTTGTTGTTTTGTTTTGCTTTTTTTTTTCCCCTAACAACATAATTCTCAGCCTAAATAAAGATGCACAGATGTGTTTGGATCATATAAAAATCACGAGGTTTGAGGAGTCACAAAGGCTAGACAACACTTAGAAAATCCCAACTGCTGTAAACACATCAGGAAAGTGAGAGGGAGGGGCAGGCTGATCCTGTGGGAGAGGGGCACAGCTGAAAATACTCCCAGGGCCCATGGCTTAACCCTTCGATGAGCTGAATCTTTGATCTCAACAGAGGACTCTCACAAGCTTTGCAAACACAGCCAAGCATCAGCTCATGGATGTGCATAGTTACACCTTTCCCCTCCCTCATTCCCACAGGGGAATAGCCCTGCAAGGTACGTCTTCACAGCTCTTCATTTAAGGGTCTATTCTTAATGTTTATTCGTTGACTTGACTGCTTTCTAATGTGGTACATAAAATTGATTTATTATTAGAAATTTCTATTAATAACTCAATAAATGGTCATACTTACATGTTCATATGTAGATGCAATAAACATGGGTTGAGCAAGACAGAAGAGAACTGACCTCTCAACAGCCAGGGAGGGATGCCAGCCTTCCCACACTGGGTAGGTGACAAGGACCTTCCCCTCTTATTCAGGCAGAGCTCTCTCTGCCCCCAGGCCGTGCTCTTAGGATGGACAAGAACTTCAGTTTTCACATCCTTTAGTTTTCTGAAATAGGATTTGGTTTCAAATTGACCTCCAAATAAGTCTTGTTTTTCAAATGAGAGAACTGGGACATTTAGAAATTAAGGCCTGATTAGACAAGTGGTATCAGTTTGAGGAGTCTAAATACTTCATCATCCTCTCTTGGCAAGTGTTTGCATCTCAGATACTTAGTTTACTTTTTTATTTGTTTTCTCAAGAATTGCATTTTCCTTGGCGTTAAGAGTTGTTGGCATTGGACTTACACTGATCTCATCTAACCTGCAGACTTTCTCTTCCCCATCTTTAACAGTAACACATTTGCTTTCCCTCCCTTCTACCCTACTAAACTCTCTTACGTTGAAGTAAATAACTGCAGCATCTTGCATATGTTCCAGGGAAGGGTAGGACCTCACTGGGAAATAACAAATGTCACAATCTGCATAGGGAAAAATGCAAGCTTTCTTTAATTTCTGTCTCATTATGAGCACTGTGTCCTGGCTCTGAGAACCATGAACTCAAGCTGAGTCGATTTCCTTGCAAGTGAGTAATGGACAATCCAGATGGCTTGCCAGGAAGCACAGCCTGGGGCTGTGCAGTACACAGCTTCCAAGAAGAAAGGGCCGTATCTGTAAACAGAAAGCAACACCACTCATCCTTATGAAAGGCAATTCCCTATTTGACAAGTGTTGAAACAAAGCCACCAATCTCTCTTTTAAGGTAACGAGTCTACCAAACAGGAAGGTCAAAGTCATGACAGTGTCTGGATAAGAGAATAAAAAGTACATATAAATCCTCCTGCCATTATAAAAGATAAAAGACTAGTCAATATTTTACGCCTGTGGAAAGTCTGGCATTGTGCAAATGATTCTGCTCTGCTAAACGTGGAGCCAGCAGGGACCTGCTGGTTTCCACTCCACAGAGAGCGTTTGCACCTGCCCTGTGCTCTCTGGCACAGTGGGAAAGGTGTCCGTGCAGCATGAAGGGCTTCAAGCCAGACAAAAACAGTGTGTCTCAGAGGTGTCAGCACTCACTGGTCATTTTGTCTAACAAAAAAGAGTACAGACTCTTCATGTTCCTCAGAAGTTCGAAGGAGAGGCAGAGGGACAGATGTAAAACAGAGAAATGCTGGCTCCTGCCAAATACAGAGCAAAAATCCCATTGGTTTCAATGGGCTCAGTTTTTTGTCCCTGGATTTCAAGGCTGAGGCAGACTACTGATCTTGTCTAAAACTCCCACAAACAACAGCAATTCAACACCCAGGAGCCCTGTGTTCCAGCTACATGCAGCTTCCCTGTCACCATGCCCAAGGAGAGCTGCCACCGCTTCCCAATATCCAACAAATTCACACCCCAAAACTGCTAGTGAGCCATGGCAGATTCCCTTCTCCCTGGGCTACACAGCAGCAAGTCAGGCTCTGGAAAGAACAACATTTCTTGCATTCCTCATAGCCTCAGGTCAAAGGTTTTATTTACTAGAACATGACAAAGATACCTGCTCATCATGGATGGAAGACTGTTGGTCTCAGAGGCACCCCTTAGAAAGTTGTCTAGATTTGCTTTGAATGTTTTGGGTAGCAAAGAGCCCTTGGAAGTTCATTCAGCAGATAATTGTCTTCCATGTGCATTTATGGGATCTGTAGAGTCTTCCTTCCTCCTGGCTGCTCTTGGGAACACATGGTTGGGTACTAATGCTGCATACTGGCACCGAGCTGCATTTCACAAGGAAAAATATGCAGCTCTCCATTAGGAAACACAAACACTGAGAACTGCAAAGCCGAATGGAAAAAAAACTCTTATCCAAACAAGACCCAGGGCAAGAACCAAGGCCTCCACTTGGAGTGGAAAACAGGGAAAATGTGGGATTTAAAAGTGAAAGTGAAGCAACACTGTTACCTTGCACCACTAAAGAGATACAGTTTTTCTCCCTTGCTCCTGATGGGCCATCATGGGCTCATTTATAGTCAAGGTCAGTTCTACATGAACATAGAAAGATGCCTCTTGTTCAAGTCAGCTGCACAGTACACACAGTGCCATCTGGGAATTCAAAGAATCTGGATCCCTCAATGTTTTTATGATCTTGTAGATCTTGTACATGAACAAAGTGTCTCGAGCCCACTGTTCTACTGGGTACCACAACACAAAGAAACCACGGCAGCCTGAGGTGAGGTGGACAGCTGCAAAAGAACTTGTCTTCAACAGACAGCTGGTCCCCACAGCTGCCACACTCTCCAGTGTTTCCACACATCTGCAGATGCTACAACCATTGTTAAGTGTGCTTGTACAGTGTTATTGCTAACCTACCGCAGGTTCCTGGGTACACTCAGACCAAAGGATCCTGCATCTGGATCTTTTTCTTTATTCATGTGTGAGTGAATACAACACACTGCTCCTACCTCCTACAAATATCCACCTCTTTTTCTTCCTCTCTCTTCCTCTTTCTGCATTCCTCACTACCTTGTCCCTTGGACTTTATTCCATTTCCATTACTCTACACTGTTTAAATATGTCTAGCAAAAACTGGACACTACAAAGGAAAAAAAAAAAAAAAACAAAGGCAAAAAGAAGGCAGAAATATTTACAACATAAACAACTGGTTTGTAGGAATCATGACGTCATTAGTTCAAGAGAATAAAGGAGTATAAATTCTAATGCAAGTCTCCTACTCAGTTGTAAAACATGCTGCTGTATTTACACTAACATAATCATCAAACAAACACCTATGTGTTTTTCCCAGAAAGCTCTATCCTGAATTTGTTCTTAAGAAGGAAGTTGCTCATAGCTTCTCACACTCCCCTCTTTGATGCCTACTATTTTAGGACTGTTTTACTCCTTCTTTTCCTCTCTCCCTATAAAACTGGAATTACTTTAGCCCACAAGGTTATTTAATAAAGCCTCCTTTTCAGCATATGAATCCAATTTTAGATTTTTTGGGCTAAAAAATAAATATCTGGGGGGGGGGGAAATAAATAAAAAGAAATATGTTCCAGAGAGGGAGGAGAGAAAAGAAGGTTCTGACATTCATTGTTTAGCCTTAGCAATCTCCATCATATTCAGGAGAGTCTCATTCATTTTACTGGAAGGGATGTGTAAGCTCTGGATGGATCTGCTTAGTAAAGATTTAGTATTGAACGGGTGATGCCTGAAAGAATAGGATTGTGACTGTAGTGTGTTGCCCAGGGATGCCTGCTCATTAAGCTGTCCAGAATTAACAGCTATGCATGCAAATTAGAAAACTCTTGGGGGAAAAAAGTCACTTGTGTAGTATTGGCCCAGCTTTCAGAGAAGCTTTTCTGTAAAATTAGTTGTCCGTGGAAACTGCACCTTACCTTTATGCTTTCTATTTAGTATGTAAAACTATATTATTGACCTTTTGCAAATCATGATTGGGCAACATTTGCAGTAGATGTGGTCACTCTGTGACTGTATTAATAGGTACAGACAGGCCTGAGACTGCAGGCTGTTAGCTGGGAACAAGGGGCCAACACAAGCCTTCTGGAACATGCAATCTGAATATATCTGAGGCTGTCTTCACACATGAGAAATTGTTTCAGCCTTAATAGTCATCTTCCCTCTCCAGACCATGATTCTTCAAAGATAAGAGGGCTTTGTGTCTGAGGTATGTGCCCAAACTTCAAAAAGCAGTGAAGATCTGTCTCAAGGACAAAGCAAATGTCCCCTCTGAAGGTTTGGTTCCTGTGCACAACCCCTCTGATGCCATGAGGGACTTGAGGCTTTGTTTCTTTTTTTCTTGCCACTGTCTTACCAATTCAGCTCTTGCCATTCCAGCTGCTTATCTCCTCCCAATATCCCCAAATCTTCTTTTAGGCAATCACATTTCTACTAAATTATTACTGGGATTGTGCCCAAAAGGATGTTGACAATTCTCAGCCACTACTGACACTTTGGTTTGGTTTAAATAAATGAATATCCATTCTAAACACCACAAATTTTGAAGGCATAAAACTTTGACAGAATTGAGCCTTTATTTTTCAATCCATCCTACCTTCACTTAACCAGTCCCCTTCGAATTATTCATAACTGGGCAGTTCCTGCAGCACCCAACAGAGAGCAGCAATGCATGCACACTAATTAGAATTAGTTACTTACCAGACTTGGTCCCTGAAGAAGTTACATGTTGGCTAATAAAATTATCATGAGCACATAGTATGCATGATAATATAGTTGTATTTAAATACTTTTTAACTTCATTTTAATCAATGAGAATTCTGCTACAAGTAACCAGTAAAGCACTGGAATAAGTACATGTTCATTCTGGAAAAAATACGACTTTTACAGTATTTCTCTTTTGCAGAGAGATATAATTTTTATTTCGAGTTTATTTCCCACCCAACAACAGTTTTAAGCGAAACATGGCAGGTATCCTAGGCTGCTTCAAAAGAGAAAGTTTTTATAAGGGCGGTGGTACACCAAACAGGTTGCCTGGAGAGGTGATAGATGCTTCATCCCTGGAAATATTCAAGGTGAGAATGGACAGGGCTCTGAGCAACATGATCTGGTTGAAGATGTCCCTGCTCATTGCACAGGGGATGGACTAGATGGCTTTTAAAGGTCCCTTCCAACCCAAACTATTATCTCTCCACTCCTTTTCCATTCTATTTATGGAGCTTAAGCATACATAGTAGCAATCCTGTGCTCTCCTGACATGATGCAGGTAGATTTGCACAGCACAGCACTAACCAGTTGCTGGGGTCCCATCTCAGGACGCGGAGTTCGGATGTTGGGAAGTGGTGGCAGCTCTCCTTGGGCATGGTGACAGGGAAGCTGCATGTAGCTGGAACACAGGGCTCCTGGGATGCCTGGCTTTGATCTTCCCGAAGGATTTACTGAGGCAGCTTCAGCAGCAAGGACTGTTGCACACCCTACTACAAAGCCAAATAAATTCCTAAGTTACAGCCTTGTTCTCAACACAGGTTCACACACAATCAAGGAGAAAAGAGGCTTTTTGACTTGGTTTGCTTTTACCTTGAGAAAAGACTGGAAAACCTACACTGCATTATAAAAAGGGACAACTACAGTCCTGCTGTGCTCCTACTCTTATCTTTCTTTTTCCTACAGAGACCAAAAATGAGGCATTTCACAATAGGCCTAAGTCTGATGGTTTGGCTGAAATCAAACACTATTTTTCAGAAGACCTTTAGATCCAGAGGGAAATACCTACAAAGCTGCAGAACACATCGGGTTTGATTGACAGCTAATTTTCCTCCTTACTTTTCTGTCTGACCGTACAATCAAGAAATCAACTATTCCAGACAAATTTTCACTACAGAACCTCTTTACCATCCTTCTGGATATCATGTCACTGAGGTACATCCTCAGGTGTCCAAAAAAACCTGGGATTCATGCCTGATGGCACACAACCAGTGGTAGAAATTTTAAGACTCACAAAAAATATTGGGAGAACAGGGACAAACTTACTATGATTGGCATCAAAATCAGAAATAATATCCCCTGTCTTTCATCTGTTTTACATTTATCATGTGGTGTTTTGTATTCCTGGCAAGTCACTTATGGCAATCATTTATACCAATCATTTTTGGAAATGAATGCTCAGTATTGGACTTCTAAGTGAAAATGTAAGCATGGCAATAAATAACTTGATCTTCAAATGTGTTCAACAGTCTATGATTCTTTCAGAAATCAATGCTGTGGAGTCCTCAGGCTTTAAAAAGGAGTCATATTTTCTCTTGTGCCCAGCTTTAGATAAAAGACTAATTTTAAAGTTCAGAAAAGGAGGATTTGCTCATATTGCATAAGAGATCTGTAATCCTGAGACATTCTAAGTGTGAAGTGCTGCTGTTAATTCCCTTATTCTGATGTGGTTTTGGAGGTGTTCAGTGGAATAAATCGGAAACGTAACTTGGAACACTTTTTAAAACACTTTTAGGAAAAAAGATCCAGATGAAAATTGATACAACACGGTTACAACCTGCAGAGGAAAACCACTACTGAAAGCAAAGCCATAAGGCATCTCCCCGTGCCCACAGCATCCTACGTAATTTGTGGTACAGCAAAAAAGTCTTTGCAGCCTTGTCTTTATTTGTCTTGCTTTGTGCCCTTTGTATTACTCCCACACATCGGACTTTAAAGCTTTCTTTGAAAGCTTTATTATCTTTCTTATTTTGCAGCCCTTGGAGACATTGATGTTGCAGCCTGTTCTGGGGAACTGGTGGCAAAGTGCTCTTTGTTTCTCTTAAGGGAAGACCCCGAAGGCCACTGAAGTTGCTCGGCAATGTTTCCTCTCCTTTTAAGGACGGGCTGAGGGAGGCACCCTGCTTTCTTCCTCAAATCTTACCAGATGAGAGGGAAACTGGTGCTGAGGACCAGGCAACGGTGACCTGTGCTGGAGCTCCTGTAGCTCGTGGAGGTGCAGGGGGTAGACAGGTTAACTGAGAGGCAGGGGCTGTGCTCTGCCCTGCAGCTGTCTGTGGCTCTTCCTCAGCCTGTCCCCTGCAGAGCAGAACTGACCATCTCCCTGCAGCCGCTCGCACGCTGCAAGCCCAGGCATCGCTGCGGGACAAATGCTGCTGAGAGCATCACAGATCCGTCTGCCTGAGAAAGCAAAGTTTTTCCCAGTGCTGCTGGCCATAGCCCATTCCCTAGTGGGATCACTGCCATGTCTTACTGCTTTAGAGATTTCCCCTTTTCAAACAGGGAAGATTTGAAACTGCATCTGAAAGAGGGCATATTTAGATGGTAATCTCCTTCTTGCTGGAAAAATTTTTTGTGACTTTGTATTGTAGGAAAATTCTTTTCATAGGCATAGATCCTGGGCAAGGAAATACTTGCTAATATGAAAAGATGGACAAACTATCTCAAAAGCACATGCCTTGAGTGCTGGACTATTCAGTGCTGAAAATTAATTATGCTCACATGAGCCTCCACTGTAAAAGCAAACTTTGTGACATTTTCTTTTTCAGGCCAATAAATAAATATATATACTGCATCACTAAAAATAAATCAGTGTTTAACAATAAACAACAATCACATTTTCTGCAGGGGATGAAAAAATACCCAAACAAAACCACGAAGAGCTATATGAGAGAGAAAGGTGGTAAGGAGAGAGATGGAGAGAGTTTTTACAATGATATGTAGTGACAGGAGAAGAAGCAAGGGTTTTAAACTGAAATAGAGCAGATTTAGATTGGATATATAAGAAAGAGGTGTTTTTTTCTGTGAGGGTGGTGATGCATGAGAACAGGTTTCCCCGAGAGATTGTGGATGCCCCATTCCTGGAAGTGGCCAAGGCTAGGTTGGATGGGACCCAGAGCAACCTGATGTAATAGAAGGTGTTCCTGTCCATGGTAGTGGGGTTGGAACAATAAGGTATTTAAAGGTCCCTTCCAATCCAAACATTCTGTGATTCTACAAGGTTATTATGGCAAATGTTATCAGTGTTATCAGTGCATGGGCTATCACCCCTCAGTCCATGTAGACTCTTGCTTGCCAAGGTCTCCACAACAGCACAACACATTTGTATGAATTTAAGAATGGTCACTAGATGCATCAGCCTGATAATGCCTGGTGGTGCCTCTTCTCCAGAGGGTTATATGGAGTCTCCCCAGTGCTGGCAGCTCAGACAGATCTGTAAGCAAAGCTCAGCTCTCCCATGGGCTTCTCTCCTTTCACAGCTGTTGTATTCACACCTGATCTCTCTGTCACCTGCTTGGACCCAAATATTTGCACTCCTATAGACATGAAGCCAAGGTCCAGCAGGAGAGTGGGGCTCTGGGAGTATCAGGACAAGGGTAAAGGATGGGGTGATGGGGTATCTTGTTCTCATCCGACTCTTGTATCCCTCAGCTGCCTCTGCTTCTTCACCTCTTTTCATGTAGGGCTGACTGGTGTCTGATGCCTTCTCCTCCCTGTGTTTCTCTTTTCCCTGCTCTAGCTAAGTCGCTACATGCTTCAAGCCTCGTTCAGCTGCTTTCCCTGCCTCCATGATCACAGGCTCCTTCCCAGGTAATCTTTCTTCCTATGGATCAATTGCTTAATTCAATATACACCTCAAAATATTCAGCTGCCTAATATCCCCTCCATAGCCTCCTCAAAACCATGTCTGAACTCCAGGATCTTCTTCAGCTTTGACTCTCAGCTGTGACTTGTCTCCTACAGGTTCCTCAAATGCCATTTCCCACCTAGGGAGTTTCCATTATAAATATTAGCCAGGATTATCTGCCTCCCACAGCCAGACATCTTTGCTCTCTCTGTCTTTAAGTGACATTGACTGCTATCAAAAAAGCCTTCATCTCCCTTCTCAGATCTGCAAAAAACACCATATCAAGCTGTCTCTACAAACTCTAGGCAAAATCACAACCCTCTTCCCCAGTCAAGGCCTCCAGCAATTATCCTGTGTTTGGATTTTAAAGATTTTTGCCTGAATCAATCTTGTTTTGAAATAGCAAAGATAACAGCTTGCAAAGTACATACATTTACATACCTCACTTCATTCAAATTAAGTGGGAAAGATAAGAATCTCCAGCAAATTAATTCTGCTAATGTTCTAAACTGTGAATTTCAATCAAAGCTGAAAACCGAACCAATTCTGCTAAATTGCTGACTCTTGTTACGCTTTAAGTGATCCAAAAGTATTCATCAATAAGCAAAGCAACTTCACTTTGTGTAGTTGAGCTCCAGACTGATTTGCTGCTTTCCAGAACTGTCTGATAAAAAAGCCACAGTCAGCTCTAGCTAATAAGAAAAATCAATCCAGAGCCAAAGAGCAATAAAAATGTTGTAGCAAGTTCAGAACATTTTGTCACAGCTAAAATTGGTTTCCTATGAACCATCTGAAATAATAAGGACTGCAACGCTTTGTAGATCACAACAGTTAAAATAGCAAATGCTCTAATGGTTCCAGAAGCAAGTAAGAAAATCCAATTTTTGTCCCAGGATGGGGGACAGTGATGAGGTGAACAGTAAAAGACGTTACACAAAGCATTTGGAAATTACTGTACTACTCAGTGCTGGAGAACCTGTTTATAATGTTCAGACCAGATGCACTTTTCTTTGGATAACTTAAAACTGGACTGAAGCTTTTGAGAAAGAGACTTATGGATCAGAGATCAAAATTATGCAGAAAAATAAGAACAAATCCAAGCGAAAGGTCTGGAAACAACTGGGATGCTTTATTTCCACCGTTCCCACACTGCCACAGTGGCCGGGTGCCCCACAGGCTCTTTTATTTGGTTTTCTAAATATAATTTATCCTGGTGCAGCTAAATCCCAGAAGTGCACAGGGGGAGAGAAGAGTAGCATTTACAGGCTCATAGATGCAAGACTCTTGTGTGTTCACTGTGGATATTCCTACCTTGCCAGTCGCCAGGGCAGTTCCTGGCAGATGGGTCCTGAAGTCCAGGGCAGAGGACAGAATGCAAAGTGCTGAACCAAATAAACCAAATACAAAAGGAGCAGAGTTGCCTGTGATAATATTTGGTGTTTTTGTGTCCTGGGAGGCTGGGGCTGATGATGGAATGTGCTAGTACCACGACACCTCTGATGAAGAGGTGTCCATAGGGCAGAGCCATCTAGCACAGCCACAGCCTGACTGCTGCTCTCTGGAGACCAAGGCCACCTCCTCAGCCTCCAGTCTGTCCATCTCCCACCTCTGAACCAGCAAGGAAGTGGTCTTGCTACTCCAGTCGAGAGACAGAAATGTTTCCTGCAAGCCAGAGAAATCCTTGAATTTTTTTTTTTGTTTTCTTTTTTCCGGAGAACTTCTTGTGTTTCCACTGTTGGAGGAAGCCAGAGCCCCCTGTTTGGCCACAAACAGGCTTCCCACGAGCAGATGTGCTCAGAGCATCCACCCACACAGCTCCAAAAGGACGGGCCTTGGGAGGGAGCAGGCAGCTTGGTCTCCACCAACTCTTTTCACACAGATCAATGAACACTTACTGAACAGAAAAGCCTTTTCATCCTCAGCAGCTGAGGCCATGCTCCAGCCCGTGACCCATCCCCTCCCAACCGTACTGGAAGAGAACTCAGGATTTATGATAAAAGACTGCTTTCCCTTTGTTGCTTACCTCTGTGGCACCACAAAGCTTAAGCAATATAGCAATTTCAAAACATTTTAAAGCAGGTCCCTGCTTCTATTTTTGCAGCAGTGTCTCAGCCCTGTGAATTTTGGTGTCTGCTGCATATGGTGTGAATCATCCTCTGAAGCCAGTGTGGGGAGTTAAGCAAACAATCTCCAGCTCCAGAGGGAATATGGTAAATAACTCCATATGATTTACATGGAAATGGTTTTCAGTGGAAAAAGCACCTCCAATTCTGCCACCAGCACGGTGATGAGTGCATCTTCCATGCACAGTGTAGTGGGGCTCTGTACATGCCCTGACAGAGTGTTCATCTGCAGTGGTCCACCTTGTTCCCGTGGGCAGATTGCACATTTAATTGACATTTAATTCCTTGCTGATAACTACCTTGATAGGACTATTAATTTTAAGTGTTTGAATATTTTCCTTGGCATCTGTTAAGAAGAAATCAGGTGCTGTCCTCCCCAGATGCTGTGGATAACACTTCCTTCACCCAAGCTTCAGAAATAACTTCTCAGCACTGTCAGACCTATATGTCACTTATTTTCTCCACAAGATATTTTTTCTCAATGTGAAATGATGACACTTTCTTTACCCCCTTGATCGTTCAGACTGCTCACCCTTGGTGGAAGTGTCTCTATTTTGCAATGGTTTTGCAAAATGGTTGCTCTGCTTTTGTTCTAGAGCTCTCTGTGCTACTGTGATAAAATTGTAGAGGATGAGTAGTGAGAGAGGAAGCTGCACGGAGCAGACTGATGACTTCTACACACATAGGCACCACTTTTGTGTGAATTATAATGAAATTTAACAGTGGCAAGATCACACAGAATTTTATAAGCACTGTTATATAAACAGCTATTTTATACCCAAAGCACAGGCAAGAAATGGAGCTACAGGTAGAGCTAAAAAAAAAATGACATATCACAGGAGACTGGGATTGTTCCGAGGCTATTTAGTATCTTCATAGCTATCCAGTCGAGCTATTCAGGCAAGCAAAATGTTATCTTTGTGGAAAGTTTCTTAGTAGAGACTCAAACAGTGACAAAAAGGAACAAAGATATCATCATCAGTGAGCTTGTTCTAAGAATAAAACAGGCATCAGTGTGGGGAAAGAAGAATGTGAAGGACTACACAGGGGCCCTTGCAGGAGCCTGGGTTTGGGGGGAAAAAAGATATCACTACAACGAAAAAGCATAAGTGAAGAATTTAACGCTGATTGTGTGCATCATGATAATTACATTCAACCCCACCCCTGCTGTGAACCACAGGAGTCACAGAGCTGACAGAGAAAACAACAGGGAAGCAATAGGGGAAGAGGCAGATTAGCTTCCCAAAACCCACAGCTGCCTTGTGGGCCCTCTGCATGACTCAGAGTCACATACGAAGCCCTTAATCCATCGTTTTCTGGGGAGAAATGAAGATTGTCACGTTTCTACACCACCCACACCGAGGCATTGTCTGCTGTCCCACTCAGCATGGAGCGCACCCACACTGGGAGTGCCAGCCATGCAGCCCCCTCTGCCCAGGGGTGCAGGCTGATGCCATGCCTGTGTCTGCTACTGCTATCACATCATGCAGCTCTTCTGCCAGTCAGGACCCCACAGCTTATGCACAACACAGAACCACTATTCTCACTGGTGACATGGTTTCCTCCCCAAAATTAGATTCTTATTGATTATGATAACTAAAGCAGCCTTACCAGGAAACTACTTTGGCATTTGGGCTGTTCTGGCACTATTCCTTGTCAGAAAATTAATGGCAACCTTGGCTTTGCTTTCCAGATGGACAATATAAGTGTCTTCAGGCTCCTCTGAAGCTCCCTTCTGCTGCTGGCTGTTCGCAACTGTGTTGAGCAAAGCCCTGGCAGGTTGGAGCTCAGCAGCCAACTGGAACAGGGAGAGAAAAGTTTCTGAGCTTCAGCTTGTGTCAAAATGTTTATCTGCTTCATACAGAGCTGACGTTCTTTCACAATATATAAACATGCTGCTGCTAAAATTTTAATGGGTGCAATTACAGCTCTTTGAAAATTCTAGTTATATGGATTATTAGGAAATAACTTAAGAGCTTGGATAAGATCAGGGGATTAGGATGGGCTGTCAGTGACGCAACCTCTGCACCTCTAGCTCCCTGTAAATTAATCATTTTCCATGGTTTATGTATACATTCCAGATCTCCACGTAATATGACACTGCCGGCAATGTGTTTCAGCAGATTTATTTCACATCCTGCCTTGCTCAGTCACTCAGCTCTGGCCCTGTGCCTCCCCAGGAATGTCACTGCCACTTGTAAAAGACCCACTCCTTGTACCTCTTCATGGAGCAGACTGTAAGTCCCAGACAGCCCCCCAGCCCTCAAATACTTGTTCAAGGCTGCTAATTGCAAGGTTTTCTGCTTACTCTGGTGTCATGAATAAGGTATAATTTCTCTTCTAAAATATACACCTTGAGGACTTTTCTGATAGATGATTTAGAGGTTTATGTTTTACTGTTTTCAGATTTTATGTGTTTTGTAATCAGCTCTGGGTGATAGCAGGAGCCAGAGCTGCAAAGGAGCAAAGCTACAAATCCAGCACAAATTCACAAGGCTTGTTCATTGACATTTGCCTTAAATGGGTTATTACTCTTCCCCTTGGACATTATGGGATGAAACCAGGAATTGAATTATTGAATACTGTGAGAAATCAGCTTGCCAGGTTTGAGAGTTATTGTAATACTTAGTCTAAAATGATAATCTGCCACTAATCAAATTTCTGACTCCTTGTATTAACACTTGTTCTCAGGTTGGGGCAGCATAGACCAAATTTCACCTATTTGGTGCCCTTTTTACACCACGAATTTGCCCTCAAATAGACCCAGCCCTATGACTGTGATATGTGATAATTTTTTCCTTTTAGAAAGGTAAAAATGAACTGTAAGTGGAGACAATTCAGGCACAGTGTTCTGGCTTATGCTTAGAAACTGCAGACTGCCATTTCTTTTTCTGCACAGTAAAATTAGCTAATGTTTAAGTATTTTATACAAACTCCGTGTGCAGCTGAGTGAGGAAGCTGTGCAGCATCCCTGCTACTTCCAGATCCCACCACCCATGTCGGGCTGTACCTACCTACCAACTCCCTGATCCTCTCACTCCGCAGGTGAGGTCTGGGGAGGTAAGAAGGATGATGTATTGCTTCATGCCCCAGGAGAGGGAAAATACCTCACCAGGCCCCATTAGGTGCTACTGGTTCAGCAGCTGCACCCACTGCTCATGGGCAGCAAGATCTGCTTGAGTGAAATCTCTCTCCAGTCTCTGGACAGGCTCAGGACATGAGGCAGGGAGAAGAGACCTGTGTCAGACTACCCTCCACCTCTGCTGCCCATACCTGGACAGCCACCTCAGTGGGAATCCATATTTGGAAACTTTTTCTTGACCTTCCCATCCTGCCAAAGCCCCCTGAGGTATGTCAGCTCCTACACACCAGCCAAAGCAGTCCCAGCCAATGGCATTCTTTATGCAGACACAAGCCACAATGACATGTGGAGCATTAGAAAGCCTCTCTCTGAGTTTTTGGGGAGTTATAAGTTAACTGCTGAAATTTAATTTGATTACATTTCTGTGAAAACACAGAAAATTTCGGTCCATGAAACATTTTTCACTTTAAAAAGCCATCAGCTTTTATTGTGTATGGAAAATTAGTTATCCAGGTATTTTTCTAAGACGTAAGAAACTTCAGTGTATTTAAGAAACCCATTCAGGACAGTCCTGGAAAGGAAGAAAGCTGTCTGAGAGGTTATTGCAATTTCCCAAGCATGACACAAGAGGTTTCAGGTGGCCACAAAGTAGAAGTTGGTGTCTGGGCCACTTGCCAGCACCGTCACTGGTTACACATTCTTTGCAAAGGAAAAAGCCCATGAAAGGTCACCAATGCAAAGGAGAGGCTGAGAGAGTCGGGGAGAGAGCTGTGCATGGAACAGGCATCCACCACGAGAACGCAGCATCAATAATCCTGTCTCTTGTGATATAAAATCAGATCAACAGGGCTGGCTCTCACCCCACATGGAAAGCAGCCTTTCTCATTGCAGCTCTTCCACTGTATGCTTTTAACTGGTTGCAAGCATTTCAAAGACTTTAATTTTTAGAAACATGACATAAATAATTCTGGGATTTGAAATGCTCTTTGAAACATTAAGATGAAAAACTGAATAATCCTCCACTTTCAGGGATTATCCTTTCTTCGTCCTTACACAAAACACACCAAGTAAAGAACATTTGGGATATAGTTTGTGGGGTTATTAACAGTGACTATGTCTTATTTAAAGCTTTGTTGCAACAATCAGTGATCAAATACATCACATCAGTATGGATAAACCAAGGCAAATGTGCAAGTTCAGCCTTCAAATAACCTGAGCACAATGCTTCTTTCTATTCATGATGATAAATTTGGTTTACAATTTTTAATTAGCTGGTCACCGTTACACTAAAGTACTAGTGACAGAACTGGACAAGTAATTAATAGGGAATAATTTACTCAATTAATTCAGCCATTTTTCTGTTTTCTTATTGTTCCTAGGAGATTTAATATTCTCTCATTTATGCCTTCCTTGAATATGTTCATAAACTAAGCTCATCATACTATTATCTGCTTGAGGCTCCTGCCTTGATCTCACTGGCACAAGACACAGGATGTGTTCAGGGGCACATAGTAATCACCAGAGAAGAAAAGACATGAAGATGGGGACCCCTTATCTCAGAGAAAGGGTGATTAGAAGAAAAACAGTTGAAGTAAACAAAATAATAATAAGGTAAAATGCTGAAAAAGGCAGTTAATTCTCCTCTTATAATACAAGAAAGAGAGGATATTCAATGAAATTGGAAGCCAGAAACTAAACATTCTCAAGAAAAAAAAAATCTCAAAAAATATTGCAATGTTGGAATCTACTTCACAAGACAGTACCAGTGCCAAGAGCTTAGCACAGTTCAAAAGAGGATTAGACACTTATATGGATAATGGGAAAAATGAATCTGAGAATATGATTTTAAAAGCAATATAACCCCTTTTGTTTCCGGGCACTGCCAAGTCTTGCAAGGTCAATTCCTTACAAGTGCTTGTATTTGAAATTCAGATTATGAGTGCCTTGGTCTCATGTGGTCTACGGACACAGCTTGTGTGGTGTATTTCTGTTCCTTCCTGGGATAGGTGGCAGCATGAAACTGCATGCACAGTTTACACATGTAACCTTTCAGTTTATTTTTTACAGCATTATCTTCAGCAACATCACTTACCCCAGTGTTCCCAGGGGTGAGGAGGGTAGCTGGGTCATGATCTGGAGCACAGGCTCTGTTTTAAGAGGACATTTCTGGAGGCATATTCCCAATATGTGGCACCAGCTGTGGCTGCAGGGGAAGATAAAGTCAATTCCCATTTGCAAAGGATGAGGGAAGGAAGAGGTCCAGCAACTGGAAATGCTCTGTGACTTTGCTAGAAGTAAAGGGCAGCACTTGGAAACACACGGAGAGAGACCAAGGAGCACCATCACCTCCCAGCCTGAGCTGTCTCCCGTCACTTAGAGTCTGTATCAGATAATGGAGGAGAGACTCAAAAAGGTCCCTTTCCTAAGATGCCCCTTTCCCATTTCAGTACCTAAATGTTCTGGATTTCAACTCATTTAGCAACACCTTTCCTCATTTTTGATACCCAGGATTTTACAGCACCAAGAAAAACTCATGTTTGTTTATAGCGGGGGGAGCTAAAGATCTTTTCCAGATCCTGTTTCATATAGATTTCAAACCCTTAGAAGTCAATATTCAGATTTTATACTTCAGATTCACTGCCTTTATGAAATTTTCCCTTTCTTCTTCATAGCACCCTCAGGCTCTTTATGAGACATGATTTGTAAGAAGGTTGGCATTTAATCAGCTTAGGTATTAAAAAGGCTCTGACACAAGAGGTTGGACAATGCTTGCACAGTTCCAGTTCCCTCCAGACCTGCTATGAAAAATCATCTCATGTTCTGTAATGAGAACAGTGAATTACAGAAAGCACATCAGGTAAAATGGCCATGAATCTCCTGCGCTCCCAGACGAGACCCCCACTAATTAGCAAGGTAAGAGAGGGTTTTCCTGGAGCAGAGCCAGATTTGTGCCCGTGTCACCATTTCACAAGGTTACTTAGTGGTTTGCAGTGCTGATTTCCCATTACTCTGGGGTATTTCAGCCCTCAGTGCTGAGGCTGAACCCAGCCATGCTCTGCTGATGCACATTAAATGATGTCAGCCAAGGCCACGGCTCAGGATTCCTCAAGGGAATTCTTCCTGTTCTGGTTTCACTATAAATAAGTGGATAACATTGTATATGCAAGGGACCTAACCATCTGGACTCCAAGCACAGTTTTGACTAATCTGTTTCTGTCTCAACCATTTCGTCAAATATATCCTGTCCTGTGATGCTCTGTACCCACACACACTCCCTGAGCCCTAGGTGCATCTGTGCCCTGTCCTGAGACTAAATTGCATAGTCTGGCCTCAATTCCATTATTAAACTCTCCTAACCTCCCAAACTGTGGCTACCTCCAGGCAATCCCAGGGGAATGGCCTTTTGATGGCCCTTGACCCAAACCTTAAGTCTCTGAGATTCTGCCAAGAAATATTCACCCAGTACTGGTTATTATGAGGCATATTCCTGGGAAAAAAAAAACATAAGAACTGTAGAGGCTACTGCCTGGCTCTAACAGGCAACTGGATGCCATATGGAAGGTAGAAGTTTCACTTTAAAAGTTCCCATTTGCTCTGGGGCAAGGAGCACAGTTTGTTCTGTTTNAAAAAAACACAAAACAGGAGAACTGACAAAATCGTTTAGGAGACTGTGATTTCCCAGTCTGTTCATCACACTCTGCCCTGGCTGGTCTAACCCTTGTGAGGCTGTCTAACACTTTCTATTGTTGCCTCTCAAATGCCACCCACCTGTGGGAACCGAAAAGCAACTCCATGACATTAACCCAGCCTTTGACCAACACATAGAGCATCAAGTCACTGGCAGGGAGCAAATATCCCTCCTGCTAGCAAGAGATAACATTCATTTTCTCCATCATCCTCTCCCTTTTGTTCTCCACCTCTCCCCCCTTTTTTTTTCTGTTGAAGAGGAGTTGGTACATCAGGTTTCCTTCTCTTCTCCTGTTTAAGTAATATCACTGCCCTTTGTGGAGCACACCTCCTGCTTGGTCAGAGAGCCAAACCTGCCAGAGACCAGAGATACTTCTAGGAAGACAGCTAAAGGCTCTTGCTAAAATTGTCCAACTGGAGTGATGCCAAAAGCACAGGTTCCAGAACAGGGAAAGTCAGCAACACAGGACTCTCATACAAATATTACATCAGCTCATGGTCCAGCCTCGTGCCAAGTGCAGAAGGAGCCATCACAGCTCTCTCTATTAACTACCAAACCCCAGAAATCTAAATGCAGTGGGAAGAGAGGGCAAAAGCTCATTTCAAGGTATCCCTGCTGTCTGCACAGGAAGCTCTGAGTCGTGTTATGGGATTGTGGCTCCCACCACCATGAAAGCCCAGGAGACTCTGAGCTCCTCTGCTTCCTCTCAGTGTCACAAACCAAAGGGCAAGGAGCCATGAGGATTGTTGCAGGTGAGAGCTGTGTCCTGTTACCAAGGTGCCTGCAGCAGGGTCAAACTTTAAGCATGCAGGCTAAGGCAAATCAGTCTGGCTGGGCACCCTTCATGTCCTTTACTGGAAATCAAAGGCCAGGCTAAAAGAAAGGACTTGTGTCTCATAACAGACATACTGCTCACAGTCTGCACACTCCATACATGCAAATAAACATATTGTAGGTAGTAAGTATGGATACCTTTGGCAAACAAACTCTCTGAAGCTCGTGAAAAGTGTATGCTAAGAGCCAGACATGCATCCTCAGTTCTAAAACCCAAAGCATGCTTTGGAAACGTTGCTAGTCACTCTCAACACACTCATTTGATGCAGATCCAAAATAATCCAAACTCTTTTTAAAGGATGTGTTAGAGTCAGTGTGAACACTTGGGGGTATGAGGTGCAGTATTCTAATAAATTAAAAATGCCAGGGCACCAGACTGGTGATGGGAATTCAATTTTCTGTTAGCAGGCTTTTGGCCTAGATATGCTAGTGCTGTCCCACACAACTGCTCACAAGGTAGCAAAAGGTATGGACCATTCTCAAAGGCAGTCTGGATAGAGCCACAAAGCTCTGGAGGTGAGGAGAGGTCCATGGTGTAGACAAGGGCAGCCAAGCCAGGCTGACTCAAGGCAGAGGCCAGGCTGTGGCAGGATTTGATTCACTAGTGCTGATGCAGCCAAAGTCCCCTGGATATCAGGATTTGGTTTCTCTTGGGTTTACTTTTTAAAATATGAGGCTGAAAAGGGAAAATGTTTTTCTCTGTTACTTCACCACCCAGCCTCTCTGCTCGCTGCCAATGACATCTGCATCAGCCCAATGGTCTGCTCTACCATAACATTTGTATTTTCTTGCAGACAAATCACACCCTCCTTGAATGGCACCTACATTCAAAACACCTTGCAGACCCCTCCAGTGGGTTACAGACACTGCTGGCACACCAATCATAATGCAACACTTGCAGGGATTAGAGGGAGGGCATCAGCAAGGGGACCACTACTCTTAGATGTATCTACAGTCACAATTCCTCCCTTTCTTTTTGCTGTAAGCAGAGAAGTGCCGAGATCCTCAAAGGTTTGAAAAACATGCTTGCATGCCTTGGAGGAACTGGGCTTCAATTACTTTCTTCATCTGAATTCCTTCCATTTGCCTGATTATCTGCTCTAATCAAAGGGGAAGGAGAGCAGTCAGATATCTTCCCATCTCCTGCACTTCCCCAGACAATGGGAGCGTCTCTGCTCGTCACAGCTGCCATTGCAACCTAGAAAAAAGGATGGTGGGGAAAATGAAAGGGCTGATCACACACAAAAATGTGTGCATGCAGACACAACAGAAGAGCAAACCCTAAGCAGCAACCTTTGGGGAGGCTCATAGAGGAGCTTTGTTGTTCTTCCATTTGGTGTCAGAACTCAACATGTAAAACAAGAGGTTTTTTCCTTTAATTTTCATTTTCATTCATGAGTGTCTGCTCTACAGAGCCTAATTAAAGCTCCTCTGTTTCCAGATCAGTGAAAATATGCAACATGTATATAAATGCTTTCTCTACAAGCTGAAAAGCCAAACTTATGCTATTCAATTCTACTTCAGAAACAAGCAAATTTTAAACCTGGAGCGGTCTCAGAGGTAACTTCCAACTCTAAAACAAAGCAGTGTGAAAACACAGCTTTGAGAAAACATGGCCCTGCTTCTCATTTAAATAGACATATTTACTGATGGTAAGATATAATGCATTTCAATCTCAGCTGAATATTTCACCTTAAAGATTTTGGAAGAGACACAAATCTATTTTGAAAATACATTTCCTTCTGCAAGCATAAAAAAATTTCAATTTACACTTTTCAAGTATATAATCTTTTCTGAGCAGAAAAGCACATTAAAAGGTGAATGCAGAAGTCTGCAAACTTGCAACATTCTTTCCCTAGAAAGTGTGGGATTTTTGTGCCCTATAAACATAAATAAAACATGGCAGAATCTAAGAAAATTAAGTGCCAACCAGAAATGTAGAGGAAGGTCTGAGAAAAACAGAACACAATATTAAGCATTGCTTAAGTATAATAGTGGGCTTTGGGAGGGTTACTGCTTTGCAGTGTAAATTGCTGAAGTAATTCAGTCCAAAGAGGAGAGAGGAATTTGGGCTACTGGATTCTCTTGCCGGGATGAGGAATCTCAGGGGGTTTCATATTTTGGTTTGGTTTGGTTTCTGTGGGGTTTTTTTGTTTGTTTGGGGTTTTTTAATGTCAGAAAAAAAAAATTATATAACTGACATCAAGGCATCACTCTGAGAGTGACCCCAGCTTATGGATCCTGCTCTGGGCGAACTTTTGCCTTCCTCGAGACCTGTTTTTACAGCCTTTCCCTGCAGTACTGTGTGCAACACCAGTAGAAACAGAGATCCCCTTCACCATCTCAGAACAGCTGGATTTACATTTGAGTTGAGATCCATTTTCACTTTCCTGTGACATTTAGTCCTCCTTCCCTGCCTGATTTCCATGTATTTTACATGCAGGAAGCACTGAATTTCAAAGCAAGTAGTGGCATGGCAGACACTTCCTGGGAAGAGGGCTCTGCAGTGCGGGGCAGCCCCCGGCCCACGCTGGCAGATTGCAGGGATAAAACTGAAGCAGGTTTCCTCCTGCAGGATTCACCTGCTCACACATCGCCTCAGGGTAGGATTTTACCATGTGCATATGGCGTTACAACTTCAGCAAGCTCTCCTAGTTGCTGATATCTGATAACCAGTTGCTGGGAACAGCATCAGCAACCCACCCCCCGCCCCAGCCACTTCCCGAGGGGAGGATGTGAAGGAACTGGCACTGTGACAGCTCCCCAGCAGTGTGGGCACAGCGCAGACGGGGGATCTGCTGCTACACAACAGATCCCATCCCTTCCGATGGGGATGGGCGGTGCCTATGGCATTCTTAACCTCCTCTGCTAAACCCATCCCTGAATGATAACGCCCAAATGTTAACTGCGATGTTAGAGGTGGTGTTTTGGAAAGGAACATGTTGGAGGATAAGATGCTGATGCAAAAGTTTGGAAATATTTGCTTCTGTATTGTACAGGTGAACCTGGACCCCTTGTGCTCTTATGTGTGCTGATGCAAACGGAACAGGTGAAACAGGTGGGAGGTGGGACTTGCCTCCCTCCCAACTGCCCCAGTGACACTCGCAGACCCAATAGTTTGCTCCCCAAACTATTTCTTCCGTTTGCTGAGACTTGCTAAGAAAAACAGTAAACATGCAACCTAACTACTAACCCATATTCAACTCCCCAGAGCAAACATTCTCAGGTATCTGACACCTTGAGTGTGAAGACAAATAACTTCTTGAGAGCAAAGAGGCTGAATAAAAGTCCTGAAACACAGTGACAAGCACTAAATTGTCCTCTGACGTGTCCCCATTCCTTCATCCCTCTGTCCTTCCATCCCTCCTCCTCTGTTTCACTGAGGATAAATCCCACCTCCCATGCACCACAACCTCTTTCTTCAGCAGGTTCCATCTTTTGGCACTTCTTCCATGCAGCCATTCAGGCCATGAGCTTGCTGGCTCTGTTCTGGCCTCCAGAGTGCACAACATCTGAGAGCAAAGGCTGCACACTTTTGGTAAATTTAGCTTCGAATCATGCTGTGGCTTGATTCCTTGTTTGCAAAATGAGCATATTAATCTCTCCTTTATTCCACTGTTTATCAGCTTTTACTCACAAGATTGTAAACTCACTATGGCAGGGCAGTCTATTAGGATGTGTGTTTGGTTCAACAGAGCCTTGAAACCCCTAGGAGTTTCTAAATGCTGCTGTTCATATATTACCATATTATTCATCCTGATTAATTTCTGGGTTGTATCTTTAAGAGAAGATTATTATTTTCTGAACCTTAATTTCAGAGTCCACAAGCCAGATTTATCCCTGCTGTTGTGCCATTAAGTTATGTTACTGTTAATAATTCTTCTCTCTGAATGCACTGCACTGGCTTGTACTTTCCCATTTTGTGCTGCTTCTACAAGTGATAAAGGATTGCTTTGAGGAATTTTCACTGCAAAAGAAATCAATTCTCAGCTCACAAGGGAAGATAGCAAGGGCCATATAAGGTGATCTTGTACTACCACTGCTCCCCTAAGAAGACTGTTTTTTCTTTTTTTTCAAGCTGTACATCTGGATGCCAGCTTTCCAAATGCTGGGGTTGATCTATCAAACACTGCAAAACAATCTATCTTTAAAATGAATGATGATGCAAATTGTTCTCAGAAAAGAAATCTATCAAAAAAAGGAATATAAATTACAGACTGGACATGTTGGCAGAGGAGGAATGCTATGTGGTTTATATCAAGCTAATCCACTGCCAAAACTTTCTCTGATTTATGCTGAAATGGCAACCCTAGACTAAAGGTAAAAGGGGCACATTGCCAACACAGACCCTGTTTCTGCAGAGACTCTGCACATGCCTAACTCTGTGTCCTCCTAGGCTGCTTGGAGGAAGAACTTATTAAACCACTGCCACCTCAGAGGTGCCGATGTGCCTCCAAGGCTGGGGGTGCCTGCAAGAAGCCATCGAAGCAAAAGCTGCTCAGCTGGATGCCCAGTCCGGGGAAGCTACGAAGAGGAGTTTAGCAAGTGATGGCATCTCCTCCACACCCAACAGGCCTAAATCCAAGCTCTGCCTTGCCTTCGACACCAGGGGCTTATGCAGAAAGTGAGGGCTGTCACAGAAACCGGGTTAGTCCCAGCATCACCACCACAGCACTGGCAGGTCTCAGCCCCAGGGCTCAGCTCCAGACCCAGTGCAGTGACTGTGGTCCTGCTCACATCACTGTGGCATCCCAGCCTTGATCTGGGGCAGCATGCTTTTTAGTAGCAATAAAATCATTATCAACCACCAACCTGTCCCTGCAGTGACTCCTTCAGCCACCCATCACACTCTCCTGCCTGTTTCACTCGTGGCAGTGACCCCTCTGCAACCAGGCTCAGAGACAGATGTGCAAAGCACTGCACCACCAGCTCCTGCAGCGAGGAGTTCCATGCCAGAGAGGCAAGAAACCCTGTGGATGGCTATGCAGGGTGTACATTCAATGGGACCCAGCCAACTTTTGACCCTTGTGATACGAAAATAGCAAAGACTTGTAACTTACTGTAGGTACTGATTAAATGCAGTGCACAGCTGAGGCCTCTTTCTGTTCCAGCAACTGGTGGTGTTACTTGCAGGACATTTAATACTGTCTGTTACATGTGAAAATTTGATTGCATGAATGAACATTGAAACTGCAGCATCAGGCACTCACAAGTTGAGAAATGCCAGAAATAAGATTGCTGATATGTCCCTTATTTAGTCTACGTTTGCATATGTACTTGATAAGGTCTTTAATGACATGATCTCATGTTTGCAGTTGTGTTATAAAACAAACACAGGGAAGTCTAAATCGAGCTGTACAACAACTTCAAGCATGGTTTTTGCTGACTTCCCAGTTCTTAGTGTGAGCAATATTTTATAGAGCAGCGTTTTTGTTCATAAAATGTGCATTTGCCAAATATGTTGTGTTTCTTGTACAGTTCTGCTTTGCAGTCCCTTTGCTGATATAATGGTAACCAAAGCTATTAGCACTGCTGGGAAGAGCCATCAGAAGCCACATTTGAATTCACCAGTCCCTATTACAGGCTGAGAAAGGTTCAGCTAATTGATGAGATAAAGCAATTTCTGTGATTGAAAGTCTATACTAGAGATAAAGAACCACACTATTATCAGGTGCAGCTTTGATTTTTCGCTAATTACTATACTAACTTTGGAAAAGGGGGGAAGTATTTATCCCACATAAGGCAAAGAGAACCAAGGAGTATACTTGGCAGACACATGGCTGTACTTCTCTGGGATGAAAAACAGGACATATCTGCTAGTAGACAGCTATCCAGGGAAGTATTTTTTCCCTGCCTCACTGTTTCTTTTGGCAGCACAGTGTGCTAACTTTAGAAGTGTCTGAATGCCTTTGCTAAACTATTAGCACAAAATAAGCTCTTTTGTGTTTCACCCATTCATGCTTCTTAATTTATGTTCTGGCATGACTTTTCCTTGTATTGTGCAAGCCAAGAGCCCGCACATGGGGCCAAAATCTGTTTGTGCACACAAGATCAGGATAAATGCTCTTGAAGTCGCTGCAACTGCTGCAGAAAGCCAGACCCCACAGTGTCTCTTATTTTCAATCCAATTCACACATGTCTACCTTGAAATCTTGCTCAGAAAGTAACCGTGTACCTTCGTCTGCACTGGAGTCAATGACAGGCTAATCAGAAACAGGAAAGAGCCACAGTGAATGGGGCCAGAGCCGTGCTCCCAGGGGTGTGCAGGTCTTGAGTCCTGCTTTGCACCAGGCTGGGAGACCCAGAGGCCACCATGAAGTCTATCAGCACAGCCAAAGCATCCCTGAAGTGAAGAGATCCTTCTTCTTTTGATTTGTGTCTGTGTTACAGCAATGTGTTTTATTGCCTGGGAAAGAGACAATAAAAAAATAATAAATCTGTAGCCATAAATAATGTGAAACAGGATATTCAAGAACAATGATACAAAGCACTGCATGAAGTGAGGACCTTTCCCTTAAAACACTGCACACTATAAGCTCTCTGGGGCATCAAAACCCCTTCTTTCATGTTCGTTATGGAACCAAAAGAATTGCTGGTGCTTGACCTATCAAGAAAATATATATTTTATAAAGAGTGATACTGAGCCATGAAATCTAATGCTATGAAGTTTGGCTGGTTGACACAGTTTGCAGAAGCAGCTGCAGCCCAAGAAGTTTAAAACTTCACTTTTCCAAAGCTAATGTAATTCACTGCCTTCCCAGTGAAAAGAATAGGGAAGCAGAGGTGTTTTGGGAACATTTCTTTCTGTGGCAGAGGGGTACTCTTCAACTCCATTGAAGGCAGCTCCAAAGATTGTCCCTAGGGCAGGCTACTGAGAGCTGGGAAGCTCCAGGTGCTGGAAAAAGCATGGCCAAACCCCAGGAAAACAGTCTGCTGATGTACCTGTACCTGGGTGACAAAAAGAAGGGAAGAGCCTCTTTAAAAACGAACCTCCAACCTCCTTTGCTCAACTCCCCCTTTCACAAACCAAGCTGCAGCTCTGCCAGGGTTTTTTTCAGAGTTGAGCATGGGGGTTTAGTGTTGGGGCTGCCTGGAACTGCTGCTCCCCACATCCCCAGGGACAGGAATGAGGTCTTTGAAACCATCAAAGCTCCTGAGTTTTAGCATCCTTACAGAGCTGAGCCCTGGCACTCTGTGGCCTTTCCTCTCATTCATGTGTCCTAAGGCTGCACAGATGGCAAAAAACTGCATACTGAAAACACACTCCTCCATCCTGACTTCTTGAGGGTTTTTTCTCAGATTTCAATCCCCAGAGACAGACATGTTTCATCCTTAACTGCCTTGTTCTAGCCCCTTCACAAAATGATGCTCCTCCAACATTTGTGAAAAGCTGCAGCTCCAAAGCAAAGCTCAGCTCTCACAGGCAGCTCAGACCACAGATATTGGTAAAGAGGGAAAGGAGATTGTAAAGCAAGAGCAAAAGATCTTTCCTGAAAGCACCCAGTCTTTTTTCAACCTTCCAACACACAGGCCAACACAAAGACAGGATGACTGCAAAGCTGGCAGGTAAAAGTTAAATAAAGGTACCTGCCAACTGGAGGGTGAGCGTGATGCTAAGAAAATGTGCCTAAGTGTAACACATGAAATGGACTAAAGGAAAACAAAATAAGCATCTACATTATCTTTTTTTGAACTGTTTATAGCTGGGTCTAATCACAGTCCTATTAAGGTCAATGGACAGATACCAGGTAGCCAGGACTGAAGTTGGGTTTCGTTCTCTGTCTCTGTAACTTTGTTCTGGCATGCTAACAAATACATTTCATGGTATAAGGGGGCTAGAAGCACCACTGCTGCATCTCAGCTGCACAGTTCAGAACAAGGAACAGGCTCAACAGCCCTGGAGAGAAAGGCAGCTCTGTCTGCTGAAGGAACACATCACTTGATTCAGATGCAAAACCTCTAATTTATGCAGACAGAAATACTTGTACACAGACAAACACGCTGGTTTTTCATCCCAGCGCATGGATGAGTGGGCTAATGAAAAAAGATGACATATCTTTCTCTTACACACACGCAGTCACCTACACAAAACTGTACTAAAAATATTTTGTAAAGGCAGCAGTCAAGTACACTGAAAAGGAAATGGCGGAATTAAGACTGCCTCTTCATTTTTATACAGTTTTAAGGATTAAAGTTAAGCAATAATAGTATTATCTTCAGTGTTACACTAACAATTCCTGCTCTATTCCTTCTGAGAAAAACACATCTTGTATTAAAAACATCTTTTTCTGGGGGGGTGAGGTGGGAGGGGAAAAACAGGAAACAAAACCCAAGTCTTTATTTGTAAAAGTTTTTTGAGAGTTTTCCCTGGGGGAAAAAAAAAAAAAAAACAGAGATTCTGAACAGTCAGAGTTAAGGCTGCCCAAACACGGAGATGCTATTGATTTACTCACATACCCATCTCCAAATAAAGTGATCCAAGACTGCACAGCCAGCCCTGACTTTTGAGTGACTAACTCTGCAACCTCTGTGACAAGAAGACATTTACATACTTGAATTCCAGAGGTAGATTTGCCAGTTTGTTTTAGAAAAGGAAGAGGAACACCGTGCCAGGGTGGTTGCCTCACCACTGGTGGTATCTGAGTCACTGGCAGTGGTTCAGGCTGCCACCCCCCTCTGTAGAGCAGCACTTCACTTGGGTGACTAAGCTCACAGGTACTTTCCTTCACATCTATTCTGCACCTGAGCTCTTCTGTCCTTTCCCCTCAAAACTGTCCCTGTTCCAGGCCTGTCATATCATTTCTTCATTCACTGAAGTCCCAGTTTCCTCATCCTGCCAGCCCTATCCCTATTTCTCTCCTTTCCAATCGTTATCTCATTGCTCGGCTGTTCTCAGTTTCCCAAGTCGAGTCTGTTATGCAGTTCCAATCCTCCCTTATTTTCCACCCTTTCCATCCCTCATGTCTCACCTTCATCCCATTCATCTCCCTCTCTCAATTTCTTTTGTCTCTCTCAATTTCTTTTGTCTTCTCTTTCAATTCAGTTCAGGCAGCAACATCTCTGCTGCCTGGGCTCAGCTGGATTCAGGGACACTGTGAGGCCAAGCCCTGTGGTCTCAGAGCTGGCAGAGCCCTGCCGTTGCTGGGATGGTCCTGAGAGATAGAATCTCTCTGCATTGGATCATGCTCTGTGCAGATATAACACTTGGGGTGCAAATTGAAAAGTTCAAGTGGGTGTCTGCTGAGCATGTGAAAATCAGAAAATCAGAATTTTTCCTAAAACTTGTCACTGAAGCAGATTTTGGTGACTACTGGAATTGGAGGGAAGGAGTAAAAATGCATGCTGGATGTGGGATCAAGTTGTGCCAAACATACCCTTCCCATTCAAAAATAGTGACCTCCCCCATCTCTGGTATGGGCAAACTAATAATTTAGAACCTTGGTCATTTCAGGAACGATTTGGCAGTAAGAGATTTTGCATCCCTGTAGCATGTTTTAACCAAGGCTTTTGGATATGGCTTGTAAAACTCAGACAACTCTATTCTCCCGAAGGGCGGGAGAATGACAGATAAACAGATGGAGAATGATGAACAAGCCATCCGTGCACCCACAGTAGTCCATCACCTCCTCAGGTGGTCTGCAAGACACCCTCCAGGCAGCTTTCCAAAGTTGGAGTCTTTCTAGATTACACTTTAACAGTCACCACACCTAATAAATTACGAGAAATAGAAGGTTTGCTCCATGTTTATCACCACAGAATTAATGATTTTACTTATGGACAACACAAAAGAACATGCAGCTTATTAAGATGCTGAGAGACCCATCAACCCCTTCAGAATATAACACCCATTTATTTTCTTGCAGGAATTAATGCAAATGTTTGCATGCCCTGATTTAATTAATTCCTTAGCTAAGCCAAGATCTCTCTCTAAAATTCCAGGACCTCTCCCCAGAGAAAGCCAACCCTCCCCCTCTGCATTCATGGATTCTGCTTAAAGAGGCTCTCATATACCTTTATATGAGCTGGCTTTTATTTAATATCTGTACTGTTCTATGCCAACTTTTCTTGCTGAAAGATAAGAAAAAATGGTAGGTTTTTTTTTTAACCATCCTCTTGACATATTCATCATCACCTGAACATGTTTATCGACACTAAATATTTAATTGGAGCTTGCAGACACGAACCACAATGGCATAACCTCAGTCTTCGTCTGCAAGAGATAGAGTGGATCATTTATCAGAAAACAGGTTTTAGAAAAAGTGGCTTTTTGCTTTCCAGTGTTTAGGAGATATCTGGAACTCCATTTCAAATCATATCTGAAAGGTAAAAGCCATAAAGACTTTAAAGCACTGAGGCTTCCCATACTACCTTCCTACACCAACTACCGCTTGGACCTGAAGAGCCTGAACAACACGTTTTGGTTATTACAGAGAACTTCACCAAAACAGGCAGGTGCAGGCATGATTTTAGGGCTTCAGATGAAGTTCTCAGAGGAAAAGTTGGTCTCCATTTGCCATTCTGTCTCCCCAGTCTGTTTCTGCAGCCATAACTAAGGAAGTTGTTTACATAAAGACCATGAAATGCAGCTAATGAAATGCAGTAACATACATTGGCTGTCAAGGAGTGCCGAGAAAGAAGGTGGGTAGGAAGGGATTTCTGTTGATATGTGATGAATTTTTGGGGTGGTAAACCACAGAATTAGAATCTCAACTAAGGATCTTCTGAATTTCTGTAATTTTAAAACTGAATCCCACAGTCCTACAGGTGTTTTTTAGCATTTTTTTTTCTCGGGTCCTTTATAGAGTGTAGAGAAACACTTCTTTTTCTATTCACACACCACTTGGCTTGTGTTATGCAGCAACAAATAAATTCAGGATTCTTCAAGTCTACCCTTAATCCTGGTCTGATGCATTTGCACCTGAGATTTCTCAAGATAAAATATATGTCCACACACCTGGGAAGTCTGCAGCTACCGAGGTGGGAATGCCAACCTGCTCCCTTCAGCTGGTCTGAACACATTTCATGATGACTCTACACATCAAGCAGCTACACGCACATCACGCAAGTCGAGCACTCCCCAACGTTGCAAGTTTACTGTACCTGCAGTTCAGCCAATACACAGATGTGCAGTAAATCCACCCAGCACAGTGGAGTGAGACCCACTGCTCAGGCCCCCAGCAGCTGGGCTGTGCTGACACAGTAAAGCACAATGCTTTCCAAAAGCATCAGACTTGTGCACACACCATGCAGAGAGGGTTTCTGCACACTTGGCAGGCCAGATAGATCTATCGCCTTTTTACTTCAAGCTGGTTCCTTAACATCTGGAAACCCTGGACAAATACAGAAAATGATCAACACTTTCTGGGTAAGGTTTTGGTTCAAAAAAAAAAGTGATTCTTGCAGTGGAAGTGAACAAAATATCACAGCTAAGTTACAGTTTGGCACTAAGATCCACTGGTATGGTCTGCCTGCATCAAAAATACAGTCTGGTGCACATAAGGCATGGGCGGCAGAGTTTGTAAATGCATTTTTTTTTTCTTCTTTGCGAAAGAAAATGTTGGTTGAATGCATATTGTCAGTGAAGCATAATTACTTGCACTCATTTGACTATCACCTATGACAGATCTGCAGGAAAACATCCTTTTAACTAAACATGTGACTCTTGGACATATTTGATGACAGTATATTTCAGAATGATCAAAGTCAGCTGTCAGAAAAATTAGATTAGTCATTATTAGTCTTTAGTAGTTCCCATGAGAACTTTAAACAGTTGGTGGTTCTTCTTAAAAGATTAGACTAAGCCTTGTAATATGTCATGATGAAAATGGTAAAGATTTGTAATAAAGGGCAGAGTTCTGTCTTTGTTTATGAAAGTAGAGGGGTTCTAATCGAGGCTTTTAATTGTACTGAATTTTATCCGCTTGTGACACAGAGAACATTAGAAAAGTCTATATCTTTCTGTGAACTGCTGGAAATAGCATTTTAAATTCATTCCTCTGAAAGAATCTGAGTCCTAGAGGCCAGTGTCAATACCAACAGATATTCTTATTTCCACACCATTTGTCCTTGCATTCCTCATTTCTTACCAATGCCAAGATGAGAAACAATGCTGATATGCAGTCACAGGGCTAATTATTAGACTACAATCTTATCAGTGAAATTGAAACAAATTTGCAGTATAATAACCATGACCTAAAAGTAAAGGCAGGGAGTTGTAAAGAAAAGTGAGATGAGGCTTTAGACATTATTATTGCTGATGTGCAGCATAATTTTAAAAATTCATATTCATTGACTGTTTTATTCCTTCCACAACTGGAAACTCCTACAATGTGAAACACTATGTAAAAATGGAAATCCTACAAATTCAAATAATAAAGGCTATCACTTAAGCAATATTTAATGCAAAGAGGCATTCAGATAATCTAGAATATCTGAGAACAATGACTTCTTCAAAGAATTAGACAAGAATTCTCTTTGAAATTGCTTGTTTGAAGTCTTCTTGCACAGTCGTAAAACAAAAGACTCTCTGTTAAAAGGATTACATTTAAGTAGTCTTTTTTTCCCTGCATTTATTTGTTGGAAAATAATGATGAGGGAGAGACCCTCAAACTGCAGTGGTGAGTATTATAGCTGTCATTTCAAAGAAGACTGATAACTCCTTTAGATCTTCCTCCAACAGTGAGGTAATTATGCATCCTTGTCCTTTCATTATGATTTCTTAGCCCAAAATTTATCAAAGAGCATAATTTTACTGTATTTTGCTGTTCTTTGCTGGAAATGCTTTCTTTTCAATTTTTTCTTCTTATCTATCTCTGAAGCACAGATTCAGATAACACAAAAAGACTTAAACCCTTTAAAGTATATAATAGCATGGGACTTAACCAAAAAAAAAAAAAACAGACCTGCTGACCAAGTTTTCATACTCCTGAATAGTGCAATTCTTCATACACTGTCAGTTAAGGCCATTTCTTCATTCTATGTGAAAAAATGAATAATAGCAATACACAGTCCTTGCTGAGTGACTTTTGGTTAGTGAGGTCCTCATGAAAGTAGCTTTTTTTCCCAGTGTACTTGGCCAAAACCTACATAGCAACAACAGCAACAATACATTAAGTTTGTATAGCCTGGGGTTTTTTTAAGGATAGAAGGGATTCCTGTGAGCACTTGCCTGGCACAAAGGCCATGGAAATGTACCTCAAGGTTCCCGTGGCCAGCCCCCGGCTGAACCAAAGTGGGGGTCAGAATCTCACTCAGCCTGTACACAATTGCTGGTTTTCCAGAAAAATTGTAGTCTCATTGAATGAATTTAAATTTCCAGGCCAGATATTTGCTTTCCCCAATTATCTTCCAAAATCCCCACTAGAAGCAGCGTGTGGGCTCCTTGGCTGTACCAGTAGCAGTGAGGTGATGAGAACTGAGATGTGACTCCAATGCCACACCAAATCACTCACACTGCTTGTCTTTCAGCACTTTCCTGGGCTACATTTTGGCCCTGGCCAGCTATTCCAAATAATGCTGAGGCACTGCCTGAGAGCCAGCCAGGCCAGGGAACATTCCCAGCTGGTGATTATGGACAAGGCTTCCCTGTTTTGGGAAGGAAAGGGGATGGAGTGTAGCCAGATGGATGCAAATCAGGCTGTGTATTTCTTGCCCTTGTGGCCAACAGTCCCTGTGGTTTAGGGATTTCCTGAGTCAGAGTTGGAGTCTTTTGGGGAGTTTAACTGTTCTGAATTAATTTATCTTCTGTGAATTTATCCAAATGCCTGTGGGATCCATGAAAAGTTTCAGCATCCTTCACATCCTTTGGCAAGTAGTTCCACAGCTCATTTTACTGTTATTAATACCACACTTAAATGTAAGTGATAATAAATCTATCATGTCTTGGCAAAATTTTCCAGGGGGTAATAGCTTTAATAACTGTTAAAAAGGTTACTGCTCTTTCTGTCTGAGTATCCCTGGCTTCAAGTTTCAGCTATTTGGTTCCTGTGAATCCCTTGTCCATTAGCTGGCAAAAAAACATATTACCAGACACTTTCTCTGAGTAAACTGTGGTGAAGCCACTCCTTAACCTTCTCCTTTGTACACTAAATCAACTGAGTTCCTGAAATCTCTCCTGCAGTGACACACTTTCAAAACTCAAATAATTACTTTAAATATGTTTAGGCATGATTTTCCTTTCAAAAAGGAGTCCTTTTTGCATAAAACACAGAAAACACACCTTGATGGAAATAAATAACATTCCCTCTCTCTTTAGATTTTGACATTGTGACGATGTTACAGAGAAACTTTTGGCCCCTCTCCAGGCCAAATAAACAATTTTACAATTAGCATCCCAGAATATCCCCTTATGTGCAAACTGTGCTTCAAAATAGAAGTGGATTTTAGTCCAAAAATGTTAGTCTGAGTTCAAAGAGTGCTAAGGAATATAAACAGCTTATTCAGCATTATATGCTTTGAGAAACTTTTCCATGGAGACAAGCTCTTTCTGAACACAAGAATGGCACTAATTTATCCATATGCATATCATTAACTCATTCCACTGGTTTTCTTGAAGATTTGTTAGAAGATGAGGAGTGATCTTTATACTTCACACCTTCAAATCTGAAACAGCAGATCTTCTCTACAAGATACATATTGCCAATGGAAGAAAAAATACACCAAGATAGTTTTATTGATTTGGCAGTAGAAATACTCAGCATTTCATGCTACATTGGGATTCCAGGTGTATTTTTTCTCACATCCCTAGATTGTTCTGTTCTATAAGATTGATGTTGAAGCGTGATCTTCTGGTTCAATGAAATGCTGAAAATCAAAAACTAAGCATGCATCCAATTTGTTTTGTAGGGGTTATACAGTGATGATAGCTACTGAAAAAATTAAACCCCCTTTAAGTCTTGATTTTCAAGTTCATACCACTCCTTAGACTTCCAGGCATGCACTGTAGGAAGGAATACATCTTCCCAAATGTTAATCTTTCATTTTACACATCCACCTTGCCAAATCTTATGACTCAATTTACTCTGCAGGGATTTAATTTTCTGTAGCATTGACACTAGAAGCACTCACTGCATGGAGATGTAAATCACGTTTTGATACATTTCCAGAATTCTCACTGAGGCAGAAATGAGTGAAAACTGGTGAGAGGACTGTTCAAAGCAGACAACTTGGAGCAATATTACCACAAGGAGCTTTTACTCCATAAATAAAACTAAGTTTTCAAACTCTCTAGAGTACCCCCACAAATTCAGACAACGTGCAAGTAAAATAGGCAGCATCTGAAGCTCGTCAGAACTGCTGATAGCAGAAGATCCAAATGCACATGAGGATTCCATGTAGGATTCTCTGTTGAGGACTGAGCACCTTCAGGGAGACACAACCCTCATGCTTGTGTATTGCATTCCCTGTTGGAAACCAGTGCTTTTACCTTGTGAAAATATTGAGTTTCAATCCTTATGGTTGGAACCTGAATCCTGAGTATGATAAATGATTCTCTTTCCTCTAAAGAGGCACAGCAGATTCCACCTGCTCCACATTTGAGCAGTCACTTGAGTCAGAGGACTAACTGAATTCCTACCACACTGGGATGTGTGTATTAGGCAAGGGACTGTCATTTTGCTAATTCTCTCTTCCTTTATTAAAACGAAACTTTAGTATATAATTAGAGTTCATTTTGACATTCACTGCCAGAGAAACAAGACCATGCCAGTTGCACTGGCACAACAGCTACAAAAAATATTCAGGTACCTCCAAATTCCCTGAACAGCACTATTCTGGGAATATTCTAGGTTCCTAATACTTTAATAGCACAAATCTTGCTTTGCAATTAACATCCAGACACTCGGGTATTTCAAACCTTCTTTTGAAATTTAATTCATTATCATAAGGTTGACCCTCGCCTCGCAGGCCCTCTCCCCCATGGTGACACGCTTTAATCTCAGAGGAAAGGGCTCAAAGCTTTCAAACAAGTCAGGCTGGAGCGTGATTCCATTTTCCTCCTCTGCAATTTTTTTCTCACCAACGTTTCTCATCGTCAGTTTCAGCTTCCCTTTAAAGTAGATTTTCTATTTAATTTTGTTTCATGTCTCCAGAACTGCAATTTAATGCCACTCTCTTTAAATTAAAAAAAACATTGTTTTAAAGATTAAAAAAAAAAAAAAAAGAAAGAAAAAAAATTAGAAAAGAAGCAAGCCTTTTAGTCTTTCATGTTTTTTTCTCTAGAGGCCAAATTTCTTTTAATCACTTTCCTGAGCAAAATTTAGCACATGTAATTATACCTCAAAACAAAAGGAAGTGAATCAATGCAATACTTTGATTTTAGAAAACACCAAATATAGTTAATCTAAGGATTTTTTTACTACTCTTTTGATACAATTGTCATTGGCAAGGACCAAAGCACTTCTTAGGGGAGAATAAGTAAGATGATGTGACACTTGTTACAGAACAGTCTTTCTGAAATACAGAATTGCTGTCTGGAGGGATTATGGTTTGGGTCTAATTTGTAAACCTGCTGCAAAATAGCACACACTTAGGTTCTGGGGCACTACTGCAGTCCTGCTTTCAGAAAAATAAATCTTTTGATTGCTTTCTTATTACCACAGTCACTCTAGTTCACACTCGTGTACTAAAACCCAAACCTTCCCAAACCTGTGCAACTGTTGGGATCCACAACAAAAAGGATGTTCCCTGAAAGACAAGCAACCCTCCCTGCACACAGTGGTCTACTCAACAGCAAAGTAACAGCCTGCAGGTCCCTCTCAGGGTCAGTATATGTATCTTGAACGGCTTCCTCCCTGTCTGACCCTGGTTTTGCAATACCTTGGTGATGCCAATGTCATAAATCTTTGCTACAGCCTTTGTGGCTGGTGAGAAGATGGTTTGCTCTGGTGTTCCTCACAAGGGTCACTCTCCAGCTGCGCAAGCATTTCCCCCCCACCACCACAATGACCCATCATACTGACTTTCCAATGCCCTTATTTATTTATAATCTTTATTAATTTATGCACTCTCACTTCCCGAAGTATTGTACACCATACTCTGATAAAACAAAAGAAAATATTAATTAGGATTAATAGCATTATTATCATCAAATGGATTCAACAGAATTGCAATGGCTAAGAGGGAACATTAAATTGCAGATGAAGAACATGTGCAGGAAACATAAGGTCTTGGAAACCAACACCTTATTTCCGAGAGTTATTCACAATTGGGCAGGTGTAGTAGACCCTTCATGTGCCCTTCACTGTGCATACAAGTCAGGGCAAAATGAGCAGAATTTTGCCTTTGGCTTAAGAAGTCAGGAAGAGGAAAGGATTTTGTACTGAGTCCCCCATTTTCAACATCACACATGCCTGGTCATACATAGTGGGAACTGACATTGCCAGTAGTTCTGGTGAAGAGCTGAGTAACATTAAGCACTTCTGGAGCAAAAATCCACTTTTCTAAGGAGACACAGGAGCCTGGGATAGGATCCACAACAGCTGTAGGTGCCGCAGCACTGAGTTGCACAGCAGTTGGTTCCCAGGCACCCAATGTCTCCCACAACAAAGCGGAGTGAGGCATTTGGGCTCCCTGAACTGAGCTTCCTGAAAACAGGAACCACAAACCAGCCCATGGGCAAAGAGGCACGTAAATTAGTCACTGAGAAATCTTCAAGTGGTGTCAAGGATGCTGCACTTGGATGGTGTTCACAGGCCCATGGGGTGGAGAGCCCTATTCCCACCTTCCACTGGAGTGCCTTTTTCCCATAACACACAACCCCAGGATGCAGGGAGTTCACATCATTCCCTGATCTAAGGAAATGTCTGCACATCAGAGGGCTAGTTTCAGGGTTGTATTTTTTCCTGCAGAGTGAAAAAGGAAGATGCAGAGCATCTAAACAGTAAAGCTTAGCACTTTCAGTTTTGGTTGGAGTTTTTTCAACAAATTAAAAAAAAATAAAAAAGGCGGGGGGGGAAAGAACACCAGAATTTGGACAGAATAAAAATCCATTCTAAGTGAAAAGGAAATTTGTCCTTCCTCTGTCCCATGAAAACTACCCAGAGGCTCTTGCTGTTCAAGGAATAATTTTATACACTTCTAAAACCCCTCTGCCTCTTGGGTAAAATGCTAGGGATGTATCAAAACCAAGGACCAACAGCTTACTGATCCTCTGCTAAAAGCAGTGGTCATGAAACAACCATCAGAATGTGGTCCGTGGTGGAAACAGGAGGTGATGAGGGGCCTGGTCATGTACAGCAGCCCTGTGCCAAGGACCACAGCAGAGAGGCTGCTGAGGTTTCCTGATGGGAAGGATGCTTTGGCAGCCTGTGGTCATCCAGGAGAAGTCTGGTTCTCTCACCAGTCTCCTGAGGACCCACCTTCTTGATGCTCACTCCCAGCAACGTTGTATAACAACAAAAGGCACGAGCAAGTCCATTCCAAATGACAACTGTCCATGAAAGTGTCTACACACTGATGCCTTCGCTGCTGCCCACAGGTGGGAACACGAGGCCCCCAAATACAGTCCAAGTCCTTGAGTGCCTGAAGCAGTGAGGAAAAGCTTTTAAAGTGGCCTATCCCCTATGTCCCACTCTGGCTGCTTTCTTTGAACTGTGCTGGAAGTTTTCTTTTTCCTGATCTGTAGTTAATCTGCTCCAAAAGTCACAGAGAATATGGAATTAAAAATGTGACAGGCATTTTTTTTTGTTGTCTGCTTTTTGACAGCTTTTGGAAAAGCAACCCAACTTCTGTCTTCTTGCCAGAAGGATTATGTTGTTTCACTTAAGAAGAATGCATTTTTCATAAGCAACTATTTTACATTGCAAACTCTGGGCTCTTATTCCAGACAGATAGACTATTTTTAATAAAGTTCCCTTCAAGATCTCAGTTGGCTTTTAAGTTCATGACTGTTAAACTAGAAATACTGTACTTAGAGAACTGCACACAAAGGTATATTCATCAGCTCTGGGTCTGCTCTCACACTGAAATAACCCTTTAGAAGTTAAAAAAAAAATTGCAATACATTAATAAAAGTGAACCAATTATAGAGAGCCAGTCTCAGAAGGCTGTGATTGCAACCTGTGGCTGTGGCTGGGCAGGAAACGCTTTTCCTGCCTTGAAAATATTCTTGGGATTTCAGAAATTACTCCCATTTCCATATGTAGAAAAAGAGAGCTATTTTACAGTTTTCCTTTGAATATAAGAGCAGAGGGACAGGCAGAGAGCCCACAAGACTGTGGTCAGGGCTCTCACCTAGGATGAAAGGGATTTAGGATCAGATTAGCTGTGTTTGCTGTGGTTTGCAGAGGGGACTGGGGCACTGGGCTCCCAGAGGCACCACACACTCATTAGGCTGCTGGCCTTTTCAGTCTTCTTAGTTGAAGATTTTCAGTTTTGTACAGATAATTAACTGTCCACCAGATCAGGAACTTGAACCTAATGAACATCCATTGGAGGCTAATGCCAAAACCGTCTGCTCTGGGCACCCAAAACTGGTTAGGCATGACAAGTACCAGTTAGATGGGAAAGGCATTGTAAGAGTGATTCAGCTCACCCAAATTTCCTGTCTTGACTCCTGGCAGGGCTCCTGGACAGACCTGCTGTTCTTGAGTCTGTCTGGTATGCCCACGCCAGCAGCTGCCTCTGTCTGCCCACCCTGGGCAACGCTGAAGGAGCACTTTAGGAGTGGGGATGTACCAAGAGCCATGTCAAAGGAACAGGGTGCTGGCTGTGTCACATGTCCCTGAGGTGCAAGCAGCAGGTCCCTGCTCCACCAGGAATTCAGAAACCTGAACATGGGTGACTCCTGCACATTGTACCCTCACCCACATCTGCCCTTAGAGGTTCAGGATCTAGCATTCAGGCTAGAAACTGGGCTAAAATAGAGATTGTTTCTGCCCTTCATTAACAAACCATGCCGTGGCTGTGGAAAAACTCATGGGAGTGGAAGAAAGGATGACCCAAGTTGGGTTCAGTGTAGTCTGAGAAAGAAAACCCTCTGACTCCCTACACCCAGCAATGTCTGTCAGTGGTGACAAAAATAATCCTCCTTACTCCTTTCTCACCTGCTCCTTGCCCACCTGTATCATGCTCACTGACCTGTATTGCACTCACTGGGCAAAAGGAAGACTTCCAGGCTTCTCCAGCTCCAGAAACTGCCCTTAATTAAAAGATTTCTTGTGTTTTTAGGTAGATTGCCAGTGCAATGGGAAGCCAGGCCAGGAAGGAATTTCTCCCAGCCTCCTGTATATCACAGGAAATCAATTATCACACAAATTCCCCAGTGTGAGCCCAGTTCAGAGGACAAAACGCTGCATTTCAGCATTTGTTTTTTTATCCCTATTTGTTCTTCTCTGCATATGCTCTTGTCTACTAAACAAATAAGCAAAATGAGGGTGAAGGAGAGGCAAAACATGAATGAAAGACTCCTACTCAGAAGTACTTTAACTTGGGTTGTTTCTCTGGGGAGGAGAGAAAGGCACTAGAAAAAAATGTGAAAGAAAGCATTTTCTACATTTATTTTTTCACTTTACTTGTCAAAGCCAAAATCATTTCATGTCAGGAAGTTTGAATGTACACAATCCACTTATGTGGGGAGCTCAGCCCCCACAAGATGCCACATTCTGTGTCCCAGGCACCTCAAAAGGGGTACTCCAGTCAGGAGTTAAGGTATTCCTCATCTTCTCCTGGAGCTGCTGATGACAGACTGGCCAGGGATACAGTTGAAAAGGTGTGTTATTGAGGTGATAACTTAATGAATGAAATTTAACGGTGCATGGTTTTAGGTGTCTGTCACTAAAGAAGTCAGCATTTCTGGTTCAGTTTTCCAGGAATATCTTTAGGATGAGTTACAACATATACCAAGTAATCCAGCAAGTTACAACATACAGACTACACAGATCCTCCCTTGTCTCCATGGTGGCCCCAGCTGCTTATTGTGAAACAATTTTCAGTGTCTTATTTATCATATTTTCTTTTAAAACTCGCTATTCTCTGGTTTTAAACTCACTGTTGCATTGCTAAATTTGATACTCTGTTTAAAGCAAAAGTAATTTATATCTTAGGGAATTCAGAGTAGGTGGCTAGAAAGGAAAATACCCTGGGTGTACTGCATGGATGAGACTACTCCCTCTGGGGACCAACAGGGCTTTTTCATGAGCACATGTTCTGGGTACTTCTGAGCTGCCCAACTGCACCCTTGACCTTCACCCCCTGAATCTCACATCTGATTAGTTTGTGAATGCATTTATTTAAGGGCTTGACTTTGGTTTCTGAGCTTTCAGAAGCAGTTTACATCAGTGGCTAACATGTTTAGGGGGTAGACTCAGAACGAGATGGAAGAACCACAATTTAACCAAGTGATGACAACTCCAAGGAACTCCATATTAATGGGAACTGCTGAGAATGCTTCTTTGGTTAGGTGTTGGACTGTCATCCTTTTCAGATTTCAGAAAACCTTGGGACAGACAATTTGCAGACATATATAAATTTAGATGTGTAGAAAACACACAAAATATTGAAAAAAAATATTTTAAGTAAGTTTCCTTTTATGTCTCCCCTTCATTTTAGCTCAGTTGCCCAAAGACAGCAGAGTTTCTGCAAGCAGGATCAAAGGGGATCACATAATGTCAAAATAGTCACTGCAGAGTAAAATGCCAGTGGGGAAAAAGATACATTTCTTTAGGGGATGAAGTGACCCTCACTCTAATTCCCTTAAATGCTCTGTTTCTTCCAGGCATTCTTTAGGCAGCAAGAGAATAAAACAGACCCTTTCCAAATAGTAAAAGGGACATCCCTGAAAAGAAGCTCCTGATAACACGTGGCTCAAGGTACAGTAGGTATAGCTGCAGCAGATGTAAAATGATTCTTGATATTTAGGTTTGCGCTCTAATATTTTACTGTATGCCTTGACACAGAGTTTTCCTAAGTTTTTTTGGAGAAGATCTTGTAGCTGGAGTAATCAGCACAAAGAAGAATGACCTTTTATTCTAGTTGACACTTCTTTTTAAAAAAACCCTCGCTGTTACTCCCACTGTTGGCTTTGGCATAGTCACTGGATGGAGGACCGACGGTGCACATGAACACAGATACATACAGAGAACCAAGCAGTTGTTTTCATATGATCCATCGTACACCCAAATCCACTCTGCCTCTTGTTCAAATAGACAATGTTATTAGCTTTACCCTTCACCCTTCAGTTACCAGGCACACCATGAGTTATGAGGCCAGTCTCGCAGTGCTCCCTCAACTTCAGAGCAGCATGGAGCTCAAATAAACAGAAACAAGCAAACAGAAGAGCGTTTACTTCCCTGGGTTTCCATGCACACAGATGCCATAGAGCAGAGAGGAGACTGTAAAGGGGGAAACATGACCCGTAGAGTTCAGTATGAATTTTAGTTCTCTTGACCCTCATTTTGGGCTCCTGAATGATTTTGAGAATTGTTTTGTAATATAAAGGTGGTGAATTCTGATTATGTGATTCCTTCATAATCCTGTTCGGCGAGTCTTACTTTACACTTCTCATCCTTCCTAGAGTGTTACTGAGGTGGATATCACTCACCATCCTGACAGGAAAGGGAACAAGTAGGTTTCTTAAATGTTTTGACCATAGTCATACAAGGGATCACTGACAGTTCAGAACAGCTAGCCTGATTCAACACCTAACATTTATACCACTTCTCCACTCACAGCCATCATGCATGGCATTAACCTGCCAAGCAGGCCACTATGCCCTACATGAGAGTTTCTGGAACATTCTCTTTTGGATATCAACATTGAGATACATCAGTCACCACCACTAATCTTCATTGAGCCAAGGGTTCCTGGTGTGATGGTGCCAAAATCTGCAATCCCTGTCCAGGAACATTTATTAGATACCAGGTTTCCCATGAGCTTGGAAGTGCTTTAGAAAGGAGTAAGCTATTGTAAAGTAAAATCTATTTGCTTTTTTTTAATTATTATTTTTTTTAAATACCTGTATGATAAACCGTGCATCTCAAAATGATAGATGATCCTTTGCTGGACATTTTTGCTGCTCTTAAATTATTGACCATATGTTGCACAGAAAGGGCAGGGACCACTGTGTCTTCAGAATATAATTTTATCACTAATAAACTGTGACAGACTCTTTGGGGCTCACCTGAGTCAGCTACTGTACTTCCAGTTAATCTGCAAGAACAAGGACAGATTTTTCTCCCATAACACCCAAAGAGGAGAGGGAACTTGCCATCCACTGAAATACCAGTAGGGAGTCAACAAGCTCCCTACATTTTCAGTGGGTGCCCACGACTGTGAGTCCATTGCCTTCCCACTTGTTTTGCCCTGCAGGAAAAGAACTGAAATAGCATGAATGATGAAATGTGGCATACTTGAGACTGACCACCACGGTCATGCACTCAGTATTCAGGTGCAGTTTCATGACAGTTCCTACTCACTGTTATGAACTTGAAAGCCTGTGAAGCACAGTGAACACTCCTCCTCACCAATAATAGTCCCATAACCCTACAGCAAGTGCTGCATGGATGTGCAGAGTGGGACTGTGCTTCCCCCTTAGCTCAGGCCCAGACCTTCACCTGATATCCCTGGAGTACATTCAGTGACTTTGGAGCTCCAGTGACTTGCATGACTGAGTATTCAGCTTTGAGCTGAACATGCTCTCCAAGGTCTCCCTGCAAGTGCAGGACACACTCTTCCTACCAGTGCTTCACAGGATGACACGTGTTCCCTTTCAGGAGGTGACAACAGACATCTCCACCATCTCTGACAGTGTTGCTTTCATATTTGAAACCTCTTCAGCTCCCTGAGCTACTTCCAAACACAGAGTGAGCAGAATCTGTGCAGTGGCATATTCTCATCTCTGCTAAGACCCTCGAGCACTTGTTTGAAACGACACAAACACCCTTATTCATATCATGGTGCTCACCTGAAGATCAGTTTGGCAGTTCAAATGCTTCTCCATTAAAGCATTTTATTGGTCAAAGGAGATGAAGTGTGCGCTATGCAGAGTTAAACTGCCATTACCTAAAGGGTACAAATACTCAATGACAGTGCAGAAAGTTGTAGGAGATGTACAATTATTATTATTATTATTTAATAAAATTATTGTTGTTATTATTATTGCAATAAGAAAATAAAATGAAAATTACATGTAATAATTGGGCCAGGAAGGGAAAAGAAAGAAGGGAAACAATTGACTGAGATCTGAAACATTGTGGCAGATTTGTCTGGCTTGTGTTCTCCACTACTTCATTAAATCACCCAGAAGTAAAAGACTACCTCTGACCAAGGGTGTTTCATCACCAAGAACATGTTCTCACATTCAGCAACAGCTTTTTCTCAACTTCAACTTAATTCTCTTGCATCAGAAGGGTCCCTGGGCTCTTACATCACCCTGGTTGTGGACACAGCTGTAAAATCACGCCCTTCCCTAGTCAATGTAAGGCAAAATGTTTGTTTTAATAGTGCTGCCTAGGCCAACTGCATTCATAATTGAGTCAGTTTACTTCTATGTCTTTTCACTGACCACCCATTCATCTCTTCCAGCCACAGGGCTCAAAGACCTGTGGGAAGGCACACATTATAAAAGCTTTTCAAAACCCAGCACTAGTAGGATGGCAAACCCCAAGGACCAGGCTGTCAGCTGTCTGAGGCAGTGTGCTCTGCCAACACAGCCCATCAGCCTCAACCAGGATCCTGCAGCAGGAAGGGCAGGACACTCCAGCAAAGATTTCTATAGCAACCTTGGGGCACACATTCAGTGGCAATGGAAAATGTACTGGCTGAGTCAAAAGCAGCCCAACCCAAGCTCATCCCCCTCTCCTGATGTACCCTTGGGGAGCAGATCTTTTTGGGTCCTGTGATCTTCACCAGCATGTGACTGCACACAACCCATCACAGATGCACACTGAACCTATGTTCTTCCTTTTTTTTTTCTAGTGTAGGGGACAAAGGAAGCTGTACCTGCTTTCTTGCAGCTGTTGCCATTTCACAGCTCCTGTCCTCCAGACAAGAATTGCCAAGGTGCGCCAAAGCTCTCCCTTGCACAACTCTGCAGAGACACAGGAGTGGAGGTGCACAGAGTGATTTTCCAGCTCTGTCCTACAACACATGTTGTAGGAGAAGAGATCTGCAAAAGATTTGAAGTTGAAAGGTTTGGAGCAATACCAGTGATGTATCTCAAGAGTGTCTTGCAGCAGAGTTCCCATGGATGATGGAGAAGCAGGATTACCACCACTGTTCAAATGATGACCAAAAGATAAATACAGTTTTTCACAACAATAAAATTTTTGTAGTGACCAGGCTTCAGTCTCCTTTTTCAGTTCCATGTCTTGAAAATATTTTGATCAACTTTCCAGTCTCTCCTCTGGCCACTCCTCCACTTGAGATCGGCTGATTGTTTCATGGAGCCAAGCTCTTTTGATTCATTAGAAATTTGTTCAGCATCCATATCTAAAGCCACTGAGAACAAAATTTGCTTAAAGAGAACATAAATCAAGTGGTAAATTTGAGATTTTCCTGCAAACTACACAGAAGCCAATGACTGCTACTAGTTTAGTCTAATCATCCATCCCCCTCACCAGCAAAATCTGAGACCTTTTTCTCTGGAGACCTATACTGGAAAAACTTCAGAGAATCTTTCTCTCAGAAAAGGATCTTGAGCTAGGCAATATTTATTTTAGTTGAAAAAGTAATTATTTTACTGGAGGTTCTTAAATGGAAAAAAATCTCTTAAGAGTGAACAAAAGGAGGGGTATGAGTTCCACTTTAGTAACACATTGATCAAGATAAGAAATAATTAATTATATAACTCCATTGAAATATTATACAAACAGAGCAAATGATTCTATCTAGAAAGCCAGAAATATGTGTCTTGGAACAAATCCAGATGCACCAAATGTCTACTTTTAAACTCAGTGACTAATGGAAAGAAAGCTACAGTGATTAGTTACAGCAATGTTAAATAAATATAAACTAGAAATGGCTCTGACTGAATCTGGGCAAACTGGCCTTGAGAGTCAAGAAGTGACCAGAAGTGACTGTCAGACTTTAGAGGGATGTAGTATGTGTAAGGGGAAGTTCTCCTTGGAATAGTAGAGCCTGGGAAATGTTCCATATTGTGATTTCCAGGGAACTCTTAGGGAACCTTGTCCCTCTTCTCAAAAAGTGCAGACACCTTCTGTGTCTTGCTCTACGAAAATTTCCAATGTGAAAATTTGGGGAAATAATCTATGGAGGGAACAGCACAAGATAACAGCTTCTGGCAGTGTGGAAACAGGCACTAGTGATGATAAGGAACAGGCACCCAAACCCATTGTGCCTTGTGTGGGTGAGCTTGCTTGCAAGAGCCATGAAACACTCACTTATTTAATAAATCGTTTTGAAATGGCTGCGAGGTTTGTGGTCAGGTCACACCTCATTTACAGAGCTCCTCAGCCATTGATGCACTCACCCAGATATCTCAAATGCCCATTTCCCCATTCCTGCTTTGCTCTCTGTCTCCATCCTGTTAATTTCTGGGCACACTTATGCCTGGGTGCTACTGCCAAGCACGCAACCAAGCTACGAGACCGATCAAACTAAACACTCTTTTCTCTCTTGGGTAAAGGAATTGTGACTCCAAAGCCTGAGCTAAATGCAACAAAGCTTCAGGAATCTGAAGTGCAGACGAGACACCAGACCATGGCTCAGGCCATGTCTGTTGCTAAATGTTTTGCACAAGACACGTTTTGTGAGATCAGAATGGCACCCACTAATGAGTGCAGTGACACAAACGGCATTGTAAGTACTGCCTGTGCATTGCACAGTAATTGTCAGACAAAGGATGGCAACGAGGTAGAGGCTCACATAAAATTAGATTAAAAACTTTAACTCTTGGTGCATCATACAGAGTGTTTCCATGGATCTGTAATGACCCAGAGAAAGAATTTGCAGTGGAAAGCAAAGAGGTTTGTTCTGAATGGGCAGCAAGTAGCTCATTGCTGCTAAGGCTGCAAACACAAGCTATGGACAGCTGACATCTTCTGAACACACATCATCCTGAACTCTGATTTATGTTGGAAAGCTTAAGAAAGATTTATCTTCAGAATCAGCTCAAGGAGTATTATGTGAAAGGGGAAAGAATAAAGCAAGAAAGCCATAAATTTCTCTTTCAGTACAAAAAGCTGGACACTGAGGAACCATGCAGAGCCAAGAACTGAGTGGAGCACATCAGGATGAGTGCTGTGATCTACATTTAAAATCTTCTCTAAATTCCTCATTGGCTTTCCTTGCTAATTCCTTGTTGGTTGGGAGAGGGGTGTGCGGGATGGGGCAAGTGTTTACTAGCGTTGATTTTTAAGTCATCTGCTATTTTAAATCACTTCCTCACTCAGCCTCCTAACAAACAGACACAGAAGTTAAGATCTGGGGAGAGAGATGCTCTCCTTTGAACCAGGCTCACTGCACAGAATATTTGGGGCTAATTCTGCTTTCTGCTGGCATAAAGGGGATCAAACTTGGCAAATTGTTTAAAATGTCTGGTGGCTGCTGGCAACAGAGAGGTGCTGAAAGAAGTAAATTTAAAATTTTTTTGTACTCTGAAGAATCCAGACAAAGTGGCAGAAACACCTGGATAAAAATCTAGGCTACATAATGTTGCTTTAATTATGTTTTCTATTTAGGTCTCATCTCCTAAAGATAAGTTCTTACTAATGCACTCTTGTCCCAGATTTCTTTCCCCTGAGCTTCAGTAGTGTATAAAAAAGGCTTTTTGAAAACAAACTTTTGTAAATATTAGTGTAAAAAAATGAAGACTTGTCATTGACAATAGATGCATGGCCACATATAGACAGAAAAGTCAACCTTTACAGCGTGTCGTTTACTAGTAGAAAAGAGGCACACAGGGAAACAGCAAGAACGTTGCACCTACAGAAACTGTAAAAGAGTAATATTTAAAATTCCATTCCTTCCCTGCAGGACAGAAGAGACAGTGAATAAGGAAAACCCAGCTCAGAGGGTAGAATACTCCTGAGGTCCACACATGGGTGATGTGGGAATTCCAAACTTCAGTAGGAAGTGCAAGAATGATAAAAAGTCAGCACATTTCCTGGATGTGCCTCACTGTTAAACTCGCATTACTCAGGTTAAGCAGGACCACACAGGTTCATTTAGGTAGAATAACAGTTCTTGTACAATATAAAAAGACAACGATAAGGAAATGTAAATTCACCTGGGAGACAACAGAAGTAGAAAACCAAAGAAAATGCTTATGCCTAGGCCTGGAGCCTGTGCTGCCTCTGATCCCAAACACACTGATACACAGCTGACCTCAGCAGAATCCTGGCCAGGTACTTTTCAAGCCCCTGTGCTGTTGAAGACAACAATTTGCAAGTCTCCTGGAAACAAAATGTGGAAGGGCAGCAACACTGCAAAAGCCATCTCAAACTATACCAACACACTCTAAGGACGAGCTGGATGCAAATACTGGATGCAAATACTCTTCAGCTCACCTTTATATTTATTTAAAAATACACTTTTTTATATATTAATACTGATTAACTAGAACTCAGCAATTCACAACTTATTACCAATGTGATGGACCAAGGCAATTATTAACAACTTAAAGTTAATAAAGCCATTAAAATAACAAATAGATGACCTTCTCTTTTGCCTGTGGCCTCATTTTGCAGCAACATTACTGTGTCTTCATGGAATAAATAGGGCCATATAATGGCAATTATTGTCATGGGCTCATTGCAGACACGACCTCACCCTCAGGACTAGGAATCTGACCCCGACTGGGCTGGAGCTCGGGAGGAATTTTAATGATGGGGTGTGAGGGTCAGGCTGTGACACCTCTTTTGCATAATAGAAGCTCATCTTGGTGGGGCTGACTGAGGCTGATTGCTATCAGAGATGCCTCCAAGGAAGGGTTTGGATGTGACAGGTAGCCAGAACACTCACATTCAGTGCTCAGTGATTTTAAATGCCCTGACAGAAATATTTAAATTTTTTCTATGGTGCCAGCCTCAAATATGAACACTTATTAATAACCAGAGAACCACCTGGCTCAGAGTAATACTTTCGTTCCTCATGGATCTGGAACAGCCTTTACCTGTTGTACCCCAGGTAACAGGACAGGTCTGTCTCCCGCTCTCAGCTTTTATTCATCTGTAGTTATGTGGCTACATCTGACCGTATCTGCCAGGGATGCCCATCTTACCTCAGAAAGGCATTTCAGCAACACCCGGGGAGCACAAGGAAAGGGATATTCACCTGGTAGTGACCTGTCAAACTGTCCACACCATCACCTTCTGGGAGCTACCAAGCACGGTGGGAAGACTGGTCTGCTGTAATGCACAACCATTCTCAGCTAAGAGACATCTCCCGATTACTATGCCCAAAGCTGATTCCAGTTTCCACTTGGCACCAAATAAGTATCTCTGGGACCCAGTTTAAATGGTGAAGTCTTCATTTTGTCAGTCTCTGGCATAACAGTCCATTAACCTCAGCGAATTACCTTGTAGTCCCCATCCATCAAGGTGTCTGTCTACCTGATGGAATGAAAGTTATTTCTCGGGTCTGTCACTGTGTGTCAGCTCAACGGCTAAAACATTTATTCAATATGATTAATCCATTATATCCTGACTGTGGTGTCTGCCTTGTCAACCTGAAGAGGTGGCCAGGAAAGTTTCCAGGAACACCAGAGACAACAGCAATGGGGCTGACAAATCCCACATGTGTATGGCATGCTGGGGGCACCCAGGAAGGCACAAATTCCCTCTGCTCCTACACTGGCGTAAGAGCACCTCTTCACTTGAGGACAATGAACTCCAACGGGAAGCAGAAAGGGCAGGAAACATTCCAGGAGCAGTAAGAAGTATTTCACAAATACTTTCACACTGCCCAAGTGATCTGAGATTAGGTGTGGTGAGAAAGAGCTTTCACTGTGAAGAGTATGAGAAACTCGGAAGTGACAATGTTGTCAGCTGGTGAAATGTCTAGGATCCCCTAGATCTATTCCATCACTTTGGTTTTTAAGTTTGCTACAACAGACTTCCACCTCACAACATGAGGGCTGCGTGATCCCCACTTACAGAGAGAACCTACGGATGAACTCAGTCCAGTCGTAGCTGACCTGTCACCTGCCATTGCACCTAGTCTCCATCCAGCACTGCAAAACAAAGCTATTTTCTGCCTTTATTCCTTCACTGACATCTAATCCTTGAACTGCTTCCTATGACATGAAAGAATCTGAAATACTGTAACATCCATCAGGTGATGGCAAGGACACAGCTGTGGACGAAGCCTGACAGCACTGGTGATAGAAGAAAGCACAAACCATGTATACCAGGGTGATTTACACAGAAGGATGGGGAGATTCTCACTATTAATTCCTGAATATTTACTGGGCTTGCATCAATTACAAGGCTTAGTGGCATGAACTTCAGATGTTCGATGCTAAGTATTTTTCTAAGGTCATGGGTTGAACCTGAAAGTCGACTTTGACACATTAAAAAATACTGTTACTAGGAAACTGCTCTGAAATAATCCCAGCATGATGCCTTTCAGTCTTGGTAATAATGAATATACAAGCAATTCATAACAGTCTACTCGTGGAAACAAAATGTAGTTTGACTGGTCATTTGCTTTTGTTCATCTTTTGTGGGACGAATGGGAGGGAAGTCCTGTGGCAATAGCCTTGAACAGCCCATCTCCGTTTTGAATCTGCTGAGATGAAATATATCCTTTCAACAACAAAGACTGAACTCTGATCAAAGCCCCACCAGCAGCACACACTGCAGTGGGATACGCCAGATCCTAATTCCTTTGAGCGCCCAAGGGGATGTGAGACTCCCATCAGTCAAGTAAGACAAGGACAGGAGAAAGCACTGTAATTTTCAGTTTGGCCCAACAAACCCTGCAGCTTCTTGGCTTTCAGTAACCTGGAATGCATCCTGCAAACAATTAGCAACATGTCTTTCCAAGCCGATCAGCACCACATGGTTCTTCTTTGATATTGTTTTATTCTTCCCATCCCTCCCAAGAGCTTTTTCGGGAGCTCCACATACACACTGCTGGGACTACAACTATAGGACAGCATGTACAGTCTAAATTAATTCAGCATGTTTCTGGGATCCCTTGTTTTCACGTAAGGGCCTCTATGCCTGTTCTGCCTGCACCCAGGGTGCATGCTGTTATATGGGATGCTTGGACAAGCAATTACCCCTAGTGTGTGAATAAAGGCTTGTTTTGTTAAGGAAATGTATGTGTGCAAAAATATACAATCCTTTGTTGTAATTGCCTAAAATACTGTTGTAGCACGACAGCGAGTTACAACATGCGCAGGGGTAGCCTGTCTCTAAGCAATTACTTGTCTTCTTCCCAGTAGCTCCTCTCCATCTGTACAACAATCATTTGTGTAGGACAAACTGCCTTTAACAGACTGGATGAAAAAAAGTATTTCCTCTACTTAAAACTCTGATAGCAGAACTTCTGCTACAGTTCAGTTATAACTCTTTGCACGATGAAAAGGGGATCTGCACCAGCCACTTGCAGGCAGGCAGGGTTTAGCTGTGGGCAACTGCGTCACCTCCTTGCTCACCTCGCTCACTTTCCCTTTGTCCATGCTCCTGCACCCAGCAGGAGCAAGTCTCTCCCAGCCTTCTGCATGACCCACAGGACTATGCTACTGACAACAGCCTACCAAGTGTTACTGCTGAGAAATTACCTCCCAGCCAGGCAAGTCCCTCACAAGTAAAGTGTCTGAAAATGGCAGAATTGTCCGTTCTGTTCTCTGTCAATCAGAACGGGGGATCCTACAGCCACACCGTCCTGGTTATGCTCACTGCATGGAAAAGGCAGGTATCAGCTAGGGATAACCTCCAGACTCATAAAATATCTCAGCAGCTCCTGCTTCCCTGCTGCTGGGGGTGATGGTGCAAAGGAAAACAGCACAGTACAAGGTCTCTGGGCTGGTTAGATGAATTGGCCACTTACTGTCCCAGAAGGAAATATGGCTTCAAATCCAGCTTTGGCTGTGGATAGTCTATGTGTTGTTGATCACACTATCAGCTTTCATCTGTGTCTCTTCCAAGATGGAATCGGGGCTCTAGGAGTCTCTGCAAGTTGCCATAAGTGTATGGTTTTGGGAAATTGGTAACTGTTAATGCAAATGTTTCAAAGTTAAAAGTCTCTTTCACAATTTTAAATACCTAAGGAAGATGGAACCACCCACTCTAAGTCTGTAGTTTTATTCTGTATCTGGTCTAGAAATAAATTGAGAAATTTTTTTTCTATTTTTAGGAGTGCAACTATGTTAAGAAAGTAACTTAAATTTCTTGGAGAGGTATATTTCCATGCATATTGTACAATCACTTTTGAATGAGAAAACATTAGAAGGCTATCTCCTATCTGTCCATTAACACTGAAAGATAACCCACCAAGCAATTAGTAGTACAGAATTAATCACAGAACCGTTTAGGTTGGATCATCAAGTCCAACAGTTAACCCAGCACTGCCAAGCCCACCACTTAATCACGTCCCCAAGTGCCACATTTACACATCATTTAAATACCTCCAGGGATGGGGACTCAATAGCTTCCCTGGGAAGCCTGTTCCAATGCTTGGCAACCCTTTCAGTGAAGAAATTTTCGCTAATATCCAATCTAAACCTCCCCTGGAGCAAGTTGAGGCCATTTCGTCTCATCCTATGACTTGCTACTTGGTAGAAAAGACTGAGCTCCACCTCATCTACAACCTCCTTTCAGGTAGTTGTAGCGAGCAGTAAGATTCCTCCTAAGCCTTTCTCACCTCCAGCTCCCTTAGCTACTCCTCATCAGATTTGTGCTCCAGACTTTTCACCATCTTCTTGTCTTTCTCTGGGAATACAAATCATTTAACTATTCCTTATTCAGTGACTGTTAAATTCCACTGAAATCCATAATATATAAAAATCTAGCTGCTTTATCAAACAGGGGTGTAGTTACCTGCAGAGCCATGCACGGGGATGGGTATGGTCTTTTATTTTCTGTGATCCTGTGTTTATCTGTAGTTTTGTGAATTCCCTTTGTGAGTACTGACAGCTGCCTGATAAATGGCATAGCCCCTGCAAAAAGAGATAAACTCTGCTGCAGCAGTTTACTGATACCATCAGTGTTCAATTTAAGGCAAACGCTAAATCACAGAAATCAACAGTTCATGCAGAGATCTAACATTACTGGGTTTCAGAAGCTAAGAAGCACTGTGACTTTGCTTTGGAATACAGGAAATCATAGTTCAACTTTCCAAACAAGTGTGATAATGAGCAAGATGCAGGTTTGGCAAGCAGTTTGGAGAACTTGGAGGTAGAAGAAAAACCGATTGTGACTTTTTAAAAATGAATTATTTTTTTTTTAATATATTTTCTCCAAAAATTGTTTTTTCCTGTACTCTTCCAGAGGTGTGCTTTTATATTCAATAAACACAATCTCAGGTTGGGGACACACATCAAATGACATATTTATGATCTCTGACTGTGTAAAAGTTATTATCAGGTTCATATTTTCTGTGTGAGATTCATGATTATGACCTCAAAAATCACTTTATGTGCATGATTTGTAATCATTGTTTAAAAGCCAGTAAACAAAACACTTAACTCATTCTGCCAAATACTCTTATAGAGGAAACATAAGTCATGCAAATCCAAGGCTGTATCCAAGCAGAATCCTACCTATATTTCTTCTAAACTAACAGCTTCACCTGCATATCTATTTTTGGTTTTCAATACAAAAAAATTGCCAGTATTACCATGAAGTGATGAGATCAGTTACCTTGTTAACTAGGAAAAGCCTAGATAACATCCTAACTGTTTATATTTTCTTACTCTTTGCTTGTCTGTTTGTTGTTGACAGCATAAACTATAGTCCCAGGCAGAAATGCTAGCCCCACTTTATCTCAAAGAAATTTCATTCTGTTTCAAGAAAAAACAGGATTTCTGCTCCATTGACTCACCTGGATTCATACTGCCTTAGTTGTTTTGAAAAATGAAAGTTTCATATCACAGCTCCTAGTGCAAATCAATAAGGGAAATGTTTTTGATAAATGTTAGTCCTTCAGAATTATCTGTCATCCAGAATGTCTTTTCCAGTTCAGCAGAAAGTTTCTGTATTTTTCTCATACTCCTCGACTTCATAGAGATCTTGGATGTTTCCCAAGATTTCTAAGCATTAATGTTTCCAATTCTGAAAGATACCAGCTGCTTTATGGTTTCTCTACCTATTCTTCACAGCATCATCAGTGTTAGATCCTTTGTTCTACAAGGTCTAGCTGTATCTGAGAGCCACGTAAATGCAAAGAAGGGCACAGTTTTGGAAAGTTCATGCTCATGCAAAAGCAATTAAAAAAATAAAGAGTCATGAAGTTATTAATATCAAGATATTCCAATAACTTGGTTTCTTAAGGTGTAACTGTAACATCAGGAGTAAGTATCACACAGAGCAAAGGATGCATCCCACTTCATCTGGGGACCATGTTCAATCAGCCCAAATTCCAAGCATCCAGATCTGCTGTTTCCTATGGCCTAGATGCCTTCGATGTCTTGGAACTAGCAATCAGAAACACTAGGCATTGACTGGGAGGCCACCGTCACCTTGCCCAAACCAACCAGCCAGTGTCTGAAGTAGAAAAAGGCCTTCATCACCCTGCAGTCTGCCTGATCATTGCCTAGCAATTGATTTTGCTCCAGTCCTGAATCATTTCAGTACCCCAGTGTGTGTTCATCCAAAAGACGCGCAGCTTGGGAGGGTCTGCTCTCCCCCCATCCCGTGCCCTTCCCCTGAGCTCTCCTGGGGAATGGGAGGAGCACAGCTTTAGGGTAAATCTTTCTTCAGGCTGAATATTGGAGGGACAAAGGGAGAAGCAAAGGAACCGTTTACCCAGATGAAGAAGGAGTGGAGCCACCAAGTGCTGTTGAACTTTTCTTACTCCTTAAAATCCTATGGGAACAGGATTTTGATCAGGAAGAAAAGCTATAGCTCCTACCTGGGAATTTAGGCACTAGGACAGGCAGTCTGCTGTCAGGTGGCAGAAAAATTTGTAATGCTCAGGGACACCATTATTTTCCTAGGAGCTGTATTTCTTCAGTTAGTGATGCATCCTCACCTGGTGCTCTCCCAGCACTGGTTTGCACTGTATATACGAAGTTTTAAATCCATACTGACTGTTCCAGATTATATAGTATAATTAATCAGCTGTCTTTTCAGCAAAGATCTCAATATTGGGCAAAGCTCATAGTTCACTAAGTGAAACCAGAGGGCTGTTCTTTTCCTCCAGCATGCATCCTCCTTGCAAAATCCAGAGCTCTTACATTTAAATGTTCACAGTTTGCCAAGAGAAAGAAATCTTTTTTTTTTTTTTCCCCCTTAGTATGTGGCAACCAAAACCAAATAAAGTTTTTACTGAAAGATGGACAATGTACAATATCTCTCCAAAGTAAAAAATAGCTGCTTAGCATCTGACTAAAACCATCTCAGAAAAATGCATCCAGTTTTCTAAAGCAATCACAGACAACTCAGGCCTGGAGGCTAGGGACAGACCTTAGCTTAAGCAGTGACTTAGGTCTTCAGAGTCAGACACTGCTTGAGCAATGGAGCTGAAGGGAGAAAAGAAGGACAAATCCTGAAGGATGGATGGATGGATGGATGGATGGATGGATGGATGGATGGATGGATGGATGGATGGATGGAAGGAAAACCCTCTTTCTTTCCTTTCAGGAGGATGCCAGTAAGCCAGGTTCCATGGTGGTTTATATCAACACAGTCTGCTCTGGGGATGTGGGGTTTCACTGTTGCTGCTATGGGGTTTTTTTTGTTTGGTTGGTTTTGGTTTTTTTCTTTTGTTTGGTTTTTGTTTTGGTTTGGTTTTGGTTTTGTTTTGTTTTGTTCTGAGATTGGAAAATTAGATTGTTACCATCAAACTGTCTGGAATCCAGTACCAGGTTTTAGACTTGGATTGGTACACATCTGAGAAATTTCTGCTCTTTGATAGCATAGGAGAAAAAAATCAGCTTTTTATGTGAGCAGTGACTGGGGCAGCCTGACAAACCAGCGTCCCACCAGAAGCATTTGTAAGGTTTCCTTATCTTCATCTGCAGACCAGACTCCAGTCCAACAGGAAAGCTGCAGCAGGTTTCTACAGGCTCAAGTGTGGTTTTTTTTCTCAATGCAAAGAACCATCTTGACACCTCATTTACTTTACCAGAAAGAATATTTTAAATTTTTGGGTAGTTTGCTAGTCAAGTTGATATCCTTTGCATTATTAGGAGGACATGGAGACAGCAAGACTTTTCTTCCTTTAACCACACAGTACACTCTTGCAGGACCATTGGCAAAGGCTGTCAATTATGCCATACACATTATGGCATGTATAATTCCCTTCCTCCAAGCAAACAACCACATACCTAGATGCCAGGTCTGTGCCTGGGCATGCACAGTGGAGAGCTTAGTCTATGTTAAAGATTGTGATAGGCAGGGGATAAGGTCCTGCTGGTTATACTCATGACATCTACCCTGGCTTTCAAGATAAGATTTGATGTGGACTCATTGAATGACCCAAGTAGTTTCAGAATTAGCAATATGCTGGCTAATGATTTCTGCTTTGGAGACTTTTTAGTCCAGTCACAGAGTGAGTGATTGAAGCTATAATAGAAGATCAAACTCCTTTGCTCCAAAGAACTACTCTCTACTTTTTTATGGCTATATGTTAAGTGTCCCAGCTCTTACCTGTCACTGCACCCTTCCACAGTGACTAAGCTAACACCTCATTAAACCTTGGAGCCTCTAAATCAGGAGACTCAAGTCCCATCCCAGCTAGGCAACATCAGACCAAATCTGACATAGTATTCTGACTTTTCCAGAAAACCTGGAATTTATTTCTCTTCCATCCTAGAAGCAGAGTCTGAATAACTGGTTAAATTTCTGTAATTTACATAACAGGACCTCTGTACAAGATTTTATCCAGTTATTTGTAACACTCAGTGCCAGCCTGAAAATTTCCTGAGAAATCCCAAACTCAGCAAGTGTCAGCAGCTGCAATCCAGCCTGGGACATGAACACAGAGTATTATGGAATAGAGTGGATGCATTGCATGAACATTGTGTTTAATCTCTGCTGTTATATTCACCTCTTTAAAAACCTTCTTCTACTACACAGAATCATAGAGTGGTTTGGGTTGGAAGAGACCTTAAAGATCATGTAGTTCCAATCCTCTGCCGTGGGCTGGGACACCATCCACTAGACCAGGTTGCTCAGAGTTACATTCAGTGTGGCCTTGAACACTTTCAGAGATGCTCAGCTTGCAGCCAGTGATGAAGCCCTTGTTTGAACAACCCCTTGGTGATTTTCTTTTCTCACAGAAAGGGGATATTTGGTGCAGGTTCTTCACTATGGTCAGGAGAACCAAGAAGAGGAAGCCCTGAGTATCACAGCTAAAGGTATCTGACTCTGGGTCAAAGCAGAGTGCCCAGACACAGCAAAAGCGATCTTCCTCCTGACAAACCCTGCCAGGGTGTTTTTAAATGACAGGTCAGCCAAACTTAGATTCCCTTGCCCTGACCTCGCAGCCCCTCTGTTGCTCAATATAGAGGTTAGCTGCCGGTTTTACATCTCTGCCCTGCTCCAGTCTCAATGCTCACATGGCCCTTGTGCAAAGTTTTAGTTCTCTGTTTCGGGTGCACTCCCTGTGCCATCTGCTGAAGCACAGTGACTGTGTCTGCAGAACAGGCAGTTCCCTGCTCCAGAGAGTGCCTGTAGGGTAAAAGGGATGACTGCAGGTCTCATCGTGTTCTTCACGTGTCATAAACAAAGCTAGAGACCCTAGGTACATTTAATGTCCTTACTGCTTCATTTTATGCTGTGTTCTCTTAAGTACGGGTAACTCGGTGTTCTTGGGAGGAGAGTTTCTCATAAGGTCATTTGTTTTATCTTATTTCAGATACTTGAGGAGTTGTTTTGGTTTTCCTCTCCTCTTTATGAGATGAAGATTGCAAAACCCTGTGAAATTCACTAATGGAAGTGCCATTAGCACACAATTTACTCAAAGCTCTGCTACTTCAGAGTTTGAGGATTAATTCTGAATAGTCAGCATACATCAGTCCTTCCCGAATAAAATGTATTCTCATTAATATGAGAATCATACTCTAAATAAAATTTTGCAATTCTATTTTTTTAATACATTTTGGTTGAGTTTTGCTATTTATTTTTCGAGGCTTCTGAGTTTGTTCATTTATGAAGAAGATGTACTAAGAATTCAAAAGTTAGGGCAAGGTATTAAGCTGAGAAAGAGAGAGCATGTCTTATTTTAAAGGAAATTAGTGTGTATTAAGCTTCTTAATTACCCTTAAATTACCCCTTTACAATATCTAGAAAAACACAATTTGGTTTTCTTTCTTAGAATAACTGAAGCAAGTCTCCCAGCTCGTTACTTGTCTACAGAAATTTGGACTTTGTGCAAAACACTAAACATATGAGACTGATAATAGAAGCACCAAGTGATAAAAATGGAACTTGAACTTCTGCCTTATCCCACAATATAGAACTATGTTTAGGCTGTCCTCATCTCCAAGATCAAGCCAGCCGTGAGCCTCTGAACCTCACAGTCATGTTCAGCTGGGCCAAGCAATGAGGCTTGTCACTTTATTACTATGTTCTGCCTTTTCTAAATACGTGCCAGCATGTAAACGGGGACATTTCCTTAGCAGCTTTAAAATATTTCTAGTGCTGACTGGTTGCCATGGCAAGCAGGCATGTTTAGGTAACAGGCAAGGAACAGGGACCTGCTCGGTCAACAGCAGGAGGGGGGAAAGGCCCTGTGTGTCCAGCAGGGCGGTGATTTTGTAACTTCAGACATCAGATATGATCAGGCTGGCTGGGGCTTTTGCGTCCAAATGCTTCCTTTTAGTACCTTTGTTTGAGACAAGAAGCAAGGGTAAATGAATCACTATTTCCAGACCAGGAGAACAGAACAGAGGTGTGAACACCATGAAATGTCAAAATTAGTGGTAAAATAGCATGTCCTGCTTCTGTTTCCCTCACACACACCCCGTACACGACAGCATGTTGATTATGCCAATGAAACTGAGGCTTAATTGTAACAAAATCATTGGAATAATCTGGGTTCAACTTCTTTGAAGCGCTGTTTGAACATGGGAGAGGGTATGATCAGCATTGACATCTAAAAGCCTGACTATCATCTGCATAGTCTGCATCCATTATGGTTTTTCTTGAATACACAGGGAGCTCAGGGCAGTTTCATGGATGTGCAAATGAGACATTTTTAAGGGAGAGGTATTTAGGCATGCAAACAGCTTTGAGAATACCTCCTTCAGAAACAGATACTAGATTATGGGAAATAGAAGAGTATAAACTCAAGAAGCAGAAAAGAATAAAAGTTGTGAAAGAGTCTAAAGTCTAACAAGACCAGCCTTATCCCAAACACATATCTGTAGAGGACAATTTGCAGAATAACACAGATTGGAAAGGATATCTGCAAGTCATCTTACTCAGTTGTCCACTCCAAGCAAGGCAAACCTAGAACACATCACTTAGTGCTTTGCCTTGTTGGGGTTCAAGTATCTCCAACCTCTCTTGGTAAGTAGTACCAAGACCACCCTCAGGAAAAAAGAAATCCCTTATAGCTAATTGGAATTGTTCATGTTCCAGCTTTTGTCCATTACCTTTCATCATTTCACTAAACACCTCTCAGAAAAATCTATGTCTTGTTTATCTCCTTCCCAACTGGCAAGCTGAAGAAAGATGCAGGACTCCCCCCATTATCTTTCTCTTCTTAGGTCAAACAAACCCACTTTCTCCAGCCTCTTTGAGCCATCCAACGTGTGCTCCAGCCCTGGGGTCAAGCCTCGTGGTTGAGACCCCTGACTATCTTGGCAGCCTTTGTTGGACTCACTCTTGCTCATCAAAGCCTTTGTGAACAGGGAGTCCAAACCAGTACAACATACTCCAGATGCAGTTTCCTAAGTGCTGAATAAAGGGTGGGTTCACAGGGTAATTCACGTTGGAGAGGACTTGGGGTTGTCACAGAGTCCAAGTGCCTGCTCAAAGCTAGGTCAGCAACCACCTCCCTGGACTTGCTGCTGAGCTGTTTCTGACACAGCCCAGGATGCAGCCAGCTGCCGTCGCTGCGAGGGCACACTGCTGACTCATGCTCATCTGGCTCACCCTTAGATGTCTAGAATGCACATCTCTCTTTCTGACCCAGGTACCAAAGGCAGCCTTTGAAAATAATGACAGAAATAGGTGTCTGACCCACTTCAGACATCTGCTTCAGCAGGAGATGAATCATGCTCCAGTAACGCCTGGTTCCCTCCTCTGACTACAAAGGGAGACCAGGGTGATTAGCTCTGATGTAAACATCCATACCAGTGGTGTTTGCTTTCAGCCAGATTAATCCTGCTTTATAAGTTTTGCCACATCCCCAGATTTTGCTGGAAGATTTGCATGTGTCTGTGTGAGCGTGTGCTTGCAGGGTTCCTTTGAATATGAAATGAATATAATTAAGAAGGATATATATACACAAAAAAGCACCAAACTGGTGGTACTTTAAAGAGCAGATTCACATTTCAATGGCAGATATTCCAGCAAATATCAGCCCTAGTGGCTTCTGAATGTTAGCTTGCTTTAAACATATGCCAGAGATTTTATTTTTAATAATCTAGGTAGCATGAAGATATCTTTCTTTTTCTCTTTCTTCTTTTACTTTAGTAGTATCAATTTGATTTTCTAAGGGGTAATATAAAATTCTGCTTTGAAGCAGTTGAGAGTATCAAATTCTGCATGCAACTCACACTGAGATCATCCTTAATTCTGTTTTTTCTCAATGAGAGTTTCAAGAAAGAGCATGTAGTCAGCAAATCTGACTGATTTTAGCTCCCGGTGGAAAGGTCAGAAAAAGTTCAACTCCTTTATAACAGAGTAAGAATTCAGGAGGTCTTTAACTGTATGTCTTGTAGACTAGCACGGTCATCATCTTTCAGTGAACGTAATGGTTAAAAATTACATTAAACCTCCCCTTTTTGAGCAACTGCTCTCCTGCTGACCTCTATGTAACCCTGAGTATTATGGCCTACTATGCAATTTGAATCATAGATGAGTGTTGCACTTTTTAGATGCATGTTAAATAATCTTTTGCTTTCTTCTCACTGAAGACAGACACACCATATATCCAGAAAAATCCAGGCAGATAAGGGAGAAAGCATCACATCCCATTCCCAGAAACCAGCCTAGACAAGCAAAGTGCGTATTCCTTTAATAAGTATGTTTTGAAATGTGGAGAAACCATTGATCTTAATCTTAAGAGCTGACTTTAGCCTTCTTTCATGTACTTTGCAGTAGCTACCCAGAAGTCCACTGCAAGCCTTCCCAGTCATGACAATGTCACAGCCTGCATGCAGAAGGGACAAAGATAAGAATCTCTAAACAACTGACCATGTACACACAACATAGAGAAGGGAGTTGTTCATACTGGTCAGAGTAGGTAGGAAAAAAACAGATGGAAGAAGACAGGACTGTTCCAAAGTCACTATGAATGATGAGATTTATCATGCTCTTCAATTATTACTCCATGAAAGTTGTGGACATCCAGCTACTTGACTCCTGGGACACACGTATAGCATTATGTTCAGACTACTGCATCAGCAGAGGATGATCTAAACATTTAATCCAATGTGAGAGGCTTTTCAAATCACTTGGTTGGGTCTTAACATGGCATTGCCAAGACCTCCTTCAATGATGAAATTTACTACAGAAATATCTCTCAGATATCTCAGATGTCTCTGGAGAAATTCAGGGGATCCTTGGGGCAACTGCCTTCACAATGGAAAGAAAGCACAAAGAAAGAGGAGTCTGGCCCATCATGCTAGGATATTTCTGAAGCAGTAAATGGTGTTCACCAGTTGGTTCTGTCTCTTTATTGATGCCTTTCTGATTTTTCTGTTACTTAAGTTCAGAAGCTGGCAGACAGTTTCTCTCTTCATTTCCTGTTTCTCTACTAATTTAACTTTTGGCATTGCATGTAACTCTAATCACAGTGGAATTTATACCAGGCCTGGGAGGACAAAGATTCTTGTTCCTGGGGAGAGATGTCTGGGCTCAGAAACGCTTTGAGATGTGTCCTACCAGCAGTGCAAACCCTGATCCTTCAGGGACAGGAAACAAGCATTACAGATTACATACAGATAAATAAGACTGGATATTAGGAAAAAATTCTTCTCTGAAAGGGTTGTAAAGTATTGAAACAGGCTGCTCAGGGAAGTGGTGGAATCGCTGTCCCTGGAAGTGCTCCAGAAGTGTGCAGATGTGGTGTTTAGGGCCTTGTTGAGTGTTGAGTTAATGGTCTGAGAGGTCTTTTCCAATCTTAATGATTCTGTAATTCTATGATTTGAGGCAGAGTTATGCTCTGACAACAAATTCATTGCCACTGCTTCTTTTAGCCCTCTCCATCTCTTCTTACTCTCACTTCATGGTAGTTACTGCAGAACTGGATATATTCACCAAGCAACAAACTACTGCACTGCTCATCACAACTTCTCATGTCAGGTTGATATATTTGTTCACATGAGCCCGTGTTTTATAGGTAAGGAGTAGAAACATACAACCAAGGTAAACAAAATCTATAGCTCAACTAGTTTTGGGGTGCAGGCAAATCCCTTTTTATTTTTAAGACAGCTAATGGCGAATTTGTGTTCAGGATGCACAGGACATACTTATTAACAATAACTGTGGATTTTTTAGCAGTAGTTCTAGCTGAGGCACATGTCCACCAGTTTCATAAATGAGCATAACATCTCCAGAGTCTTTCAAACATATATATATAGACCTCAAACATACATGGCCTATAAGCTATACATGGACCATATACTTCAGAAACATGACCAGTATTTTGGATGATGCTTATCTTGTTATCTGATTGCTGGGGTATTACCAATACTCTAACAGAAACTATTTTGAAGCAAAAATGCTATCACTGAGACTAGCAACACAGCCCAGCCTTTGTTATTTTAAACAAGTGTCTCATATTTTGAGCAGAATGAGTAGGATACAGCAGATGTTCAGTGCAAAAGGATAATTTTCTACTCAGGAAGTTGAAGATTTAATAATAAATGTGGCCTGAGGATTCAGATTTATAGTCTGATCTTAAGGGAGTTTTTGAGCACTCAGTGCCTTTGAAACAAGTCAGCAGTGCCTGTGAGATAATAAAGGAGTTCTCTGGGTCAGGCAAAGGCCAAGGCTATGAGTCAAATACTCCTGCCCAGGCAGTGTCTGGACAGACACCCCCAAAAAAGCAACAGTCTTTTTTCTGGACTCCTCCTTGAGCAACCCAACCTTCACTCACCACAGAACCCACTCTCTTCATATCCACTCTGGGGCTTCTTGTCGTTGTTCATGACCCACAGCCCTCCCTTGCAGTTCAGTTGGACAGTCACTACACCTGGACTAAATCCATTTTCAAGGTTATCACACGCACTCCATACATTGTTTGCAACAGTGACTTAAAAAGTAAAAAAGAAATAACAGAATCACTGGATAGTTTGGGGTGGAAGGGACCCTAAAGATCATTCAGTTCCAACCTCCCTGCCATGGGCAGGGACGCCGTCCACTAGACCAGGTTGCTCCAAGAGCCATTCAACCTGGCCTTGAACTCTTCCAGGGATGGGAAATTCATAGCTTCCCCGCGCAACCCATTCCAGTGTTTGAGCACCCTCACAGTAAAGATGTCCCTGTACATTACATATTTATTTCATTGTCTCGTCTTACACCTTTTCATGAAAGTTGTAGGAAATATCTTGTTTATGCAGCAGGCAGGGGGAATATGAAAGTTTAACAGCAATGAAAAGATCAAGTAAGCATTTTGTCACAGCAAAACCCCTGGTAGTTTCTGGTTACTCTGACAAACTCCCTGGTCAGAGCACAACAAACGCAGAAAGTCTCTGTGGAAAGCCAGCTCTTAAAATGGGTTGCAAATATCCACTCTGTTACCCCAGATCACTCTACTTCTCCAGCCATTTGTGAGTGAGGTATGTATACCCCTGTGTAGGATGTGCATTACTTGTGACTGCCAGTAAGGTATTACTTCAGGGCTCTTGCAGCAGGAATGGCAGCAGCATTACATCACCAGATGCCCCACTATCAGAGGTGACCTCACAGGCCTCTGGAAATGCCTGCTGTCAGCACATGTTATCTTCTCTAATGTCTGATAAGGTGTTGATTTTAAAATCTGCATGTTACCTCACCTGCCCCCAACTCCAACTACTAGAGGTACTTCAGCAGTTTATTGCAGCAATAAAAGTCACATGCCTTACATAAGCATTTTGGTAAAACATTATGCAGGTATTTCTCTCAAATACATACTTTCATATCTTTCATTGAAGTGAATAAAATCTCTTGTGAGGTTTCCCAAGTCCCTGATTTGTGTTTATTTGCAAATCTCATCTATCACTGCTAAAAAGCTGTATGAAAAGAAAAAAGTACCCTAATACATGGAATAGAACAAAAGACACACAGACAGCGCACACTCAGATCAGGGGCACAGCATCCCCTGGGGTAGAGCAAAAAGAAGCCCAGATCCTGTGTGGGGAGCTCAGGAGCACCCGCACAGGTAGATAGATTTTTCAAAAGACAATTTGTTCTTCTATATCACAACTCAAACCAGTGAGAAACGAAAAAGTGAGCTGTCAGGGCTGGAGATGGATGCCTGGGGGAAGGTCTGCATGGAAAATGGGGCACGAGGAGGAGGGGAGCTGATTCATATTTCAATGGCAGATGTTCTATCAAACACCAACCCTAGTGGTTTCTGAATGTTAGTTTGCTTTAAACACATGCCAGAGATTTTGTTTTTAATACTCTAGGTAGCATGAAGACACTTCCTTTTTTCTCTTTTATTTCGGTGTTATCAATTTGATTTTCTAAGGGGAAATATAACATTCTGCTTTGAAGCAGGCAAGAGGACCAAATTCTGCATGCTACCCACATTGAGATCATCCTTAACTCTGGTTTTTATAACCAAAACCAGAGGGACTGAGGCTGTGAACATCCAAGGCAATGTGGGGATGCTCCTGAGGGACTGAAGCCATGAGGGATCCGTGCCACAGTAGCAGTGCCCCTGAGGGATTACAGCTATAAGTGATCCACACCAATACAGGGACACCCCAAATGACTCTGGCCATGGGAAAAACAGCAATGCAGGGACTGCAGACAGAGGTGACCCTCACCATAGTGGGGACATTAAGGAACAACTCCATGACAACAAGTTAGAAGCAAAGAGCAATAGAGAAAAGCCTAGAGAAGCACATGGTGGCAAAGAAAATGAAAAAGCAAAAAGCATCAGCAAGAAACAGTTCCATGCATGGCCCCAAGCTCCTCTGCCACCAGAGAAATCAAGACAAGATAACTGCGGCATGGGGTGAAAGTCAGGGAAGTTGAGGCTAGGAAGGGGAAGTGTTTGATTCAGGGAAAGGAGGACAAGAGCCGTTCGTGTCCTTTCAGTTTGGTCAGTACCAGACAGTCAACAGAAATTTGTCCTGTTTGGAAATAAATAAAAGTTCCCAGAGCTGAGTCTGTTTTCCCTGCACCTTCCCTCTCTATGAGTCTGTTTGAGGCTTTTATCAAGGAACTTCCCTGCCAAATCAGCTAGCACTCCTCAAAGAAGCAGGCACAGAGTGTTGCCATGCATGGCTGGTGCCAGAGGCCACACACAGACACTTTATTCCTGCAGGTTTGTTTGGGAGGCTGAGGGGAGCAGCGTGGTTTGCTGAAGTTTGTTCAGAGGCATTTGTTCAGAAGTCTTAGTGCGATTTGATTTTGCTTTACACAGGTGCTTGTGCCACGTGTGCTAGAAGGAGACCAGGCACTGAAACAGGATCAGCCAATTTCAAGCATTTCCTCTGTGTGGTGGATGTGTTTGATGTGCTTTCATCCCTTAAACCACCCCAGGACAGGCTTGAACCAGCAGTGCTGATGAGTGAGCTGAGTAGAAAATTCCCTGTGCCCAGAGTGGGAAGATCTGAGTAACAGGCTTCCCAGCTACAGCTCTTCCTCAGTGAAGCCTGTCTATTGGATGCTTGATTTCCAGGCTTTTTTAAGATATACAGACTTTCATTTAGATCCATAAACACATGGAAATTTCTCAGCAAAGTGGGATGTGTGCCCACCTATCAGCATCCCCATTGGATGAGAATAATTAGCAGCTCTTTACATATTTTTCTATTTGGAATGATCAGGTTCTAGTCTTGATGAATTCATTTCTTATTTGTTTCCTGTGACAGACCACACACACTCTCTGCTTCTGGCCCACCACTTTACTTGCTTCCCAAGTACACCACACAATAAGTCTTGCTTTATATAATCATAGAATTGTTATGGCTGGGAAGGATCTCTAAGATCATCGAGTCCTACCATTAACCCAGCACTGCCAATCCCACCAGTAAACCACGTCCCCAGGTGCCACATCCACACATCTTTCAAACACCTCCAGGGATGGTGACTCGACCTCTTCCCTGGGCAGCCTGTTCCAATCACCCTGTGAAGAAATTTTTCCTAATATCCAATCTAAACCTTGCCTGGTATAACTTGAGTTCTCTAATGTGCCTCACTGCAAATGCAGCTCCCCTGACTCTTCTGCAGCACAGAGCTAGAGATTGCTGCTCCAGCAAGCCCTTCTGATAATAAATTGTGTGTCAAGATGTTTGTGGGTGACAAGCACAAAGATGAGCGTAAGTCAGGGCAAATGTTTTTAAAATTTCACACATGTTTATTTTTATATTTTCTCAATATTTATCCAGCTGTCTAATCTTCCTAAGAACTATATAAAATAGGTTAACTCTTGCCCACTGAAAAATGTCATGCCAAATTCTCCCAAGCAGAGCTGGAGGTGGGTTTTTCAGTCATGTCACCCCATTCTTCCCCCTCACCCCCCGAAAAACAGTCTAGCAAAATAATGTGCCTAATTTTCACCTTAAACAATATGTTGTGGTAAAAGAAATAAATTTCTTCAAAAATCTATAAATTACTTTTATCAAAGAAAATATTCTTCCTTCAAGTCTAACCCTGAGTCATGATGTCACTCAGACAATGGGATTTATCTTTGGTTTCAGTTTTTACAGTGTATAGCACAAGTTATTTTACCTTTTGTATGCTGCTCCCATCCCTGCTCTTTTTTAGTGTGTGCAGTGTAGAAACTCTGGACAAAACCCCCTCTATTTCCCTGTATGCAAAACTCAAATTAAGCTCACCTCCTACCACTGGTACCTCAGAAATACACCCCCCCACATTTTCGCTTGCTCTTCTCCCACACTGTGCTATGTTACCAGACTTGGTAATTTGGTATCCAGCCTCAAATTATGCAGAAATGTAGATGGCAATAGAACTATGAAGAACCTCCTCTCCAAACCTCACTCCTTACCAACACACACCAGTTGGCCTAAGGCGAGCTGTGTCTTTCTAGTAAGGTGTTAAGGAGACCATGTCCTAGGCTGGTATGACACTGTTGTGTAGCCAACAACATGCTATAAGGGTCTTTAAGGGTCTTAGACAATGCAGAAAAATCATGGAATCATAGAATGTCCTGAGTTGGAAGGGACTTACAAGGATCACTGAGTTCAATTTCTGGCCCAACGCAGAACAGGCTCAAGAATGTGCCTGAGAGCATTATCCAAATGGTTCTTGATGTCTTACAAGCTTAGTGCCATGACCACTTCCCTGGGGAGCCTGTTCCAGTGCACAGCCACCCTATGGGTGAAGAACCTTTTCCTGATGTCCAACCTAAACCTCCCCTGACATAACTTCAGGCCATTCCTTTGGGTCCTGTCACTGGTCACCACAGAGCAGAGATCAGGGCCTGCCCTTCTGTTTCCCCTCATGAGGAAGCACTAGACTGCTATCAGATCTCCCCTTAGTCTCTTCCAGGCTGAACAAGCCGAGTGACCTCAAACACCTCTCATAAATCTTCCCCTCTAGACACTCCACCATGTTCATAGCTCTCCTTCTGACACTTTCTAATAGTTTTATATCTTTTCTTTCATGACAAATTTGACAAAGGGAAAGCTGCCTCTCTTCCTTCTCAATGTCCACACAACACATCAACTTTCACCATACCCAGAGAATCCAAAGCTCCAAGGCAGGACCCCCAAGCCCTCCATGGGCAGAACTGCAGAGAAGGAGACCTGAGTACACGCACAGAGAAGTCGTCCCTGACCCCAAGACTGCATTTGCTCCATGAGCTGTGGCTTACACATCCACCAGTGGTATGTGTCACATTCGGCAAGATCATCCCACCTGGTGACACTGCAAAAATAAGGTGCATGCTCATCTCTGCTGCCAAAGAAAGAAAGAATAAGTCAACTCAAAAACCCATTATGAGTAAGTCAGAAAAAGAACCTTGATTATATGAGGTTCAAGATGGCAATGACTGCCATCAATGTGCCTCGATAGGATCAAATTGGACCTTGGGAAACTTCTTGAGCAGGAGAACAAACAAGAATATATCTCTTCCATACAATCTGCATCAGATGCTGGCAATAGTCCTGCCTTCAGCTTGAGGATGGACTAGAGACCTTCAGAGGTCCCTTACAACCAGTATTCCAGAGATTCTATGCAAATGCAACCACAATTGGGAGCTGTATACAACTGCTTTATTATTTGCATTATACCATTCACTCTTATCAGCCTGGAGGTTTATCCCTTGCCTACATGTTGCAACACCATATCGAAATATTTCTCAGCTTTTCTTCCTTAAAATACTGGCTATGATACCCACAAGCAGTCTGCTCTTTGAAGGCTCCTTTCTGTTAAGCTGAAGCATCCTCTTCCTGTGCAGGAATAAGTACAACAGAGAGTAAGAGAAAGGGGACAAGCCCTCAAATAAGGTAAAAACTTGAAGCTGACCCACTTAATGAAAATTGTCATCAGATCCTGCAAATGGATCTGACCTCTTCAAGTATAAGATGTGTATTACTACACACTATTGCACATCTATGTCATTAACCCAGGGCTCATAAATAATGCTAGATAGACTCATTTCTGATCATACACTAAATTTAATGCTAGAAAGGACTATCTGAACATTTGGTTTGGCCTCTGGAATATCTCAGACTTTTACACTTAATCACACAGGAACTACAAGTTTGTGCTTGACAAAGTCTATCTTCCAGGAAGAATTTACTCTTGCAGAAATCAAGATTCAAGTTCATAATGGATGCAGAAATAGGACAACATCACTCCTTGTGCCAGTTATTAGGGGTGAATGGAATTGTCAATTTTGGTGGAAAATAGAGGAAGAATGACTTGTGTTGTACAAGTAACAGGAGATGGGCTAATGCTGCATAAGTAAGTGTGTTTCTGCATTACCCTGACCCCGCTGAATCTTCCCTGAAAAGGTCCATGAAATGTTGTTTCACAGCTCTGTTCCCCTTAGGCTGATTTGTCACGCCCTCAAATGCCGATGGTGCTGAATTCACACCAGGAGACTGAAGTGTTGTAAGAGGAGTGACATCACCATGCCAGATTTGTTCCCTGTTACTCAGCAGTTTCCAGCATGCCCTGTTACGATTTTTCACTCCTTATGCACAGGGACTGAAAAGGTCAGCCATTTGTGAGCAGTGTTGACAGGACTGGATTGTAGCAGGGCACACTCACTAGAATTGCACAGCTATTCTAAAGACTGTAGTTTAGTCAGCTGTCAGGCTATTCAAACTGATGCTGTTTCAGGAGAACAACTAGCACAATCCAGGATCCTTCTCCATGATATAGAGAGAAGATGTTCTTCCTACCTCTATAAGAACCATGCAACATCTATCCTAGGGTAGTTTAAAGCCAGGACTCTACTTTCTCATAGTTCTGAAATTCCTTTGTGAATTTTGATTCTACAATACCAAGGCAAAGCAGAGCACATTTAGTCATCTGTCTTTTAGAAGAATTGATGCCTTCATACACATTTCCTCTCCAGAGAAAGGAGAGAGAAAAAGCAAAGGAGGAGGAGCCGTCTGCTGCAAGACTCAAAGTCCATGAGTTGGATGTCCATGACAAGTCGGATGGACAAAATGACTTTCAGCTTTCAACCACCCTGTGGCATGCATTAAAAAAAAAAAAAGTCCCGTTAAAGTTTTTTTATGTTTATCTGAGAGATTTCATGTTATGGTGTGGTAAATACAAGCGGTTGTCCCAGAGCTCTGAAAACGTGGCTGTGACTGCTTACAAAAGATGTGATTTATCACACTAAATCCTCTTCTGCCCCCCAGAAAATTCACTGCACCAGAAAAACACAGCTTGCTTCTAGAAGAATGAAATAACTGAAAAACTAAGGCAAGCTAGAAATATCCTTGGGCTGGCACACAGTGGATACCAAATGGGGAGAGGATGATGATGGACAAGATGAATGGCGTCATCGTGATCTTGCACCACTCTCACACGTGGGTGTGGTTCACTGAAAGGCACCACAGAGGGGTGGAACAAAAGCATAACAACTTTCCCGGTGATTTAAGCTCACTGTTGAATGGACAAGGGGATCTTAGAACAGCTTGACAATTGTGAGAAGAGGGCTAGCTTCAAAGGACATCTGGAACAAGCAGGGAGGTTCTCAGGCGTGCAAAGAAAGGGACCTCACAAACATAAAGGGACAAAAGTGAAAGAAAGAGTGTGAAGCAACATCTAAGGATCATATATGCAAAACTTGAAAGTAAAGATGATACTTTACCATGCTTTAACCAGGATGCCATGGTTCATTGTGTGGACAAGGTGAGGTGGCTAAATGGGACTAAGCACACAGGGCTGGAAAGGAAAGTGTCCGAAGGGAGAAGAAACCAAGGAACCTTGAACCAGGTGCAGTCAAACTAGGTACTAAACTGCTTCTATCCAAAATGTTACAGATACGCATATTGCACAGGAAACTGGGGCTGGCAGCAAGTCTATCTGAACAAATCTATCAAGGAAGGATGGCTTCTTGAGTGGCACCCAGAGCCTGGCTTTCTGAGCCTGGGAAACCAGAGGCTCCAAAGGTGTGTCAGTTGCTTTCTATAAATACAGCAGGGAGGAAGGGGAAAGCAAACAGGGGAGAGGAAAGGTTCCATTTAACCTAAAGCACAGTCTTGGCAGGAGAACAAATAGGTACAGACTGTCCACAAATATAATTAGGCTCAAAATTAGAAGGTTTCTTGCCTCTACAGTGACCAGGACCTCTTCCAAAGGCAAAACATAACATTTCTTTGAAAACAGACTTTGAGGCTGAATTCTTTCAAAAGCTTATAAAAGAGATTTCTGTGATAGCTGTGGGGTTGGCTAATAAGCTAATAAGCTGAAAGGTCTTGTGTTTCTAAAACAGCTGTCTAGATCCAGAATACTTATAGGAAGGTGGTTTAAAAATATTTATTTTGCATGCTTAACTAGAAATAATTCAACAGGCAATTATGCAAAACCCTACTGGTCCCACCCTTGACTTCAGTGAAGTCAAGTCCTGTTTGTGAACCTTCATCTCACTTATTGCTACTTTAGGAAGGGAATGGGGTGAAGAGCTCCACAGAGCTGGCAGAAAAATCAGCAAATGCATTTCTTTCCCCAAGTCATATGAAACGAGATAGAAAAAAGATCTGGACTTTATAAGTTCTACCATGGAGCAGCAAAGCTGTTCGGAGAGTGCCACTGGCACCACAGACTTGATACAAGAAAGAATTTTTTTGGAATGAGAATGGCAAAACACTGCCATAGGTTGTTCAGAGAGGTGGTGGATGTCCCATCTCTGGAAACACTCAAGGTCAGGTTGGATGGATGTCTGAGCAAATTGGCCTCTAAAGGTCTCTTTCAACCCAAACCATTCTATTATTGTGGGATTCTATGACTGTGACCTTGGTTCTTTCTGAAGCAGTGCCTGTGCAGAACTACTGTGCAGCTGTGGTGCTCCAGGTTTACACTGCACCTTGTTCTGCAGGAACCTCACTCTGTGCAGAACTTGACTGAAGCTGGTTGGTGCTACCTGCAGTCAGGTGCCCCTGACTGCTGTCTGAATGTTGATGCTGCATCAAGGTTCACAGAACAAAGGCAGGGAGGGACACATGACATATGCAAGTCTTTGAAGCTGCAGATGACTTTGAAACAAAACTAGTGGTTAATTTGCCAAGTGACAGAGAAGACAGAGTGCCAAATTTTCCCTGTGGTTCCTGTGCAGACCAAACTGTTTCCCAGGGCAACAGCTTTGGAGGGAGATATAGCTGAGCACTTGACACGTGCACTACTTTAGGCTGTAAGAGTTGTTAATAACTTTTTATATAAACAGTCCAGTAAGTTTTCTCCCTATTCCTTTCCAGCTATTTTCACTGCCTCATTTGCTGGGACTTTTTATTATGATAGGTCATTTCATGTGGCTCATTGTGTTGAGATATTTTAGTACATTGTTCAAGACACAGCAGTTTGCATTTGAAATAAAAGCTGTGGTCTACTTCTCTGGCATGTTTTTAAAACTCTGGCAGGTGACTGGCTAGGGACAAACTGACTTGCATTTTGTCAGAGAAATCATACTTTTAGGTCAGTATAGAAAGATACATAGTGGTGTGTGATTTGAATCTCCAGCTGTGGCTATCCCATTCTTTAGCAGATATTCATAAATATCTTTACTTTATGTGAGGTTTTCTCTCAATTTTAAACACCACTGAACCAATGCCAGCATCAGGACCTACTACGGGCAGCAGGAAGAAGATCCAAAGGAGGTCATGAAGATAGTGAAGGGTCTAAAGGGAAAACTATACAAAGAGTGGCTGAGGTCACTTGGCTTGTTTAGGCTGGAGGAAACTGAGAGGAGACCTCACTGCAGCCTACAGCTTCCTCACCTGGGGAAGTGGAGGGGAAGGCATTGATTTTTCTCTGGTGAGTAGTGACTGGACCCAAGGGAATGGCATGAAATTGTGCCAGGAGAGGTCTAGGTTGCATATTAAGAAAAAGTTCTTCACCCAGAGGTAGCTGGAATAATCTCCCCAGGGCAGGGGTCATAGCTCTTGATGGAGTTCAAGAAGCATTTGGACAACACACTCAGGCACATGGTGCGACTCTGGGTGCTGTCCTGTGAAGGGCCAGGAGTTGGACTCCATGATCCTCGTAGGTCACTTCTAACTCAGGATATTCTATGATCCTATGAAAACTTACAAGGGAAAAAACCCATTTCAGAAGAGAAATTATTCCTAATCAGTTCAGGACATCCTGAGTGCAGCCCTTACCTGACTCCATGCTCATTTTCTTGTCAACACAAGTTGTACTGAGTTCTCTGAGCCTACACTCTGCTGAAGCCCCAGAAACAAAATCCCTGGATTTTCTGTGCTTTAAGTCAATTCACCTGCTATCTGCCCCAGGCCAGAGTAGTTTTGCTGAAATAAATGGAGTAGCTAGAGCAAGTTGATCCTGAGGGGTTGTGAAGAGGCTGCCAAGGGAAGGCAGTCACAGAAACTTCTCTGTGGGGGCCCTTGGTGATGGGTCTCTTGTTTGGACCTATTGTCCTGGATCAGGTGAGGGGTTAGGTGAGGGCTGGGGGTAGAGCAAGGACACAGCTCTCATGTTAGTGGGCTGTCAAGGGGTTTGCCAGGATCTGAAGTGGCCTCAAATGCATACAGGGTCCTTCTTCCCTGCTTTTAAAGATGGATGCTACAGCTGTCCTTTCCCAAGCTGCAAAGGTTGTGCATATGCTTCAGGAGCTCTATAAAATAAAGCTTAATTGCTTAAAAATTCATCTTGCAAGCCCTTAGGTACCCCAGAGTGTATTTCATCAGACTCTTCCTTATTTGAATCCATCTAACCTGATCAGATTTATAGCCTTAGATATGATGTCTTAAATCGCTTTCAAAAGCAGAAAGGTTTCAGTTCCTATGCAGGGCACCACTGACTTCAGGCTAGTTACCCACAAATCTGTTTTTCTTATTACCATCAAAGTGAGATAGAGAACTATTTCAGAGTTATATCAGCATTTGAAAGAGTCTGAATATCCTGAGCAAAAAGGATCACCTGGGTGAGAATTTTCACTTCTGTAATTTTTAAAAGACTTTACTGAATCAGATGCTCCAAATCCGTCCTGTTCTCTACTGGAAATTGCTAATTCTTTTCCTGTGACTTCCTGGTTTATTGTTATTTTCTATTTGCCTTTAGCACTCCAGTCCAAAGGCTATTTATCGTGGGAAGCACACACCAGACTCTTCCCCACTTCAATTGAGTACTTTGGGTTTCATTTAGAAATGCTGTGTAGAATATTTCTACCATTTCAGGTAGTATCATAAACATCTCTGTGTTCAGAGTCAGTGAGAATTTGTTGCAACACTTAATTCACTGCTGGAAGGTGCTCAAAACAGCAGACGAGCCTGGTTTAAGAGCCAGCATACAGCAGAATCAGCAGTATAACTCTACCATAAGAAATCGCAACTTGTCTCTATTCAAGTAAAAATTCACAGAGAAGTTACTTGCTGAGCTTTAAACTAACTCTTAAGTCAGTCTGCCTGATTTCACATGATAGAAATTAATAAAACCAAAGGCAAATCCTTGATATTTTGTAATCCAAGATGTTTTCCATAAAGCTAGGACAAAACTATAAGTTGTGTGAAACAGTGCTGAATACACCTGGCTGTGGCTCAGCATCCCACCCCATTACACAAGGCAACAACAAAACAAACCCACTGTCCTTCTGCAGCTCACCATTCACTTGAGGACACCCCCTTACACCTCTCCAGTGTCCCTCTGCTTCCACTCAGGAAATCTCCCTGTGGCAATGTTCCAGGGAAGGAGCCACAGGCCAGGCTTGGCTTCAATATGAGCCAACCTGCACGAGGGACTCGACTGAGGTGCTGCCCAGAAGGATGCACAGTCATGTCCTGTCCCTGAGGGTCTCCTTGCTCTAGGATCAGCCCAAAATCTGGGTTTCACAAGATGGGCAGAGCTGCTAGATTTCATAGAAGAAGCATCACATGACTATTATTTTTCTTTCAGAGTCCTTTTTAATACCTAATTCATTCAAGTAGGGATGATGATTAAAAACCTACTTAAAAATGTAAAGTTACTATGCTGAGGCAACGGAATGAGCCACAAATACCTTTTCTTGGTTTGTGAGTTCATAGAATGGTTTGGTTTGAATTGGAATGGACCTAAGATCACCTAGTTCCAGCCCCCCAGCCACAGGCAGGGACATCTTCCACTAGACCAGGTTGCTCAAAGCCCCATCCAACCTGACCTGGAACACTTCCAGGGATATAGAAAGGACACTTCAAGTAATTTAAAACAAAAAAAAAAATCTCTTTCAGGAAGGGTATCTCATTCGTTTCTCTGGTCCTTCCATGCACCTGTTAATTTTTGGCATTTGACAATTGGCTTTGGCTGAGGCCAAAAAAATGCCAGCCAGGCTTGTCCAGAGGGTGCCACAGCCATCGTGAAAGGCATTTCAAACTCACAGGAAGAAACCTCTACATGACAAATTCTGTTCCATCAACCAGTGCTATGATTTCTGTGAGTGCCACTAATGCTGACAGATGAACAGAAAAACTTGGAAGCCCTCATCTGTACCACAGACAAAGAATACTTCTACAAAAATATTTGGGTTTCATTTACAGAACAGGGTATGTCATGTAACTATCCTCAAAAACTGTTCTTTTATGATCATCTACTTCACCAAACTGAGAAGACATTTGAAACATGTACTGTGGCACTGTGCTTTAGATCCAGCATTACTCCAGTATTACTGCTCATTTCTATGCACAGTTTGAACAATGAACTAGATGGTATACTTTAAAAATTCACTGGCAATGAGAACATCTCAGTAAATCAGGCATTAAAAACATTGAAAAAATCACAACTGAACCCAATTCTGTAAGATTTCATTGATTACATACACATGCAAAATACTAAACTTGAGAAGAATTAACCAGAGGCACAGACACAAATGAGGAACATGCAGGTTGGCAGCAGTGCAGCAAAAAAGGGCCTGGAGTTATGATGGATCAAAAAATAAAGATGAGCCAACAATATGAGGCTCTCTGTGAGACAGAAGATAATTACTCTGTTCTGGCCCACTCTGGAAAGGCTTCAACTAGACCACTGTGGCTCAATTAGAAAGAACAGAGACAAACTGGGGAGATTAAAGCACAGCAGTCAGAATGATGAAAGGACTCAAAACTGTGACCTACAGGCAAAGGCTGAAGAACAGGGACTTATTTTCTCTAATTAAGGGGAAGCCTAAGGGGTTAAAACTCGCGGCTTTCTGTTATGTAAAAGGGTCAAAACTGAGTTCTTGCCCAGTAAAGTGGGCGAAAGATAAAATCATCTTTGCAATAAGAGAGACGTGGGTAGGTTATTGAATACCTGCACAGGCACAGATCCCTTGACATAAATGGGAGATTTCAGACAGACTAGATATGCTTAATCCCATGTCACTATTAATTATGCTTAATGCCATTCCCAGGGAGTTGTCCTGCTGGGGCTATGCCTGTCTAGATCCATATCTGAGCCCACACTGAGCACAGTATTCTGAGCAGATGGAGTTAGTGCTGGACAGCTGAGGGGCCCAGAGTGAAAAGCTGCCATGACCTGCACTGGATGTGACTGTGATCCTCCGCTCCGCTAAAAGTAAAGCTCATGTGTGCCCTTACCTAAATCCTATATCTGACAGCACAAAAAAGGGCACACGTGCCATGGGGGAGCTCTCTTGTTGACTCACAGGAAGGTTTCTTGCCTGTGCTTCTGGGGAGGGAGAGTGTTTTGTTATGGGACGGGCAAGTGAAAAAAAAAAATAAATAAAAATTGGAGGTTCTTTAAACCAAGGAGATTGCTGCACCATGTAGGCAAATCTTGGTTTTATAACATAAGTGACTATTTGAAACAAGGTCACAACTGTTCTTGGTAACACTGGTATTTTTCTGCAGCAAAAAGCTACTTCCAACAGTAGCCTTCTGTCGAGTCATAGGCAAAGCAGGATACAGAGCAGTATTTAGTGAATTTTGTTCCTAATAACCCTCAAGAGCTTGAAATCTGCCAGGTTAAGGGCTTTCTACACTCCTACTATTGCTGAAGGGAGTTAAACGGCTTGACTCAAATCCACCCTAAAAGGCAGCAGATACAACATCCATCTCCTGGCTGGAGGTGCATCCAGCTGTGCTGCTTCTTTGTGCATGGACTGTCTTTGTCCTGCGTGGCCCATCCATGCACAGGGAAAGACTCAGAACAAAACCTTCAACCAAGTCAGTGCTCAGCTTCTGCAGAGCAGCTATTTCTGGTGGAGTAACCTTGATCTCTGTGAGCTGCTGGCATAAGAGAAGTTTGACTCTGTGAAAAGGGATAAAGGAGAAAGTCCTTAAATGCTGTGTCTGAAACAACCTGGGAATGTTCCTCCGTGCTGTGAGCAACCCAGCACTCAGTCATCTGAAGTAGCTGCTCTGACAGGATTTAAGTCCCCATAATTAGGTCTTTCACATATAAAAATCTAAAGCACAGCCTTTCAGTTTTAAATAGTCCTTGCCTATGTTCACCCTGCTGCCTGAGTTCCGTGCTGCTCTGCCTAGTGTATGTGGAGGCTGTGTCATTATCCACCCACAGCAGCAGGAGGAAATTTTCCTGGGCCTGAACGAACCTAACTTCTGTTTTAGTTCAGTTTCTGACACCTCGCTCCCACTCCTGTCCTCAGGAACAACTCTCAGCGAGGGTGAGTCACTTCATAGCATTGGGAAGACGGAAATGAGGAGCTCCTTCTGGCTCCAGCACCTTCCTGAAACAGCTTGCACAGTCTGGGGGCATGTGCTGGTGAAGCCCCTGGAGCACTGAAGCCAACACAGACACCTTTCCCTCTCACTGACTGGGGATCTCAAAGGAAGCAGGCTTTATGGAAGGTCTCGAGAACTTCCCCCCATTTCCCCAGTGCACAGACACAAACACACAACCACACTCACTGTTCTCGGCTAAGGTGTGACTGCAAACAAGGAGGCGTAAGCCTGCAGGGATGGACAGCAGGAAAAGAGGCAGCTGATGGCTGTGGGAAATGCTGTTGCTCTCTGCTGTACCTGTCACAGATCTCCTTCCTTCTCCCTTGCCTGAGATGGCTCAGGTGGTTTAATTGTCTGTCTCTGTCCCAGAGGTCTCCTCATTGCCATGCTCTGCATTGCTTTCCTGGCAGTATCTCAGTCACAGAGATGCCCAACACACTAGTATCTGTGAAGGTAGCAATGGTGCAGTTGATTACCTTTAAGCCTCTGACTTGGTGACAGAATAGTGGGAAGGTCTCAGTGGCAAGTTCCAGCTGGGAACGTCCTCTGGACAGAGGAGTCAGAGAGCTGGCAGCTGATACATATCTCCACAAACAGAAGTAAGTTGATTTTAGAGATTTTTTTAAAGATTGGAAAGAATCAGTGATAATGTCTAAACACAATCTGCCATCAGAGGAGAGCTCGTGTTCAAAGCAGGAAATTTTTGGACAGCTTCAACTGCAGATAGTCACAATTCTCACCCTTGACACAAAAATTGTTTATGTGTCTGTATGAACTTCACAGTGCTTCACAGAGAAGTGAGAATTTAGATGACCTAAACACACATGAAATTGAGAATTATTAACAAAAAAGCAACCTAAGGCTAACATTATTGCCTTACTGTGCCTGCAAGAGTATTGGTCTAGTCATGGATAATTGTCAGAATACTTAGATCAGGGCATCCGTCTGAACCCTCTGAACCCTCTCTTTGCAAATGCAGGCTGGCAGCCTCACACAACTGGGCTTTCCTGCTGAGTCCCCTGGCACTGCTCTGTGTGTTCCTGGCTAGACACGCCACAAGTGAAAGGGGCGGCTGTTCTTGCAGTTTTAGCCAGGAAAGCAAACAAAACTGAAATGCAAACGTTATCTGACCACTTCTAAACTTCAAATGGATTTAAGGTCAAACTGTGATGTTGGTACACTGATACATATTAAAAAATAGCAGCAGTTGGAAGGGCAGAGCAAACAAGCTTCCTGTGGTTGTTTTTGATTTTCCAAGGCTGGACTTCCTGTTCAAGTATGCCTAGAATCAGGAGAAAGGCACAATTCAGGAGAAATAAAGTAAAAGGATGAAACAGGTAGGAGTTGTGGGTGTGACTGAACTTCAAGGCTCCTTTCACAAGCTCAGCCTGGCATGAAAATGCTCCAAGTCCATGGCATATATAATGCCTGTCATACAGTCCTCTGACACACAGGCATTTCTTCACAGGCACTTCCCCAACATCTCCTGTGTAACTTGGCCCTGTCCATTACTTAATGTTATACATAACTGAGTAGGAGAAACTGAAAAAAGTACAGTGAAATTAGGCATATGTGTTCAAATTGCCATGTCAAACTATAACCTGCCATAGATAATGAAGTTAATTATAGAAGGTTCCTTTTTTTTTACCCACCTACTTGCTTTTTTTTTTTCTGTGCAAACTCACAATTCAGATATTCTTTGCCCACTGAACCATTATGTAACTCGTTAATTAAGGCAGGTAGAGACTTTGCAATCATAAATTCTGTCCTGTGGCACAGGGCTCCCCTGGACTCATAAGGGCAAGAAGCTAGCTTTGGCCATGTCAGGAGCAAATATGTCCCATCTTCCATGGTGGAGCTCTTTTACAGCAATCCCATGGCAACAGGGAGACTAATCTAATGAATACACAGCCATCTGATCCACAGAAGTACGAAAGTCGATTTTGTTTGAACTGAAACTTTTCCATGTGAGCACAAAGTCACTAAGGAGTATGTTGCGTCAATATTTGAGACTGGTGATTTCTGACTGCAGAAAGCTTGTGCAGTTTTCTGAGCCTATCATAAGTGAAAGGCAACTTATCTTAGGCATGGGAACACATGCAACTCTTAATCAGAGAATCACAGAATGCTTGAGGTTGGAAGGAAGCCTAAAGATCATCCCTCCACCAACTAGAGTAGGCTGCTCAAGGCCTCATCCAACCTTGAACACTTCCAGGGATGGGGCATTCACGTTCTCCAGGAAACATGTTCCTTTAGACTGGTCCTTCCTTGTCACATCCATTCAGAGTCTCTTAATGCTCAGCTGGTGTGTCACTAACTCAGTGGTTGCATCCCGATCTCCAAACTAGGCAGCACACAATGACCTGCAGCCAGCTGTAACCTGCATTGCGAAGGCAGGCACCCTCCTTCATCGCTGCACCAAGCAGTCTCTATCCTCAGGACAAGCTCTTGGCAAAGCCCTCCTCACAAGTCACCTGTGCTTACAGACAGAGCTCACAGAAACACAAATAAGAGCCTAAACTCGCTGCTCAGAGGGTTGTGTGAGGCGTCTGTGGTCTGCTCAAATGGCATGTTGACTGCATGTGAGGGCAGAGCAGTGCCCTGGCTGGGAGGAGGCTGCTTCAGCAGAACCAGGCAGTGGAGCGTCAGTGAGCTAGGACAGTCAGCACTCTTCCAGAGCCTGCAGGCAACCTAGAGATGGGGACAATCCCATGTACTTGTGGCCATGGGACAATACTGCTTTTCCCTGGAAAGACAGATCTATCTGCATGCCAAGCCCACCACAGTAGCAGGCAGATTTGTCCCTTAGAGGTGTACAGACAGCTGGCATCGGACCCAGTGACTCTGTGGCCACCTAAAGATAAGGATTCAGACCCGAATGCATAAACCCATATGTTGCCTTGAAGATGAAGCAATAATTTCCCCCCTTCTTAGGGGAGATGTGACATTTGCCACAGCACTGTCTGACAGTGCTGTCTTGCTGGGGCACACCTCCCTCTCATTTTTAGGGATAAGAGACTCAGCTCTGTCCCACTGCCTCAAATGAGTGCTCCTCCTTGAAGGTTTACAGAGAACTGAGCTGGGAGACCTGGATGGTTTCTCCTCCTGCCTAGAAATGCAAGGACTTAGAGAGCAGTAGGGCTGACAGCTCAGCAGGCAGCAAAAGCACAGAAAATCAGCTCTGTGGCTTTTCAGAAGTAGGCATGAAGGAAATGGCATGTTTTAGGGTTGATGTCACAGGGGGGAAAGCTGCTTTCATGTCACCTTCTTGCTGGAGAAGCCTGACTGGGTTTTGTTGTTGCTCTCACTGCAGCACAAATCTGGTGCCCTGCCCAGGTGAGAGGTTGTTATTCATTGACCAAACTTCAAGTGCTGGAGGAAGGTCATTTAGCACCTGAGCACACGCACGTAAATCATCAGCCATGTCAAAGAGTCTGAGGAGCTTTAGAAGGCACTTTGCCTCCTCACACAGCCTCCATGGTGCAGAGCACAGGCACCACCAGCCTTTGATAAGAGAAGCAAAGAAAGCAATGACTGGCACAGGCAAAGAGTTAATTCTTGGCTACTAGTTTCAGCTCTGGGATACCACCTTACAACTCAGCTTTCTCCTTCAGACTGTGGAAGTGGAGAGAAAAGAAAACCTAAGTGTTATCACTTTTAATGATCCATTGCTTCAAGTCATACTTGCAGGAGTATGCAGACTGAAGCTAAAGAGCATGGAAAATGCAAGGTGTACCCTCAGGACAAGATCCCCAGAGCATATGTCTTTATGATAGACTGCTCTTGGTTAATTTGGCATTTAATTGCTAAGGCTATTCCTGCTGTCTTCTGCACAGCAGAGAATAAGAGTGGTCTGGAGAAATGAATGTAGCAGATATCTCTGATACTTAAAGCCTTGGTAGATAATGAATAGGGACAGCAGAGTTAGGGGAACTACAGCATTACAACACTTCCCTCATCCAACACAGAACTTATCAGTCAGAGCAGCCTTACAGCTTCCTTTGCCTGCTGGGAAAAGCAGCTCTGTTGAATGGAAAAATTTTTGCAAGGGCCAGCCAATTTAGCTGGTGTTCTTCCCATGTTGGACAGTATTGAAATAAAAAGCAAAGCCAGAACCTAGAAAAAATTGATCTGTCTCTGTACACAGTCCCAAAGGCCCACATACCTAAAAAGCCCTCTTCATGTTTGAAATAAGATATTCAAGAGATGGAGGAAAGGGGATGTTTCCATGCACCAAGTTCTCCCTGTTACATGAGCAAAAGGTAACAGATAAATCTCTATAATGGCATAACTGCCTCCAGTGTACCCTCTCCTTGACTAGAAAGACCTGTGGGCTTTGCTTTGCCAGTGGCTGAGAAGAAAATAATACAGAAGCACAGTAGGAAGTCACTGCCTTCCAGCTGGTTTATGGAAGCCCAGGGTTATTGCAGGAGAGATAAGGGTTTTGTGAGGCAAATCAAATCCTGCCTTTTCTTACTCAAGGTAACAAACCATCCCTATTCCAAGTGATGGGGAGGAAAGCCCCCAGATGTCCAAGTCTTGGACTTCTTAGGAAAATCTTCACTGAAGGAGCTACTTCCCATACAGTTAAACTTATCCTCTTTTCAGTTTAGATGTCATTCCCTCTACAAATTTCAGAGGACTGAAGAGGAGGGGAGATTAAAATAGAACAAATCCATCAGGCCAGGAAGGCAGCCATTAGTCCATTTTTAACCATGCCTATGTGACTGCAACTTTCTTGGCACATCCACTTGGATGTGAGGAAGGTCTTCTAGACAGAAGAGCAACAAGTATTCCAACATTCTTGGCAGTGTTCAGTTAATGGTTGTAACTCAATGATCTCAGACATCTTTTCCAACCTAAATGATTCTATAATTCTATGAGTGTAAGGCTTTGGTGCTGCATCCCAGCAAACCCCATCTCTTCCATCTGGTAAACAGGGCACTTGTCACCATGGAGAGAGAACATAAAACAGGGCAGCAAAGCACACCCTTTCTGAGGGTAGATGAGGCTTTCCACACTTTTCCCCTCTGTTATGATCAATCCAAACTAGCAGAGCATCTGTATTTGTGATATATATTTTTCCTGGACAACCACCAAGTAACAGGATATGGGAAGAGCACTGCCCCATCACAGAGCAAGATTAAGAGGGGCATGGCAGCATGTCAGAGCCACAGCAGAGCTTGCAAGTCCTTGCTGAGACTGCAGTAGGCAAAGAAGGCACAGTGTATATGGGAAACAGCCTGTGAGGACCAGGCTGATGGCTGATGGAGCATTAGGCAGGTCCTGCAGGGGCTGAGCTGTCCTGGATGGTCATGGAGTGGCAGTGTTGCTGAGGCACCAGCCCCTGCAGAACACAGACACCTGGTCGAGGGCACAAACCAACCCAGCTGGGGGACACCATCCTCTCCTGTGTTTGGGCTGCAGTCGTGGGTGGTCTGGGTTGGTCACCCAGCTCAGCAACCACACTCCTCGAGGCTCACCACAATGCTCCCAGCCAGACACCACCATCACATTTCCATGGCTTTCATGTTTGACATTGCGCATACATCTACATATCTCAACTGAAGAGAGGTTTTTCTTCCTGTCTGTCTGGCTATGTACACTAGCAAAGGAGAGCTTAAATGGGCCTTTACAGATCTTCATTTTTCTGTTACACTTGCCATATCAAAAGTTTCATCACTAAACTGAAAACCAAAGCACTTCTTGTGGCATCGAAGCTGCAAATTGGAATGTCAAGTAAATTGAAGACTTATAGGGTTGTAATTCCCCAGGACAAAAGAGGAGCTGCTTCTATAAAACACTTCTGTCAGCTCCATGGAAATCTTTCCAGCAGGCTCAGCCTCTGAAGGAGGAATTTAAAGCTGGCAATGATTAAAAGTCAGAACTGTGAAAATGGCTAGCAGGTCTTGCTTAAAGGAAGTCAATAATAGAACAGCTAATGGAAAGGCAGTATGTATTCAATACATAATTCCATCCACTCTCACAAATGCAGGGAGGAATTCCACAACAAACCTGGATATTCATTCTAATCACAAGTTGCAGATCTGTCACTTCACATCCGCACTTATAACCTCTCAGATTCCCTTCTGAGAAATATTTGGGGCCTAGCACGGAGATAGCTAAATGCACAACAGTTGGGCAATATCCAAAATAAATGGTCACATTCAGCCTTCTTTATATGCAGGACCAGAGAAGACTCTCTCCTGGAGGTCTCAAAGGTACCACAAGCCTGCACTGACTCTACCCTCTGCTAGGTTACTTCTCATGCGACTCCGGTCATGCAGTGTTCCCCAAATAGAAGTTCATACCTTTTCACCTTCAGAGCTAGCCTATTTCTGCTCTCTGGTATTCAAAAATAAGTTTCCCTCCCTCCCAGGAAGGAGCCAGGCTATAAATATCTATGTGCATTTTTTCTGAGTCCTAATGTTTCTTGCAGGAGCATGCGGCTCCTTGTCCAGCAGCGACAAGCCTGGTTGGGTTCTGCAATGCCTTTACTAATGTCCTTGTGCTGCTATGGCTGCAGAGAAGAAATGGAGACATGGGCAAGAGCAGTAGCATTGCTGTAGCCATGGTGGTCAAGAAACTAGTAACACAAAGTTATGATAATCTCTTCGAACTTCAGCTAACTTAATCCCTCTGTTCTCAGCACTGATGAGGTTGCACCTTGAATCCTGGGTTCAGTTCTGGGTCCCTCACTACAAGGACACTGAGGTGCTGGAGCATGACCAGAGAAGGGCAACAGAGATGGTGAAGGGTCTGGAGCACAAGTCTCATGAGGAGTGGCTGAAGGAAGATGAAATGGAGGCTCAGGGAGACCCTCTCTACAACTATCTGAAAGGAGGCTGTAATGAGGTGGGGGTTGGTTTCCCCTCCCAGGAAACAAGTGGCAGGACAAGAGAAAATGGCCTCATGTTGCACCAGGAGAGGTTCAGATTCAATATTAGGAAAATTTTCTCCACTGAAAAGGTGATCAAGCATTGGAACAGGATACCCAGGGAAGCGGTGGAGTCATAAACCCTGGAAGTGTTCAAAAAAATATTTCAATATCCTGCTGAGGGACATGGTTTAGTGGTGCACTTGGCAGTGTCAGATTAACGGTTGGACTTGATCTTAGTAGTCTTTTCAACTTCAATAATTCTATGAACTCTAATAAATCAGATCATTCAGGAGGGGGTCTTGGTTGTGAAAAGTGTACTAACTTGTCAGTGTTTTCAACTGTGTTTTACATTGTGATCTCAGAAAAATAAGAAAACAGTAAGAATTGTGCAAGGGAAGAGGAGGTCTGGAGGGATGATGTGTTTTGCCCAGGGAATCAGCAGCACGCCCCGGAGCATAGCAGAGGACTCCTGACACCATGCAGCAATGCACTAGCAGACCACACTTTTCCTGCCTGAATAAGCTTATTCAAGAAATTAGCAATATAAACTCTCTAGAAGCAGCGACACAGACATATATATGATTGTAGCTATTCCCACTGGGGAGGGAGATGAGCTAACTGCTGTATGGCACCTCCACACTCTGAAAAGCACTGATAGTGCTATTTCAGGGGATTTCTAAATCACCTCCTTGTTTTGAACAGTTTTCACATGAAACTAATCCCAGAAGTGTCCATGAACCAGGCCTGCCAAGAGGGATGCAGAGCAGAGAAGATGTTCAGGGTGGTAGGCACAACCAAGCCAGTAATGAGAAACTTTTATAAGGAACATTAGCTCTCCATCCTTGAGATGTGAAAAGATTGAGGGGGCATTTTATGCCCCACTTGTTTCTCCTGAGATAAAGAAGCTTTCATCAGAAAAGCCCTTTAGAAGCATGAAACCCTCCAACCAACAGCCCAGCATGAGCTGCGGTGGCAGAACCTGTGACTCGGTGCCAGCCCCAGAGACCCTGAATCAGCTGCTGGATTAAATGGACTGTGTAGAAACACCAGGTTTGAGTAATCCCAAGAAATACAAGCTCTATGACTAAAAAAAGATGCTCTCAGACTGTTATACATTTAGCTGCCAGCTGGGGTTACTATGGAGAGAGGTGACTCTGTGTGTGTTCTGTGTGGTAAGGAACCCTGAGGGCATGATTGAAAGAGTCTGTAAGGAAGAAAAGCAGCCAAGACAAAAATGCATGGAAGTGTAAGAAAGATGGACAGTCATGAGCCCAGCACTTTTCAGGCTGTTCACTTGATGAACATGGTGGTAGCTCCTCTGCCTCACATTTTCTGCATCCTGTAAACAGCAAGCACTTGGCCATCAAAAGGAGAAGAAGAAATACTGAGAGGAAAAATATGCCTTTGAGTCAGCTATAAATGAACATGAGGAGAGGGAGTCAGGTGTCCCTGGGACCTCCTTGTCCTAATTTATTTCTTATCCACAAGGGTGAAAGTATAAGCAAGGAGAGATGAGAGTTTCCTCAGTTGTCCAGAAATGATATAGGTAAAGGGCAAGCACAGTGCAGTGAATGTCTGTGGCCAGATAAGAACTATGCAGAGAGGCAGATAGAGGTGACATTTCTTATCCAGTTATCAAGCAGTTTGGGAGTTTGACAACCGTGTTATATGTTTGATGTGAAAGGAGGGGACTTCCCACACCCCCTCTGCATTGGCTGCTCACTTCTTGCTGCAGTGCCTAGGTGATAATCCTGTCCAGACTGGTAGGAATATTGCTGGCTTTGGAGGGACAAAATATTTTCAACTGCTAAAAAAATACATATAATAAAATATATATTTTTAGAAAAGCTCATACAAGCTGCTTCCAGTGCTGATTAAATTGTTGAGCAAGTTTGAAAATCAAGCAGTGCCCTACACATATCTAATCCACAAGCTCACCTAAAGAATCACCCCTTTTTTAGGCTAGTGACTGCAGCCTGAGCAGGGAGAGGACACATACCTTGGCCTTGACGGTACAGTTTTGTAAGAGTAATTTGTTGATCTCGCAGCATGAAGCTGAGTTACTGAGGGTGTAGGAGGAATAAATGTTCTGCAGGCACAGCCCGGCTCCATCAGCTCCATCAGTAATAGGCAGTTGCAGGCTCTCACCGCTGTTTTTCCTTCCTCACTGAAAACAAAAAACCCAAGCTGCCTTCCATGAGTGACAGCTTTGGAAAATAAAATCAGTTGTTTTGGTCACAAACACAGGCTGAGCGTGAGAATCATCAGTGATTCAGCTCTGCCACTGCTGGTTTGGTGTCACTGCCAGCGAGAGGTGTTCCTCGAGGGGCAGGCAGCAAAGGGGGCTCAGGAGCTCACTGCACCCTGAGATCAACACAGTGATGCTCACGGGAGTCCTGGAGTTGTGCTCACTGGTGCTGCATCCTCACCTGCACAAGTCCCTGAGTGTTGGGGAGGACACCCTGCAGCTCCCTGTGCTGCAGCTCCCTCAGTTGTCCCACAAAACCGTGTCTGAGCCTGGTTGCCTTCCCCAGCAGTGGGGGAGTGTGCTATACTTGTGTCTGTACTATTCGCCGTGACAAAAGCTTCATCAAGCGCAGGCAGGAGAGTTCCACGTGAAGCCAAAAGAAAGGCTGGAGGTAATACTCTAAATTAATAGTCCTTGGGAAATGTTGCACACATGATGCTACATCACAGGGACCATGAATCTCCCTTAGAGATGCTCAAGAACAAAAACAGGGACTGCAACATTTCCAAAGGAGAAGTCCATTTTCCATCTGTAAAGGTGGGAGCATCCATCAGGCTCCAGTCCTTCCAAGAACATTTAGGAAAGGACAAAAACTCAGATGCTTGCCAGGACAAAGGACATTTCTTTCTAGAAACATCAGATTCATTTATGGAGAGTGGAATGAGGGACAAGTCATGGGCAGAGAGGAATGACTGCACAAGACAGACATGAATCCCAGCAACAAACACAACTCTCTCAGCACGGAGACTTAAATGCTCCCCATTTAGGAATTGATTTGGTTCAATGGCTCCTCTCAGTTTGTATAAATAGGCATCAGTAATGTAGCAATACATTTTTTTCTCTACCAGGGAAAAGGTCCATTAATCTTGGTATATTAATAAATGGGTATCAATTAGCAACAAATAGGCTGGAGATCAGATTTAGACTGCAAGACGTTGCTCAGAGCAGCTTTCTGATGCCAGAAGTAGAGGTCAGGAGAGGAAAAAAATTAAAATCTAACTGAATTCCAGGTGGATTTTGATAATAAGGGAAAATCATAGGGAATTAGCTTTTCCCAGGTGGAGAGAGTTCATAGACACCCCAGCTGGGGTTCAGATGGGGTCTGCAGACAAGACCAGGGCTCTCAGTGCAGCTGTGAACACTCAGGCAAGAGGGCAGCACCTGGAACACCAGGGTCAGCTGTGACTGGATGGGAAAGGGCTGGTGTGTGCCCACTGGTGTGGTGCATGGACTGGGGGGTGTCCTGACCTCTGTGTCTGCTGCATTGCTGATACCACATCTGATCCTGTCCCACCAAGGGGGCAGCAGAGGGGCAGGAGCCACAGCTGGAGCACATAGATTTCTGGACAGGGATGACAGGTGGGATGCTGCCAGCAAGCTCATGGTGTGGGGAAAATGTGAGGAAAACAGAGCTTCAAACCCCAGGGGTCAGTAAGGAAATGTTCTCCCAGTGCAGGGCATGGCCCCAGTGCTGGAGAAACTGTGTCAGTGGACAGAGCAAGTTTGGAGAAGCTACTCTCCTCTGTGCTAGTGCCTTGCTTTACTCATCTCGTGTCCCATATGGGTGAGGACTGGATACTCTGGTCCTTGTTAGACCTGTGAAACTCACTCATCATCCCTCAATTTAAATAATGCCCTCAGAGTTTAGCAGGATGGAAAGAAGTCACTTTTGATCATGTGTGCTTGGTGACTACCCATGTATGCTGCAGCGTGGTGGGTAGGATAGTCACTGTGACATTGAAGGTGTTCATCAAAGAAGAGAGACACCTAAACATAGGTCTACTCAGGAAATAATGTGTGAATTGTGAGTCTGACCACCTCCCAACTTTGTGACAGTTAAGCTTCGATGTATGGAACTAGTGTAATTTAGGTTGGAAAGCCCTCAGGAGATCCCCTGGTGAATGGTGGGTTAACATTGACACTAGTTCATGTGAATCACTGGCATAAATTTCTTCAGAATTCACAGGCAGCTTCAGGTTGACCAAACCTGGCAAATAACAGATCCAGCAAAAAAGAAAAAAAAAAAAGGCAGACAACAGTCCTGTCTCTCACTTTGAGCCAGGCTTTGTCATTCAGTGCTCTGCTCCCCATATGGGTGAAAGAGCTTTGGCTCACAGGGAAAGGAAGGGGCTAATAAACCCCTCAGCTTATGAAGCACCATTAGAAAAGGCAGGACAGCTACTTTCTAGGATCTACAACCCTTAGCCAAGGGATTCAGCCTGCTGGGAATCAGTCCCAAAGCACTACGGGTAGCCCAGACAGTGTGACTAAGTGCTGGCATGATGCCTGTCACACTTGGAGAAAATTTCTTATGCTGTTTTTTAAGGTTTGTTTTTTTATTTGTTGGTTTGTTGTTTTCTAGTTTATTTTTTTTACTTGAGGGCTATTAATTCTTTTATGGCATTATTTTCAAGCACAACAGGAATTGTATAATAGGAGTTGTTTCTAAAAAAGGCTGAAAAGCTTTATGAGAGACACTGTGAAATTCTACAGAACAGTTATGAAAGTCACAAAATCTGGAAAATTTATGGATGAAATCCCATTAGCATAGCAATATGCATATGATTTTGCAGACCTATCTTTTTTTTTTTTTTTTCTTTTTTTCCCTGAAAAATATCCCCCATCTCTGTTATCTACATGTTTGTGAGATGCCTGGATAAACCTAATTGCAACAGTTCCCTCACCCAGAAACAGAGGATACAGTCTCAAACCTGAGCCAGGAAATAAGTTGTATCTGCCCAACAACAGAACGCAGTTTAAGGACAATATTACTATAATTTCAGAAAGACTCAAATACATTGTCCAACAAATGTTTCTGAACAGGGAAGCAATCTTTACACAACCTTTATGTGAATTTGCTTAGTTTGATGATAGTAGGTTTGGGAAGCCAGTGACTTCTGGATACGGCCCTCACTTCATTCAGAGCACACAGTGATGCTCAGTGCCACTTTGCAGTGATATCAAGAGGTGAATCATAGCCAGCCCACCAACTGGGGATAGAAGACTTCATCAGCCCCAAGACTCAGCCCCACTGCATTGACTATTCCTTTCATTTAACAATGAAGCAATTTCTGGAATGTGAGCACTTTATAGATTTTGTTTGTTTGCTTTGTTTTGTTTTGTTTTGTTTTGTTTTTCCAACAGTCAAATCACAACCACGGAATAGCCTTGCAAAATTAACATGTAAGAATGTATATTTTTCTTGGGATTTTTAAAACCCTTCCTTGTAAAGACATAACATGGTCTAACAGTGGAAGTTAGAGAAGTTCTGAGACCAGTGTGTGACTGCTTTATGAAATAACCATCTGGGAATGCCTAATAAACAATTGCTTTTAATTTTAAACATCTGTATCTATAACAATAAGCACAGACGACGTGGCCTTCTACCAGTCCCGGGCTTTGGTTTTAGTCGAGTGAGGACTGGCTGCAGCCTGAAAGCGATCTTGTCTGGCCCTGCTGCTTCACATGCTGTAATTCTAGCCCTCTGTGGCTTGTCCTGGCTGATTTTTCCCTGAAACCTGATCCTTCTTCAATGGATTAAAGGAGCAAAATGAGAAGCAAGAAACTTTTCCAGTGAAATTTCAGCCACGGCAGTTTGAGCTGCATCTCCAGCTTAATCCTCACTCCCAACCACTGGCTGCTGCTGCTGCAGAGGAGCGTGCTGGTGTTTCCACCCTTATGTCCTCATCCTGCTGGCATAGTTTGCCACAGGTCACTCCTATTTGGAGGGACCAGTCTGCAAAAGGCCAGCCTTGCTCCTAATTGCACAGGGGAGTTTTACCAGTGCAAGAAAAATGATTTTGATATCGGATGATTCTGCTGATAAATAGACTTCCTGGGATAAACCAGTATAATCCTGAAATCTAACGAGATTAACATCACCAGCAGCGTGAATCAATACATTATTTACAACTTGTCTGCTATGTGGAACAGGAGGATTCTGCCTCTCTGTGAGGTGACTGTGCACCAGGACCTCATCCCTGTGTGACATCCCTGTGTGTCCCCAGGACAGGAAGGGGACACTTGGCACTGAATGCACCCACCATCAGCTGCCCTGGCCTTCCACAGCACTTGCACAGTCTTCAGCAGGGTGTAGGTAGCAGTCATTTAGGAAAGAAACCTTCCTTCCCTGGGCATTCTGTGAAGAGGAATGGGGATCCCTAAACTTGCCAGGTTTCAACTCCTTTAAGTGATTGTGAAACCTAGTTTCTTGTGATCACATGAAAGAAATATCTCTGGCTCATTCCTTTATGTGGTATATGAGATATAAAATTTCAAAGTTTATGTTTAAAATACATCAGGCTAAGGAGTGTAAAAAATGGCTGAAGGCAATGTCTCAGAATACATATTACCACTGGTATAGCCATGTCAATCTATGCATGCAAGTGAAGTCTCCTGCCATCCTTAGCTGCCTTCCTGGCATGATGAAGAATTAAGAGCATTCTTATATGAAAGATGTGCAGAGGAATGGCCTTTTATTAAATCCAGAGGTGCTGCTGGAAAAGACAGAGAATCCTGCAGGGACCAAAGCCCTTCTTCCAGTTTGAAATCTCCTCAGATGAATGTAGGCTGAGAACAGTTGCTCTGCATTTCACAGGATGGTGTTAAATCTGAGCCCACCCAAGAGAAGATGCCACCGGTGTGTGGGAGCCAGGCAGGCTGTTAGCAAGGAGCTCAGGCATTAGGCACATCTTTGCTAAATTCCTGGCTGCAAGGTAATTACTACAATTTGCTTCCCCTGTCACCATTTTACTAGTATATGTGTGTCTTTGTCATGCCAGCCTCTCATTCCAGTTAATCCTTGGGAGTGTTTTGAGAGAAAGGCAGCAATCACCATCAATGCAAAGTGTTCTATTTACCATCAAGAGGGCATGAGCTCATTCCTGTCCCTAGCTGAAGGACACCTTTTTTGGGAACACTTCCACAAAGAACAAACATGGGAGCCACACACATCTTCCGGCCCATCGCCTCACCCGTGGGAAGATGGGCTGATTTGTGGCTGTTTTGACATGAACTCTCCCATCCACTTTCCTTGGCCCTGTAGATGCTGACACTTTAGTGTTCCTCCAAGCTGAGTGTCCAAGAAACTGAAAATGAATTATTACTTTTACAGTACCCTGAGACTTGGGAGTTTCTTTCAGACACTTATGAGGGCATGGTTGGTTTAAACCCAAAACATACAGATTATTTTTTGCTCAGAGTTAAATATACAGCTTTGTCTTTCCATCACTTACGTTAACTTGCACACCAAATAGTGATGTTCCTCAAAATTTTCCAAGCTGATGAGTTTGAAAATACAAAGTGCCCAACTACAATAGGAACCTTGAATGCAGAAACCTGGATTTTCATCCTCTTTTTTATTTTTACACAGATAGTGTGACTACACCTAGGTACATACATATCTTATGAAAAGCCCTAGTCTAAAACTCACTCCGTTTTCACGGGAGGAGAAAGTCCTCTGTCACCAGGAAAGGTCAGGCTATTGCCATCAAACCCCAGCGAATCCAGCAAAGCGGGACCCAATTTTGCAGTCTTGGCTTGTTGCTGCTGCACTCAGAGAGATGAACCCAGAGCGCAAGGGCTGTAGGGTCAAATCTCTCTGTATAAAACTGCACAAAAGCTTAGGACCAGAGAAAAGGCTCTTCCAGGGCAGACCTCTAGCAGAGCCTCCCTCCCACCTCCTCAAGCCCTGGGGACTCCCCAGTGCCACCACCCTCCCCTCCCTGCGGCCGGGAGGAAAGGGGACATTCTAATGCAAATGAGGATGATTTCCCACCAGGAAAACCACTTTGTTTCCAAATTCCTATCTCCAGGCCTGCCACGTCAAGCTTTGAATGCAGAAGAGGATGAATGACCTAAAAGAAACGAAACTAAGAGTTTAGCATAAAATCCCACCCACTGGTCCCCTTTACTGGGAATCAAGATTTAGCAACACAGACAAAGCCCACACAGACTAGCAAGTGAGGAGGGAAATGTACACATACAGTTACTGCTGTAGGCACAGATGTAATCATCTTATTCTGAAGCCTACAGCTCAGTGTAGGTATCACATCAATGCCTCCAGCTTTAACCCCTCTCTTAAACCCCCCATTTTAGCATCGGTTTGATATTTCAATCATACAAGAAAAGCAGATATGCCTATAGTTGTTATTGTACCAAATGGTATAAGCTGCTGAGTTACGAATGGACACATAGCGGCACCTCTGACCACAAAGCCTCTCACTTCATGAAAGAACACACTCTGAAAGAACTGAAGAGAGATCTGTCCTGCACAGGGTGTGAGTGGCCACAAAACTGGAACTATCTGGCTCCTGCTTACCACAGACTGTGGCTTACCATGTCACTGTGAGCAAACCTGAAGAAAACACCTTGCTCTCAAACATGAACTGGGAAAAATTCAAGGGAACATAGGGAGGGGGGAAGTGCAACTGGTTCCTTTCCTCTAGTAGCAGTGAAAGAAATGTCCATCTGTACACCAGGCTACTCAAATCAAGCACTTAAAGACATAGAATCATGGACAGATCAAACCAGGCATTTTTACTTTCTGCAGCCAAGGAATTAAATCTGTGAGTGAACTACACCACATGCCGCTAGTAAAATGGAGCCTTTCTCAGAGTACCTTTTTTTTTAATTACTGCAAGGAATTTGTGATGATTCTTTATTGAGTTGCTAAAAAACACTTGCAACCTGTCCAACATAGTATAAGGCAAAAGGAGCTGCATTAAATTTTGCTGCAAAACCAGAAAACCATATAAGAGGACAATGCTTCAAAGTCTTCATTGTCACCTGCACTTGTGCCACTCCTGCAGTGTGTGGAGTTACAGGAGGGTTAAAAAAACTAGCAACAATATGTAGCCTCATTCCAATGTATAAAAGTCCTTTAACAAACATTTTGCCAAAATACTAAGGAGTTTTAATTATGTCCTTCTCACATCACAGATGATTATCCTGTGTCTGGCACATATAGAGCACTTTCTACACGGAGAGCCTCTATTCAATCTACTCACAGCTGCTGTGGCTGGGTCTACGGAGGAGCAGAAGGTGGTTCTGACCTTCTCTGCATGGCTTCATTTCCAGGGTGTGCAGACAGGACACCCTCACACAGCCAGAGGGTTCAACCTGATGTTGAAATGGGAGTGCACAAGTGGTCTCTTCACTTGGACAAAGAATGATGGAGATGAGTGTGCCTTTCTGTAAGGTTTTTCTACATTTCCAGAATTTGGTGCAAAGGATGCACTGGCAACATTATAGAACTCTGTGTGTTTCAGAAGAAACACCTTTAGCAGTAGCTGAACTCAGCCTGTACAGAGTAAGGGAAAGGTGCAGCTTTTCCTCAGCTGAAGACACCTGTGCAGGCATGTGGAGTCATCAGGAAAAGTCCGTTTGCCCAGCAGTGTGTACAGGGACTGTGAGATGGGTTGGTGCTTGACCTTTCCGTGCTGCTCTGACTTGCTCAGTGAGACTGCTTCTCCTGCCGAAAGGTTACAGCAAACAGATTGGGATCAGGTGAAGATAAAGCAAGGGGAAGTCCACATGGAATCATGCCTCTGTCTGAATACCCGGTGTGTGCTCTTGGGCACCTGTCCCGAGCTCAGACACCTGGCTAGCTCTGGAGGAGGGCAGACCTTCTGGATATACACTTGGGCACATGCAGCTGTGGGGTGGAGTTGGTCAGTGTGACATTGTCACACCCTGGGGTGTCAGCCCGGCCCTGTCAGGATGCCTGAGTCACGAAGGGTGGCATGTGCCACACCTTATGTCCCCCCTCCACCGAAGCAAACCCAACAATGTGACACAAAGCAAAACGAGTTACAGCTCTGATCTCACCATCTGACCTCGATGTGGACTCCCACAGTGATCTCACTCAGTCGGCTTACTCACACTTCACAAGTATCAGGGAAAGGTCACGCTCAGTTAAAACCGAAATGTGCTTTCTTGCAGCCTTCCCCCCTTGGGCCAGAGGCTGTAGCCCTGACTTGGGCAAAGGTCCAATTGGAAATAATGAATGTAATTACCTTGTAAGCACCTCAGTGGAAAATATTGGTATAGTTAATTATACAGGGATGCAATGCTAACTCATTTCCCAGTGTTTAAAATACAAATATTAATGCAATCTCCTTCGAGGTTTTGAGAAGATTAGTTATTGCTGCAGTCTAACAGAACTGGTAAGTTTTGCAGCTATTGGCAGTGATTTTAATGACAAGGTTTCCAATGCAGATATTAACATCATTGTCTGGCATCATGCAGATGAGTGCTACACTGTACAGAGGTGGGGGGATTTAGTGTCTCTGCAAAATGAGGTCTTTGGCCATGGCTCTTTAAGGTTCCAAAACTGATCTCTTTTAAAGGATGTTTGATTCTAGTGTTCTTAAACTGAGGGCATGAAACTCACCCTTTGAACATCAGGGGAGTTGAAATTTGAATATCAGGAGAATGGAGGATACCCAAAACCTGGGATTTAGGTACCTTTCAAGAAAACCTGGCAAAACTGTCTAAGTGAAAATGCCCATCTTTAATTAGGGATCATAGGAAGCAGCATAATAAACTCATAGCATGGACTGGGCATGTACTCTACCATTTGAAGTCTTCAAAACACAAATATGGGTATTTTCACATTAACTCTGATTAACATTCCAGGTGCTGGACAAGGAACCCACTATTTCCATGTCAGTCAGCAGCTGATGGAGCCCTCTGTGAGCAATTAAGCAATAGCCATTAAATGTGCCTTGATTGCCTTGGTATTAACATTTCTGAACAATCTGTACCCTAGCAGATATTCATAGGTGAGAAAAAGGCTCCAGTCCTTTCTCACTTCTCTGCAAAAGGAGTTGAGAGAATTTACAAAAATATAAAACTCTCTGAGATTTCCCTTGAATGTACCTAAGGAAGTTTTTCCTTAAAAGAAAAAATAAAAATAAAAAGACAGGCATCAGCACTTTAGGTATAGGCCTAAAGTATAGGTATTGTTCAGTAAAAATCACAGTAATGCATTTTGACCCAGGCCCTTTCCTGCCAGGAGCTGCTGCCACAGGCAGCACCTCGTGCCCCTGCACAGGCACCTGATTCTTGGAGTAGGTCAGGGTTAATGCCCTGCTGGGGATCCCCGACATGGAAAGGCCTTCACTTCTTACAGTGCTATGGGAATTAATGAGGCCAGCCATTAGGAAATCTGGCTTGGCAGCTTAGGAGATTCGTGTTCAACAGTACCCACCCCAGGCCCTGCTGCAGCAAGCAGGACCACATACTCCAAGCAGAGTAGGGATCACTAATAAAAACTGCATTTTTCTAAATATTTTCTTGAAAAACAAGCCTTGTTGCCTCTGCTACTTTTCAATTTTCTGCTTGTTTTGATGCTACAGCAACCTACTGGAAGCCCAAGCTCACCTTCCAAAAACCACTGAAGCTTCTTGTGCTCAACATCAACAAGGATGGATTAGTCACCACCTCGAATTTAGAGTATACTTCCACATGGCTTGCACAGAAAAACCAAGGAAGCAGCTACCCTGAAGGGAACTAAAACCACCATCCTCTGAAAGCTGCAAGCTATTTCAGCTAGTGGAAATAAACCAAATCCAAATAAAAGTATGTGCAAGCAGGGGGCAAACTCCGGTCTAGTTCAATGCTGCCCAGGTGTACTGTTGCAACCTTAAGACAGTCTCCATGAATCACAACACTGCTCTCAAAAGTGTCAGCATAGAGTCTTTTAATACTTTACATAAAAAACTGCATACACTGCTCATAGTTTTATGTAAACATCATATACATCTCAGTTTTTGCCATGTCAGTTTATTAAAAACAGTCTCAGTACCACTGTTGAGGGAAGAGGGGAAAAAAGTAAACAAACATAAATGGATACATCTGTTCTCTGAACCAGAGAAACACAAAATTATTTTCACCCAGGTTAGCCACCTTGTGAAAATAAGTTTTAAATAAACCTCAATTCTTTAAACTGCCTTTTAGTACTAAAGTCTGATGTACATGCTGCATAAGGAGCAGTGCTTTCACCCATTTTTTTCCAAGGCAAAAAATATACAGTGGTTTTATTTTGTCTTGCTTTAAATTGATTTCAACACAAGACCCAGATGAGGTTACTGAGTAAGAATGTTTCCAATGCTACAGTGTTGTATGCAGATGAGTGCACTGAATATTTAAAAAAAAATTCCAAGTTGTGCAAAGTAACTTCTTTTGAAAATAAACTTTTAAAACCCAAATCAACACACTTGCAGAAGACAACATTAAAGGAAGGAGCAGGCACCAAGATCATATGGCAATATCATCCCCTTGCTCATCCTGCCTCATCTGTCAGGAGGTGGATATCCAGCAAGGAGGACAGTTCGGCTTCACTTTCCGGCCCGGTGGCTTCTGCAGCTGCACTCAGTTCAAGGCTCACATTATCAGCAGGCATCAGTCACTCAGGGCAAGTTCCTTTGCACAACACAAGTCCCAGCTGGGCACCCCTCCCCACTTTAAATAAGCACCCCCTGCACTAACCCCCGTTTGCACAAGACAGAAAAGGTAAGATATATACAGGCTTCGCTTAGGATGACCCTCCCCTCCCAGTCTCGGTCTTCAGGGCACTAACTTCCACAGCAGGTTAGGCTCAGGCCGAAACGCGTGCGGGAGGGGCAAGGATGCTGCAGGCAGCTCGGGAGATGCAACCCCTTCCCCAGCCCGCCTGGGGGGAGGCACATGCAGGCAGGAGGCAGAAGTCCCTTCGAGCATCGGCTCCACCGCCCTCCTCTTGCAAAAGAGAGGAGGCTGTCTGGGAGCGGGGAGCAGCAGGTGGTGGCAAAGGGGAAGAGCAGGATGCAAGGTCTGCTCAGTCCAGTCTCAGCAGCTTTTTGTTGTCGAGTCCGCGACTAACTCCCAGGGACCGGTGGTAGGGGAAGGCTTCTCCCCCACTTTATTCCCAAGACTCAGGGCATGCAATTCCCCCCTCCCTCTGTCCCCGCGGCTGAGCCAGCACAACCCTTTTCGGCCAAGGCTCAGGGAGCGCGCTGCTCCCTCCCTTAGCCCCCACCCCGATCCATCGCCAGCCCCCAGCAGAGGGGACGGGCAGATGCCGTGTGCGTGCATAACCCAGCTCCTCTGCACCTGCCGACAGGTGAACCCGGCGCTGCGCCCAGCGCCGCGCTCCGGACACGCCCTATAGGACTTTGCAGCAGTTGATGCAGCCGTTCTGGGTGCCGTAGCGCTTCTGCAGGGCTGCCCGGGTGGCAGTCTCGAAGACCTCCCGGACACCGTCCTTGGTCTTGGCCGAGCACTCCAGGTAGTCGTAGGCCTGGATGCGGATGGCCATGGCTCGGCCGTCCTCGGTGCGCACCGGCTCCTGCTTCATGCGGGCCAGCTCGTTCCGCACGTGCTCGTCGTTCCGCAGGTCCTTCTTGTTCCCCACCAGGATGATGGGCACGTTGGGGCAGAAGTGCTTGACTTCGGGCACCCACTTCTCCGGGATGTTCTCCAGCGAGTCCGGGCTGTCCACGGAGAAGCACATGAGGATTACGTCGGTGTCCGGGTAGGAAAGGGGGCGCAGGCGATCATAGTCCTCCTGGCCAGCCGTGTCCCACAGGGCCAGCTCCACCTGCTTGCCGTCCACCTCGATGTCCGCCACGTAGTTTTCGAAGACGGTTGGCACGTACACCTCGGGGAACTCGTCCTTGCTGAAGACGATGAGGAGGCAAGTCTTGCCACAGGCGCCGTCCCCCACCACCACCAGCTTCTTGCGGATGGCGGCCATGGCCAGGCTCGCCAAGCTGGCCTTGCCGTGCAGCAGGACGATGGCAGCGCCCTCCTCCCCGCGGCCGCCGCCTCCCGCTCCCTCTCGCTTCTCACAAGGCACCGTGGCGAGCCGGCCCGCGCAGGCAGGCGGGCGCGCCCTGCTCTCTCCGCGCAGCGGCACCGCGCCTCGGAACTCTGCCTCAGGGGAGTGCTACGGACGCAGGGCAGCGCCGTCAGTGCCGGAGCTCCACGAGTGAAGCGCTGCCGTGGCCGGCACTCGCGGTCACCACCACGCGCCGCCACTGCCGCAAGCTGCGGCCCGGCGCTGCTATTTAAAGGCGCTCGCGACTTTCTTAATATAGCCGGCCAATGGGAAGGCAGGGAGTGAGGTCATCCCCGGCGGGGAGCGCCGCGATTGGTGAGAGCCCGAGGGCTGGGGGCGGGGCCGAGGGACGGCGGGGGCACCGCCCGGGCCGGGCCGGGCCGGGCCGTGAGGGACAGCGGGGCCGGGGCTGCGGCGCAGGCATAGGCACATCCGTAGCTACATCCACATGCACACTCATAGCTACATCCACAGCCACAGCTGCATCCACAGCCACATCCATAGCTACAGCGGTTTGTGCCCTCCCGGCCCCGCGGCAGGACAGGGGAGGGCAGGGCAGGGCCGGCTCCCACTGTAGTCCAGCCGCTCGGTGTGGAGAGTGTGCGGGCGGCCGAGAGAGAAACACAGGGAGCGCCGCTCGGCTGCCCGGTGCTGCTTTAAAGCCCTGGCAAAGTGAGCTGGGAGTGTTGCAGGCTGTTAAATGAAACAAAAGCCTCCGCTGGGCGCTGCTGGAAAAGAGCTGGAGTCGACTCGCCTCGTTAACAAATTCATCATGTTGGAGCCTGCCCCTCTCGGCCCGGGGGGGAGCTGAGGGACTTTGAGCAGGGGGAAGCGGCAGGCTCGGACCGAGACGGCCTCCTTGTCTCTAAAGAGATACCGCGAACTCACACTGATGGGGGAAAAAAAAAAAAAAAAAAAAAAAAAAAAAAAAGAAAAAGAGTGTGGAAAACAGAGGAAAGCAGAACGACAGCAGAACGGGCTCGCCGGGCAGGGCGTGATGGCTCAGACGCGCAGCGGGCTCGCCCACCCCGAGATCCCACCCCGAGCAGGCGATCGCGGTCCCCGCAGTGCCCTCGCTGCGGGTTGTCCCCAGCTGTCACATGCTGGATCCCCTCCTTGACATCCTGAGCCTGCTGCCTCTGGGAGCTCGATCCAAAGTGTTTTCCCGGCCAGCACGGGCTGTAGCTAACAGAACAAAACCGAGCTGTTTGAACAACGCGGCTGCTATTAAAAACTGTGTTTAAAAGTACCCACTTGAACTGAGTGCATCGAATGGCCTGACGAGTTACTGGCGGCAGGCTGCTACGGGGAGGGGTGTGTCAGTAGGACAAATGGTTCACTTAATCCTAGACACTGGAATAAAACTAATTTTCTGTGTGATTTTTAATCCCCATTTCTCCCTGTCAAAAGAGCATGTCCCTGGATGGGCATGGATGGATTTGTACCTCGTTCTTACTGGGTTTATACAGCGTATTTTGCACGAAGTGAGCATAATAAATTCAAACTGAGGTTTGAAAGAACCCAACAATAAATAAAGTGCAATCATGGGCAGAGGTGCTCTACACCTGTGGGCTTTGGAAGGGCTACATTTCTGCTTTGCATCGTCCCTGTATATTTATTGTCACTGGTCAGAGGTTTAAATTCCTCACAAACGCGTGTGGAAGTCATCTCCATGCTGGCACACCCTTCTGGCAATGAAGCCCTGGCAGGTTGTGGATTATTTTCTTTATTTTCATAGGATCATAGAATTGATTGGGTTGGAAAAGACCTCTGAGATCACGGAGTCCAACCCTTGATCCAACTCCAGTCCATTTACTAGATCATGGCACTAAGTGCAATGTCTAATCTCAGTTTAAAAACCTCCAGGGACAGTGAATCTACCACCTCTCTGGGCAGGACATTCCAATGCCTGATTACTCTCTCTGTAAAGTATTTCTTTCTAATACCCAACTTAAATTTCCCCTGGCAGAGCTGAAGCCTCTGCCCCCTTGTCCTATTGCTGGTTGCCTGGGAGAAGAGACCAACCTTCACCTGGCTACAACCTCCTTTTAGGTAGTTGCAGAGAGTGATGAGATCACCTCTAAACCTTCTCTCCTCCAGACTAAACACCCCCAGTTCCCTCAGCCTCTCCCCATAGGACTTGTGCTCAAGTCCCTTCACCAGCCTCGTTGTTCTTCTTTGGACCCGCTCCTGCATCTTTCCTGAACTGAGGGTCCCAGAACGGGACACAATGCTCGAGGTGTGGCCTCACCAACGCAGAGTACAGAGGAAGGATCACTTTCTCTATAACGCGAGGCCACTGAGACGGGCGGACAGGGTGAACTCGCCGTGTGTTCTCGGGTACGATGTGAGTCCGAACAACGCTCCGTTCCGCGCCCGCCGCGCTGCGCTCTCGGCGGGTGCCCGGCGCCCTCCCGCGGCCGCCTCGATCCCCCCGCATCCCCGTGCCGGGAAAAATCCACCTCTGGAGGAAGCTGAGAGTGCTTCCTGCGTCCTCAGAGATGCTGCTTAAATACTCTCCCGATCCCCTTTTTTTTGGCTTTTGAATCGTGCCTGGGTGTTTGGTTTTTGCATTTTCGTAGAGCAAAACGTTTCGTTAAACAAACAAACAATAATAAAAAGAGTGGTCCGAATGAGGAATTGCGCTGATCATCTCGCCTGTGCTGTGCCGTGGAAGGCAGGTAAATAAGCAGCTTACTCATTTCAAAGCATACGGCTCTGTTGTTCGCCCCAGAGTGCTGCCGGCAATTGCCCGTGTGCCTCGGTGCAGAGAAAGGAAACTCAGTGTCCCACATACATACTCCTTAACTCTTGCACTTCAGAGTGGCCTCATCCAAAACTAGTCCCAGGGAAAGGGAAATACTGGTGCTAAAGAAATATTTCCCAAATGTCCATCTAACCCAAGTCAAACTTATAGCAGGGGCTCTTTTTGTAGCTGAAGAGACCACATATATTTCCATCACCCAGTTATGGTCTGAGCCATAGCTGTCTCATTTTCTAGTGGAGTCTCACATCTGTAACTTTCTACACAGTTATGCTGAAAGCAAAGGGTCTGATGTTCCATCTCTCACTTTGCAAGAAAGACCTTCATCAAAGTCTTATGTAATTCCTTGCCCTAGGGTTTCAAATGCCTTTTTTTTTTTTTTCCCAGAGATCTATATTGTAGAACTCAGCTCTGTGACTGTCTCAGACTGAGATCACAGTCCTTTCACTGTCCTGGGGCACACTCTGGCAACAACCTCTATGGGGGAACATCTAAGTCACTGTGGTTATCACACATTTATGCTTAAAAGTGTAATACCTGGGACTTTGTCATGGCCTGGGTTTCATACTTAATGTAAATCTGCTACATGCCACCTTTCTCCTGCAGTAGGTTTCACCCATAAATATCAATGTGCTGTGTGGTATATCAATATCAATATGCTGTGTGCCCTGAGCTAAGACAAAGTGAGGAGCCCCTTAATGTATATTATGTTTTCAGTTACATATATTTTCTTTCTTTAGGCCATACCTGAAAGTATGAAATGAGTCAGTTTCAAGAATAGTGGAAATCAAAGTTAGAGTTGTTCAGAGGAATCCTTTTCTCTTTCTGCTTGGACTGATGCATCAGGGAAGATGTGGATCAGGCCAGCACAGCTGTGCTGTGGGTGCCACAGAAAGAGGCACAGCAGTGGTACTGTAAATGAGCACTTTGGATAATAATCTGTGGAAGCACTTAAGCTTCCTTCTTGGGGTGGTACCTGAGAGCAGAAGTGGAAAACCTGGAAAGAAAACAATGAAAAGAGGCCCTCGGATGAGGTGTTTCTTCTCCTCAGGAAGTTTTGTACAGGACCTGTTCTGTGTTTTCTGTACAGGGCATGGTCACAGTCTGGAAAGCACCAATGAGTTGTAGCCACCTCCATATTTTAGGGCTAAATTTGACATTTAGAACTTTTATATTTTCTGATTGAATTTGCATGGTATGCTTAAACTATAGTTCTTTCAGCAAGCTGAATCTTCACTTCCAGTTATCCCTAAATGTGCACTAAGCAGAACGGTAGTTCTGCTGCATCACGATTGATCAATCAACTATGAAGTAGGAAAAGGATGACACCACTTGCTTGCTTTCATTGCTTGTGCTGATGGTTTTGAGATTAAAACTCAGTTTCTGGGATTTTTTTCCTTGATTTAATCCAATTGGCATTTTTTGTTGCAGAGAAGACAATTATAGTCAATTACTGGAGATTGTTTCCAGATTATATTCCCCCTTGCTCTTTTTGCTAAACAGAATTTCTAAAGGGCATGTCTGTAACTGAGATAATTTGTGTTCAAGCATAAATCTGTACCAAAAGTATGAAAGCTCAGTGGGGAAGGTAATCTTTCTCCTTTTTGTCAACAAGTAGGCAAGTAAGTACGTTGCCTGCTGTGGCATAACATGCTGAGGGAGCCATATGTGCCATAATGGCATATTGAGTCCTGCATGCTGACTTGTAGCATAAGCATCAGCATCCTGCAGTCCTCATGCAGGCAACACTTCTCAAAAAAGTAAGAAAAGCAAGAGGTAGCTAACTAAATATGAGCAATTCAGGGGCTAGTGTGAAAAAGCTCTGAGTAGATGTGGGAGGACAGGCAAAATTGGTAAGTATATGTGTCGCTAAGCTGCTAAGAGTTTCCGGCGTATATAGGAACCAGGCCCCTTGTTGTGTGTCACAGCAGGTCCATTGCTTTCCAGCATGGCTGAAGAAAACCAACTTATAACTCTAAGATCCCCCTATGATTGGTGCTGTCAGCAGAGAAGCCAGACTGATCTGCATAGAAACTGGAGTGCCAAGGCACAACAAGAGAAGGTGAAAAGACCTGTGTATTTTCATACAGAGGTTTAGCCTAAGTGCAGTGCACATGAAAGAACATAATCCCAAAAAGGAAGTACCTTCATGATCCTAAAGAGCTCTATGAGAGCTACTGACATTTCTCCTCCAGGGAATAAGAGAGGAAAGGCAGAAGCTGATGACTTTAATTTTGTCAGGTTCCTGTGGCAAGACTCTCAGACCTATGCTTTAATAAGACTCAGGAAATATGGTCTGGCAGAGTAAAATTAGACCACCACAATAAATTAAAGTGGCCTCATGTCTCTAGCTGACTTCAAATTAAACAAAAACAATTTTCTCATCCTTAGGCTACCATTTTAGACCTACAAACCCTCATCTTAGCTGAAGAACCCTTCTGTAGTTGTACAAAATAAATGGGCTGACTATATAACTATGCTAATCATGTTACATATCTACATCACCAATAATACCTTTGGAAACAGTTCTCTCTGCAGAGAGACCAAATTAATCCACCTCTGGTTGGTTCTCTTTGTTCTCAGTTTTTAGTGGTTCCAGACACCTTGCAGTCTTTGTCTACCAGGAAAACTGAGATGGAGTAAAAATTGCTTGTTCAGTGCCAGCATGATAGCAGGGAATCCAGTCTCCATCTCTGGAGTTCAAGATAGTATCCTTAACACTAGGAAGTTCATCCTCTTTAGACTCTCAAGTGGTTAGAATTCGTTTCACTACTCAGGATGGTCAGACACTGGAAAAGGCTGCCCAGAGGAGGCTGTAGAGTCTCCATCCCTGGGCATATTCAAAATTCAACTGGACATAGTCCTGAGTTATCTCCTGTAGTTGATTCTGCTCTGAGCAGGGCACAGTGGACTGGCTAATCCCTTCTTACCTCATCGATTCTTTGATTATACAATTCATTTATTTATGATGCCTCAGCAGATCTGGAAAGTGACGTCTTTGAGGGTCTCCCTGGCAAGTCTACTACTGTTTCATGCTCCAACATTGTCAGTCCCCTGCTCCATCAAGTAGTCTGGCACACTAAGTGCTGCAATGCTCAGGCAGGATGAGTCTTTTGCAATAGGAACAGGGAATTTCTGATGTAAACATGTTGTGATTTGTGTAACTTCCACTTTATTGCCAGTAAAGTAGGTTTCTTTAAAAAGACAATAATGTCATATGGTTCTCCTTGTGGATTGGTTGGATGTATTAAGATATATTAACCTATTCTTTTAATTACTGTGGTCTTTATGGTAGTCTTTGTAGTCAGTGGTGGTCAGTTCCCTCTGCAAAGGAATTGGTGACCTGAGGAAACTGAAACAATATTAGAAGAAATACATCTAATACTGAACATTGAGAAAGAGAAGGTGGTTGATGCTGGAAATTACTATACTGTAAAAGATAGTAACAAACTTCTATCTCATATAAATTAACGGTGACTTTCTTAAGAACTTCCATAACTCCCACATTACAACAGACTATGAGCAAAAGGAGCATGAACCTACATAGGATAGCTACTGCCATTGGCAGAATTCCACTAGTACATCATCACAGGAAAACTGTCAGGAAAACCGATTTGGAAAGTTGCTCACTACAGTGTTTTATATTCCATCTCATCACAAAGCTAAGTCATTCAATCTAGAAAATTAAATCTTCTATGGGCTGAACACTGACCGTAAACAATGTCTGAGATTATAAAACCAAAATATAAGGGCACTGCAGGAGTTTTGGTTATATCCAGATGTGTCTTTTACCTTCATATTTTTATCTATAATAATAGACAAGAGCAAGGCACTCACAATTTCAGAAGATTCTGATACCAGAGAAAAGGGAAAAAATAGTGAACAAAGGTAAGAAAGAAGTATGGAGAGAAGAAAAAGATAAGAGAAGGAATTCCAAACTAGTGAGATTTCTCTTCTCAAGCTTAAAAAAACAAACAAACAAACCCCAAAAAACCAAAACCAACCAACCAAACAAACAAAAACACAAAAAAAAGGCTCATCATGAGAATAAGCCATTTTGTACTTCACCTTGATTTTCAAGGCATGGCTGCTCTTAGGAGAAAGCTAAATGTACTTGGACACCACCCCTGCGGTAAGATATGCCTCTTCTTTCCTTTCTCTGTGTCATGAACAGCATCCCAAGTCCTACAAGCCAACTCTGATGCTTGCACTACTGACACAGAGTTAGATGGGAAAGAGATCAAACTGTTTCTCTTGGGGGTGGCAGGGAAGAATGAAGTGAGCCACTGAAATCTCCACTCAGTGTTCCACAAGGACACTGATGTTATTTTAATGTGCTTCTTCGTGGACAGGCCTGACTCACAGGAGAGCATCCTTGATTTTTGGGTTCCAGAAATCAAAGTGTTCTGCCACACAATATCTATTATTCCTGTAGCTGCCAAGATGGAACTAAGGGGAGATGCAAGTATTAAGAAGAAACTAACTACACTAGGCAATGAGCCAATTAACACTACAGAAGGAAAGGCTTTGGCTGCCAGCATTGGGGCATATGCTTACCTGGAGTGTTCTGCCAAGACAAAAGAAGGTGATGATAGAGGCTTGGAGATCATTAACCAGTGTGCATTAAATGAGAAAAGAAAAAAGGCACCACAGACACTGCTGAATTTTTTGAGAAGTGACTATTATTTTGTTGTGGGATTTCATCATGTGGAAAGGTAAGTAGATATATTTGTTGCTGTTGTGTTTATGCTATAAAGGCTGCTTTTATGTTATGGGAGGAAAACATCCCTTATATCTGCAAAACATCACACTTGAAAGGTTGGATTTATTTCCTTCCTTACCTCCAACACAGACTGAAGAGCACAGTTCTAGATTTGGGAGGAGTACCAGTCTTGAGAAATGGAAATGACCAAACTACTGTTCTCCACAGAGGTTTTTTGGTCAATGGAGTTACACACAGACTAGAACAGGCACATAAACCAGCACTACTTGGACAGGGACAAAAATGTGTTTTAGTGACTCTAATCCCAGGTTCCTGGTAGCAAGACTTGGTGGCAAGCAGTTGTGCTGACAAGGTTTCCCTGTATGCACTCCCTTCCATGCACTTCCATGAAGGATGTCCTTAGGAAAGGGTGTCACCACACAGGTATTCAATAGTCTGCTGTGCTAGTCAAAGTGGATTTCTAACTGGCAGAACAGGTCTGACTTTCTCTAGGATTCCTTTTAGAGCTGTCCTGGGCTTGGTTCCATAAATGCATCAGGACTGCAATGTGTAACATAGGGTACAATGCAGTACTACGTGCCATCTCCACATCATCTTCAGGCACAGATGAATTGGGGTAAACCAACCTGGATCTGGGGTAGGATCAGTTCTTGATAGAATTTCTATCTTTAAAGTAGAGAAAAATCCTAGACTTCACTTTCTAAACCTCTTTGTCCTTATGGTCTAAATGTATCTCAATTTTTTTTCTTTTTCCTTAGCACTTGCAGGCAGGAGACATGAAGAAAAGGGAATGCCAACAACCACGCTCTCAACTTTGCAAGTCATTAACAATCTGGAAAGAGACTGAGACATGCTGTCAACCTAAGCAGAACAACTCGGAGAGGCACAGAGATGGACCGAAATGGAAAGACTTTGGGTGCAACTCCACGCTCCTCCCTTCTGTGAAGCACTGAGTGTTGGCAGCCCAAGGAACTGAGTTACAGGCTGACATTAAAGGCACAAGCCCTGGAAGCAGTCAAACAATGTGAGTGCAGGGTCTGAAGGCACATGCTACAACACAGTAAATGGATAGAGAAATGTTTTAAGGTAAATCTGTTCTGATCCTGAAGGAAAGGTACAGGGCTAATTGAGCGTAACTGTCATGAACTAGGAGAACCTGGAAGCCTGTCACTTTCTTTTGCTGACTTCCTCAGTGCTTCACTCTGGCAGTGTGGTTAAAGTTTCTTGGGGGACATAAAATGAGAATAAAGAAAAATTTCGAAACTGATTGTGCACCTGGAGCTGTGCACTTAGCAAACGATCTTTTCCAGGTGAGAGACCTAGTAAAATGCACACTTAAGATTTTTTTCTTACAGGCTCTTCCCACAACTTTTGATTGTTAGTATCATGGGTAGAAGTACTGGGGTTGGCCAAGTATTCACTATTGGATGGGTTTATACTTTCCTTCTACGTCACTTTATGGTAGCAATTTTGTAGTCCACAATCACTCTGTGCCACAATAACAAACACTTCAAGGATGACACTTTACATTTCCAAAAGTACCTTTCTTCCAAGAATCTCTGAGCACTTTTCAACATGAATTACCAGCCCACCTCTTGGTGATAAGTAGGTGGTATTTTCATTTTCAAACTGAGAAACTCAAACCACTGCCTAAGAACCATCTACTTCTCAGAGCTTTCTTTTTCTTGTTTTCTGTGCCCTTTCCTGTTTGTTTCCTGGACCATCCTTAACCGCAGTTTCTTCTCCTCTCTGCCTGTAATACTCCTCTCGATGCAACCTGATATTGTACCCAAACTTTAAAACTGTTCTCCCCATGCAGCTTGGATGTGAGTGTGTGCTGTGTGTAAGTGCTCTCCTGATTCAGGCAGTTCGAATCATTAGCACCTTTCGAAGAGCTGTATTTATGTAGATGGATTTAATTGTTATTTCCATTTTGGATGTGCATGCGTGGGTGGGGAGGATAAGTCTGCAGATAAGTCAAAGAGCACAGGTGTCTCAGGTGCTTCTGATGTGGGGCATTGAATTGGAGAGAGGAGATTGTACTGCTCCTACTACTTGGAAAGTTCAGACCACTTTTGTGAATCGGAGCTCACTCTGCATGATGCTTAGTAGGACACTGGTCAGCATAGTCTGCTGTCTGTTTTCAGTCTAAATAAATGAGTGCTTACTTCCAGAAGGGTGTTTCGTTCAAGATAAGCAACTGGTTTCACTCCCAGTGTTCGTTGTACATATCTCTGAATTGAAGTGTTGTTACACTGATCTTGGTTTCTATTTCTTAACATTAACCTTTTTATTGTTTTTTATGGAAAATAGAAAGTTGGCAATCTGTTTCCACTGTATACTCCTCTGCAACTGGAAAAGAGAAACTCGTGGGAGGTTTTTCATCATCCCTTTGCTAAAACTGTATTTATTAACATTTTGTCATTTTTTGTCAAAAAATACAAACCCTTCCTCTTTATCTGTCTCAAACCCTCAGGCCTGTTGAGTTAGGGTTGGTACTCATGCACATGAAGAGCTCAGATACGAGTTGATGAAGAGCTGGAATGTCTGCAGGAGACTGATGCTTGGAAAGTGATACATGTCCATATCTTAAACTTGGAACAAAAATCAATACTGATGAATCCATACAGAAGCAAACTGCCATCAGTCAATATCCAGGCTAGACTTAAGCCAGAAGTGCTCTCCTCATATTCTTCCCAGTGATGGAGGGGAGAGGAAGGGAGGGAGAGGAGAAGAAGGAGAGGAAACTGTTTTATTAACCTTTTTTTTTTTTTTTTAACTTGTGTGGGTTTAAATATTAAACATGACTGTTTATTAAGGAAAATGAAAAGCAAAGGAAAGAAGTACTGTTAAAGATAAGATGGAAATCAAATGAAGATTCATGTATCATTCAACAGGGCCATTTCTAAGATGAAATACACTGTTTACTCCCCACCACCACTGTTTAAGACAGATGTCCAATTGAAACAGCAGGGGTATTTATACTATATTAAGTGAATATGATGATATACAGTATAATTTGAGAATTCAGCGAAGAAAATATGGAAATAAATGATATCGATGTATTTCAGTAGAAATAAAAACTAATAAAATCAGTACATAATAATAAAGCCATATGTGAGAGCAATTTTACATTTTCATTTCCAAGACAGGTTATCTATTCCATAAAATAGTGTTATGGTAGTCTGCATGCCTACGAATATCATCAAGAAAAGGTTTGTAGACAAGCTCACTTTGTTGGGAAAATAATAACAGACAAGCTTCTGGACACTCATGTCTTCAAACACCTCCTCCAGTTTCCATCTGATAAAGGACCTGACTTCTCCCTATAGAGCTCTACATACTGTGATAAGCCACAAAAGCCACTAAAATGTGTTTTGCAGAGAGATGTAGGCAGAACCTGAGGTTTCAGGGATGTCTACAAGGTGATGTACCAGCAGTGCTTCTTGCACAGCAACCAGTACAGGGCTTTGGAACAAGAGCAATTTGCAATGAAAAAAAGCCTCATGTGTTCTTCCTTTTTCATTGCCTCTTTCACAGATGGAGTGGAAAGAGGGTAATATGTCTTGCTGAGCAAGACCATTCTCAATTTTGCATTGGTTTGTTGTGTAAATATGTCTTTCTAGTGAACAATTTATCAGTCTACCTACTAATTCATCTGTTTACTCAAAATTATCAGCAGACAAGAAGCATGTTATATTTTATGAAAATAGATTCGGTTAGGCTTTTGTCTCAGTTTTCTTCATAATATCTTGCCAGTTAATCAAATTCCCCTTCAAATGTATTGCATCTGTTTTAAATAATTCATCAGCTTAGAGTGTATCTCTGCAATCAGTTGGAGAATGTCAAAGTGATACAAGAGCCTGTAATTTGTTATTATATTTTGATGAAAACATAGGGTTGGATCATGGCACTCCTCCACAGCAGCTCAGAGTGGCATGTGAAAAGGCAGAAGGACTGTAATTTATTTGCCAAAAATAAATTTCATGTGTCTCTAAGGCCTTGAAACCTTCATCTTTGCTAGTGGGCTTGTCCATCACTGAAAGTTTCTCCACACTGTTGATGTGTTCATGTTTCAGTCTGCTCAGTTCCCCAAGACATGCTTTTTGCCAGCTACCTCCTGTGTCAAGGCGAGGCAGCTTTTGGGGGAACTTGTCTCAGAACATCCCTGGGGCTCTGCCTGTGTAAGGGACAAATCGGTAGAGGAACATCCTACCATAAATGACATCAATGGCTGGTTTGGGAGTGGTTCAATGACATTGGGACCAACTTTGTCAGCTCAGATGTGGCTGAATCAAACAGTGTTGCAAGGTGGATATCTCTGGGTGCTGGGAATGAGTAATTTAGCTACCTGCCATCTTCCAGCTTTGAGAGGAAGTTGCGAGCTTGAAGGCATTCAAAGGAGCATATTTTGGCTTCCAGTCCTTTTGCTCAGGGAGCAGGATATCCTTGGCTGCAACCCAACTGCTAGCCCAAGTGAACAGGTCGCTGACACAGGCTGACAAATCCAGTGGCCCACAGAGGCAAGGCTGATGCAGCTCCCTGCTCCAGCTGCAGCTGGCAGTGGGGCTCACCATGTGTTCCCAACAGGCACATGGGCACAAACACATACTCAACACCTGCCTAGGCCCATACAAGAAACTCAATACACACACACAAACACAAGGCCCCTCATCCTGTTCAGCCCTCTGTCTGATCATGATGAAAGCCCATTAATAGAACATATATATACTTACATGGACATATATACAACATTGATCCCTCTAGCCACTGGCCCGAGGCACTCAAGTCTACACAGCAGCTGGTTCTTGAATCCTCTAGTCTCCAGCTGGCTCTTACACAAACACATATGTACAGGTCTCAGTTGACTTCCAAGCCCCACAATCTTTTCAGTAACTGGCCAGGACCTCCTTGTCCCTCCAGTAGCCAACACATACAGACCTCTGGTGCCTCCAGCATCCAGACCAGGCTTATGGTTGCTTTGATATCTATCTCCCAAAAGCCTCTTATCCTACTCACCAGTTAGTCCAGCTTGACATTCATCACTGATTCACGGAGATCCCCCAACAAACATATGCACATGGAGCAGAGAGTTCCTCACACAGGAAAAGCCTCTGAAGTGGAGTTCAATGAGCAGACAGGCCCTGCTGTCCAGGTGGGAGTATGGCCAGGCAGACAAATCAACCAACCAACTCTTGACACGCCAAGGGCCCCCTTTTATCCCCTTATCATTGTGTTTTACTACCCTTGTTCCTTCCCAAACCACCCAGATCCCTCCCTTTCTTTTATTCTTTTATTCCTCCTCTAAGCATCCCATAGTAAGTCCTATGCAATTCCAAGATGCTCCTTCTCTGCATCCCATATGTTTGAGATGTTTGAGGCCCTTGAGGCAGTAACTCACACCTCTCAGTCCCTAAGAGCCTCTCCCATTAGCTCAGAGTGCTGGGTGTCCCCCAGAATAAGGCTCCCCAGGACAGCCCTGAGAGGGGCCACATAGTAGGCTCATGTCCCCCACTGAGGTTTTTGGGGTTCCTCCCCACCTTGCCTCCATGCTCCTGTGGCTAGATTTTAGTCACACTCCTCAGCCACCACGGGAAAGCCCTTTCAGCTCTGCCCATTGTGGACACATGCCTGCCAGCACTTACCCTGGAGGGAAGTGAAATGTGGCTGCATTTAAAGGCTTCGGCAGGGTAAGCCTAAATAAAGATTTATCAACAGCCAAAGGTGGAAGAGAGAGAGAATAAAAGCGTAGCTTTTGGAAGACTACCTGTCCACCAGTTTTCTGCAGAAAGGTAAATTTAAATTAATGTTGCACTTAAGCACTGCTTTGCTATTAAAAACAATGAATGGGCCCAGATACATTTCCAGTGACCTGCTGTAAACCTGGTATGTGCTGCATCAGCAGTAAATTACCAAGAGATGATGATGCTCTGAAAATACGATGGAGGCAGCTCCAACTTTTGCTTCTTTTCATCCTGGGAAAGGGCACATTGGCTTCTTCTGCAACAACTGGAGATCAAGTCCCACAGGAATTGGTAAGCCTCTGCCTTGGTTGTCAGAGCATCACCATGGTCCTCTTCACTAATCCAATGCTTCAATCTAAAGCAGACCCCACAGAGGGAGGGTGGAGGAGTTGGCAATGAGCAGGATCTAAGATCACAAAAATGAACTTCTTATTTTCTTCCACTATTGCCCAGACAACTGGATTCTAAGACTTGGCTTTACAATTAGACAGATATGGAAAAGTCTCATGGTAACACCTGTCATACTTTTTTGACAGACTTCTGTGAGGATAGCCATGTGGATCAAGAAATGAGATTGCAAACTCAGCACTGTCTTTTTGTTACGTTTTTCTTCAGTGCCAAAAGTGAGGGACTGTACCTCCTGAGAGGAGAGGAAGGTGCTCCTGGTGGTGACAGTGTTGTGTGGCATCCCTTGCATCTGCCTGGCCACAATCCAATTGCTTTAAGACTGTAGCAGACCATCATGTAAATTCTGTCAACTAAACATCTTCTCAAATTCTTAATCTGTCAAGAAGGGAGGTTAGTATAGTGCCAGCACCACAGTCACTTCCCTGTGCAGTCATCCATCAAGACCCCTGGAGAGAAGAAGAGCTCAGAGTCAATCCATACTCACTTTGACTCATCGGGAAGCCATCCACCCAGTGCAGGATCTTCTCTTGGCACTCAGTCTGCTGCCATAACTCATCTACAAATTAGTGTTAAGCATAAATATTATTTATCACTAATTAATTATTAAGGCAATCTGTAACAGCACTCAGGAAAGATCATATTGGTCTGTGTCTGGATGCAACATGGCCCTCACTAAATCACACTGAAAGCTGACTTGCCTCCTGCTATAAGCAGATTACTTCAGGCTCAGTGTTGGTACATAAAGAGAAGATTTGCCACCCTTCTGGATAATCAATAGGCTCTTGGCTTTGGTGCTGTTAATCATCCTGATGGCACCATCTGCCATGTCCCAAGCCGCAGCAGGAGGACCACCCTGCCACCCATCCAGGGGCCCTGGCACAGACCCTGTTCAGGGGCTGCAGAGCCCTGGCACAGCCAGGCCTGCACCTCTCGATGAAGCTGAAACATTTCCAAGGCCAGCTGAAGGTGCAGGAGAATCTGGGGACTGGAAGCACAGAGCTCATGGAGGACTCTGTCATGTCTCCATCAGTACTTCTGTTCTCTGGACAGAGGCAGTGCCTCTGTCTGGTGCCCAAAAACCCACTGAAAGTTCACAGGAAAAGCAGAAGAGTCCAAAAGACAGAAAATTCCAGCTGCCTGAGGCATCACTCCAGGTATGTGCAGCTCCTCAGCACCTCACTAGCATAGAGAGGATGGAGAAATTCCGAGGCAGAGCTTCCTGGCTATGGATCATCACTTGTTACCCTATGAGGGTCTGATGTCAGTGCCCCACCCACCCTACAGAAGGGCCTCCTCCTCCTAACCCAGCTCAGTGCTGCTCCAGCACACAGAAGCAACACGCTGTGGAGAAACCTGTGCAGGGCCAGGACAGGCTGGAGGGGGTGGAGCCAAACCCCAGGGAAGGATGAAGCAGATGACAGTCTGTATCACCCACGAAGGAGCACTGGCCAGGCTTACAGGGGCATTGCTGCCTCTGGAGATGTGCTCAATGTGCAGCTCTTGCTGGCTGCTGGGATGGTGAAATGGCAGAGAAAAGACCCTCGTGCCATGCATGCAGCTTCCCCATCCCATCTGCCGGGTCTCTGCGTTCCCCCAGTGCCAGCCATCATCCCATGGGACCTGCAGAAAGCTGGGCTGCCTCCAGTGGACTGGGGAAATGGACAGGAGCAAATGCAGTGCTTGGCCTCCTCCTGCTCCGTATTAATCAGCGCATTTCTGAATCACGGACATGGCTTTGTCTGTGGGACGTCAACTCTGAGATTCAGAAATTAATTCAGCCTGGGAACTTTGCATGACTCAGACTGCTATGAAAACACCCCAGGGCAGAAATGAGATGTAGAGAAAGTTCACCCTGGGGGTATCTCTCAATGCACTTTAACAGAGGATAAATTTAATTCGCAGAACTGAAGCATATATTATTTACTCACTCTAACTTGCATTTTAAACTGAAATAATCAAATAGACAAACAAGAGGCTCTTAATGGGTTGCATTTATTGAAAGAGGGTTTGATTTAAACTCCTCAACCTCAGAGTCCCAGGCATACTTTTTCCCTGAAGTGAATTATCTGTTGAGTTTCCCTATTTCATTAATGTATGAAAATCTGAATTTGCCAAATAAACAGACTAGATAAAACAGCGCTGATGTCAGGTTGCCCACAACCTACCCCATGATCCTGCTGGAATTTGTCTGTAAGTCTCAATGGAAAAGCAGTATGCAGTAGTCATATGTGCTTTTAGGAGTTTGTAAAGACAGAGTTCTTTCTCATGCATCACTGGACTCCCAAAGATGGGTCTAAGTTATAACAGCCTCTGTGGTTCACTTAATTCTGCTGCCAAATGTCTGCCTGCAAGAAAAAATACATATATTTTTGTAGCTGGAAAAACATTGAGGCAAAGGCTTTGAAACGCCGAGCCATGTGGATTCCTGCCTTAGCTCTCTCAGTGCAGCAATACTTCATTGCCCAATCAGTAAATGTTTCATCATCATTTCTGGCACAGGGCAGGGAGGCTGTCAGGAGCCCAGGCTCAGTTCTTGGCTCCACTGTCAGCTCTCTGTGTGCTTTAAGCATCATTTCAGGCCAATACAGTGGGACTTCATTGCTCTGTTGTCTTCACAACAAACAGGGTGTGTGCTAAGGACTCCCAAGGAAGAATCATAGAATCAGAGGAGTTTGGCCTGGAATGGATCTTTAAAGCTCATCTAGTCCAGCACCCCTGCAATGAGCAGAGAGACCTTCAGCTGGATCAGGGTGCTCAGAGCCCCATCCAACCTGATCTTGAATGTTTCCAGGGATGGAGCATCCGCCACTTCCCTGGACAACCCGTGCCAGTGTTTCTCACCACCCTCACCATAAAACTTTTCTTCCTCATAGCTAGGCTGAATCTACTGTCTTTCAGTTTAAAATCATTGCCCTTTGTCCTACTGCATGAAGCCCTACTAAAAAGCTTATCCCCATCTTGCAGTACCCTTTAGGTAATGGAAGGTGCTATAAGGTCTCCCTAGAATCTTCTCTTCTCCAAGCTGGGCAACCCCAGGTCTCTCAACTTGTCTTCACAGGAGGGGTGCTTCAGCCCTCTGATCATCTTTGTGGCCTCCTCGGGCCTCACTCCAGCAAGTCAATGTCCTTCCTATGCTGGAGACCCCAGAGCTGGATGCAGCACTGCAGGTGGGGTCTCACAAGAGCAGAGTAGAGGGGTGAGATGGCCTCCCTGAACCTGCTGGCCACAGCTTTGGATGCAGACCATAGTATGGTTACCTTTCTGAAGTGGGGTGGGACATTCAGGGCAGCTCAGGGTGCTCCATCCCCTTCATGTAGGGGATGGACAGGCAGCAGACCATGGCAATGGAAAGGAGCAGGCAGTATTTTGAACATGCCTTCTCCTCCTGGGAAGACAATGCTGGTGACCAGGAGATGGAGGGAAGCCAGAGGGATGTACATTGTAAGAGAAACCCTGACAGCAAAATCTGGGGTAAGATCTGGGGAAAGTCCTTCCAAAAGAAAAGCCTTGTGCTGGAGGACACATCTGGATCCCATTTGCTGTCCATCATCTGTGAAATCTCTCATGACCCACCCAGCCCAGGAGAGACAGGAGCTAGATCTGGCTGTGTTTTCATAAAGTCTGGGATGTGACCAGAAGCTAAAAATCACTTGGGAAAAGAATTTTTGAATGTGTGTCCCCCAGAGGTGAACTGCACTGGCCTTTGGGAGAAACTCAGCAGGAAGTGAAGGGCAGTTTGGACACATCTGCCCACAAAATGGCACTACTGCAGCAGAGGGGCAAGTGGTTTTAAGGCTTTGTGATTAAAATAATGCAGGTTTTTTTATCAGATTTGATTTTCTTGCTTTACTGGTGGTTGTGTCTGTTTCTCCCTTACACCTCCCAGCCAGTCTAAGCTAAAGTCACCCACACGAAATGCTAAGAGAGTGTCCTGGATGGTGTGGATCCTCCCATGGAAAGGATGGTCAGTATTCCAAGGGCAACATGGGTACCAGGACAATGGCTTGGGAAAAGCCAGATAATGCAACACAGTCCTTGAGAATTTGCTGCTCTGAGTAGTAACAAAGAGACAACATCTTTACCAAGTTGAAGCAACCTGCTGATAGTCAAAGCATTTTTAGAAAATTAATTAGCAATAGTTGATGCTTTTTATAACTGTCATTATATCTGCCCAGGGCATGGTCATACCCAATAGCTTCAGTTTTTGCCCTTTCTGAACTTTATTTTCTATAATCTCTTACAAACTATAGCAGTTATAGTGCTTTACATGTATTCTGTGCTTTGCAAGCTTTATGATACGGGTCAGAAATTTTCATTTCTGCTTGGAGCAATACAAAATACCTCTGTGGCTGCTGACATGTCATGAGCATGCATTACAGGGGATGCAGGGGAAGGAGGTATATCCTTGTGGATTGATAGTTCTTTTTCCTTCTGCCCCAGGAGGAATGCACTCCTCCACTGTCCTACCTGAGGGAATGCTAGAAAGGGAAAACTGGGTTCATTTGCCAGTCCCACTTCTTCTAAGAAAATACTTCTGGAGGCAAGATTGTCCCACAAAACATTTCCATGGGTCACCATTTGCAAAGGCCATTGAACTGCACACAATAATTAGGGCTCCAGCCCATAAACTGCATCCACTCTCAAGTGTGTTTCTTCTGCCCAGTTCAGGCATTGAGCAGCGTGGTTATGCTGAGATGGTCTCTGGCAAATAGACCATCATTTTCATTTTTGAGGGAGTTTCTGCATATATACAGCATCTAACTCACAACTCCAACTTCTCTGTTTTATAGATCAACATACCATAAATAAATGCTAACTCTCTTCCACCAAAGCTCCAAGCTACACAAAAAACTCCACGTTTAATTGACCCTTTGCCATTATCCCATGTGTTTATCTGTTTGCACTCATGTGGGATAATGAAATGAAAAAATAAGATTCACTTTGTGCTCAGTTACACAACTTGAGCTTTGAGTTTTTCTCTGTGGGTTTCTAGCAAGCCCTGAGCTCGGTTGGGCAAGGTCCTGCCTGCTCTGCAAGGCAGCTCCTGCTTCCAAACAAGCTTTGATCTCAAGACAAGACAGAGCACCAGGTTTTTAAAATGCACTACAAAAGTGCATTTAATACCTCTGGGGGTGTCCAACTCCAGCACAAAAGCATTTCATCTGGATTTCCAGCATGGCAGAGGGATGGATATGTTTTGAATACAGCCATGAATAATTCAGTTTTCATGAATTTGCCTGGCTTTACAAGGACTCATGCTGGTTTCAGCCTGGCAAGCCACCTTCCTTTCTAACCACTACTGCTTCAAGCAAAAGCCCTTGGGAGAATCTCCTGTTCCCAGGCCAGGGGTGGTTGCTGAAGCCCAAGAGAAATGTCCCCGATGCTGTTCAGAGGGTGGCTCTGGTGAGTCCTGGATCATAAAAGCCTGGGGTATGGTCACAGGGACAGATGGATGCAGGGACCAGGGGGACACTGCTGCAGAGGGCAGGACTTGCTCCCTTTCTCCATTTCACTTCCAGCCACAGGACTGCCATCTCCATCGCTCCAGAGCTGGCACACAACCAAAGAAGATTGATCTCATTCTCCTGCCCCAAAACGAGCTTTTCTGTGATGTCAGTGGATGAAGCTGAAAGGATGATATCACAGGGCGGCTCTGAGTGGGCAGGGGCTACACGCGGTTGCCCATGGCAGCACAGTGAAATAAATCCCTGGGCATGACAGACCCCTTCCTCAGCCTCAGCTGCACACCCGAGGACAGCTCAGTTGTTCATCCTGCCCTGCCACAGGAGAGGGAGAGGCTGATGCTGCCAGGCTCTTCGTCAACAATGATGCCACTGACACCTGCCGGCACCGCTGCTCTCTGCAAAGTCACCTCCCTGGACCTCAGCTCCCGGGACCATCTCACCAGCCCCAGGGACAGCAGACCAGAGGACTTGTCTGTGCTTTGGGGAGTCCTTATTGCCCTCTGCAGTCACCTGAGAGGAGTTGTAGTGAAGTGGGGGAGAATACTGAACTGCAGCTCTATTACATCTGTGTTAATGACACAGATGTGCTGTGGGGAAAGTAGATTGTGAACTAAAGAATAGCCCCAGGATATACAATCAGAAAGGAAAGGAATCACTGCTGAGCAAAGAAATTTTATTCTGGCATTTCAGAACTACTGGACACATGTTTTTGCTGTTTAGATGTTGCCCATGTCTGGATTTTACTTAGGTAATTCAGACATGCAAGCCAAGACTTGCACATATAGGAATTCTTTTTCAATCTACTTCTCATTTTCCCTGTTTTCAGCTCCCTCGTTGCCTATAAACTCACTGCATGGAAACCAGGGCACAGTCCATGAAATTAAACAGTAAGAACTAATGACCAACTTTTAGTGGTTGATAATTTATCTGCCAGACACTCACATCATAGGGTTCACCATCTCTGAGGACAAACCTGACATGGTAGTTTGATTCTAAAACCAGATGGGGTCTTTCACTATCCATTAGTCTCACTGACAGTTCACAAACCTAAGACCACCCATTTATTGTATGGCCCTGGATCTGCATCCTTTTTTAGCAAAAATCACTCCTTCATGAGGGATGAGTCACATACACAAAGTCCCTGATGGAATCCAACTAACTAGTCAATAAATGGCAAAGTGCAAGACACAGATGCCTCTGCACTGCTGGATTGAGTCATCCTGATGCCAGATCTATCAGAGCCAAGCTGAAGTTTCTAATATGAGCACTAACTGTATAAAATAAAGATTTGCCTCAGCCTTCAACTGAGTCAGCTGGAGCTCTTAAGGAGTGACAGATGCTAAAAGGAGCTGGGGTTACACGTAGTGTGGCCTACACTGGGAGAGGTACAGTCAGCAGACCAAGGGATGCCAGTGTCTCTGTAGACTTGACACCGTGAGGGCACATTCGGAATGTTGCATCCAGTTTTCTGACCCCTCCCCTGTTCAAAAAGAAAGTGGAGAAGCTGGGGTGGGTCCATGAGAGAGTGCCCAAGACAGAGGCACAGAGCACGTTACCTACATGAAGAAGCTTGTTGAATTGGGCTTCCTTAGTCTGGCAAAAAGAAGAGGAGGCAATGTAACAGCAACCTACAGCTCCACAAGGAAGACCAACAAAATGGATGGAGCCAACCTTTTTGGCAGTAGCAGATGATATGGGGAAGGGTAATAGCCCCAAACTGCAGCTTGAGATGTTCAGATTGAACTTCAGGAAAGTTTCTTTATCAGGAGAACAGTGCAGAAAGATGGTAGGCTCTCCATCCTCAGTGTTTTCCAAAACATGAAGAGACAGAGTCACAGGTGACATAATCTGTCATAATAGTCTTTCTCCAAGCAGGGAGGTCTTGCTTACTCCCCATGTCCCGAGAAAGAGTAGAGGAGACTGAACACCAAACACTGCACTGGCTGAGAACTGATCAGACAAACCTAGTCAGTCTAAGCAGGTGAACCGTATTTCTGCAACCGAGGCAGATTAAAGTAATTATGAATTCAACTCTGTCCCACTCAAGTGGAAATTCCTCCTCAACCACAAATTATGGAACTTCAACTTGGGCATATGAGCAAGGCTTACCAGAAAACTACCGAAGAAGGATTTTCTGTACTCTCTCACACAATGGACCATCTTTGACTGTTCCCAAGTTTAGCCCATCTCTAATACTTCAGAGGAGGTCAGAAAGTGCCTAGAATACATTCAGCTTTGTGCAGCAAGGTAAAACTCCTGACTGGTGGTTGCAAGTTGCCAGTTGAAGGATGGGATTCGATTATACTCGGGGTTTGAGTGAAGTACAGATCTTATGATTATCTTGAGGGCTATGCTGATAGTCCAGCTTTCCTCGGAGCTCATGAAGAAAGGAGTTAAGCACAGGTCACAGGGATGTGGAGGTTTGGAGACAGACAGAACCAACAGGATCTTACAGCACAACCTATACAGTCGGCAGATACAGAGCTCTGTCTGCTGTCACACTGTCACTGTGCTGCAGACATGCTGCCTCTTCCTGACACTTCCATTGTAAATGGAGGAAAAAGAGATTCTGATTTGCATATGCTGGGGTTGAATAGATAAGCAATCATTCTGAAAAATGAGTGTATGCACATGTAAGCGCCCACGCATGTAGTTAAACCTCCTGACCAAGGAGAGATAAGACTGATGTTGATTGTTTATGATCAAGCAGTAAAATTTCTATGGAATTGTTTTTCTTGGGTGCAAAACAGAAACAGCCACATTAACTCACTTCATTGTAATGCCCATTTTATCGTAATTATCTTGCAATTCTCTGAGCTTTCAGCATTTTATTTCAGGATTATAAACACCTGTGCTTGCAGATCCTAGGCAACACAAATAAAAAGAACATCTTGTTACAATAATATCTATAGAAAATAAGATTGGTGCAAAATATGATACTTGCAGCTTTCCAGCTCCCCCATATCCATACACCAATAACATATAAAGGCTATTTATCCAAAGGGTTAAGTCTTTTTGTGTTCTTTATTAGTGTTCGTATGTCACAGGTGCACAAGGGGAAAGGATGGGCTATGTGGTATTATGCTTGCGTGGACCTTGGGGAAACAGTCATATTTTCCACACATTTCCTGTGTGACTGAGCAAACCACTTAATCCTTCCCTCTTCTCCTCATCTATAGTTTACTACACCAATAATATCAAACTGTGGGAATAAATCCTGTTCCACGAGGGTTGCATGCAGACAATGCCAATCCTGATTGCACTTGACATGTAAGAATAGGTGGCTAAAGCCCCAATGACTGTGAGTGTTTAACCTTTAAATAAGCTTTTAAATTCTATCTTTTTAGATATGGACTGTACAGAGAATCATAGAATGGTTTGGGCTATAAGGGACTGCTTGTTCATAGTCTCCACTTCAGAAGAGCACAGCCCTGTGTGGTAGGCTCCATAAATAGCGTAGAAAACAGACGTTGTTTCCAAAAATAGTAGTTAGAGAAATAATATTATTCTAATTTTTACATAGGTAGCCAAGATGCAGCTCCTTTAACAAGCTTCCCTGACATCAGATGAAGAGCCTGGGGCAGTGGTGAAAAGATAATCCAGAGCTCCTGAGTTTATCAGTCCTTCTAGGTACATTCTCTCCTTTGTGAGAGGCATCCCGAGAATTTTGCTTTGTCACAGGATTCAGGAGGGACAACTGTTCCTTCATTGGCCTTTGCTGACAACGCCAGTAAAAATCAATGGAAGGAGATCCTCCCAAACACTGTTTAAGTTAAGGATTTGAATGAGTGGCAACTGGGCTATCCCACTGTCATACCTAACACTTGGAAAAACAGATGTTGTTCCATTCCTGTAGCTGCTGGTATCACCACTCAGAGGAACAGAAGTGGCATTGCAGAATGAGATTGTAATCAAATACACAGCTCTGAGATGGGCTGGAAGAGGCCTGGAGGATCAAGTGACTCTGTTCCAGGATCCCAGCAGCAGTTAGGTACAGATCTGCAGAAGAAAAATGCTGACAGGAAGTTGACCTGAATAACTTTCAGTGCTTTAAGATATAACAAAGCATTTCAGGGACTAACTTCTAGTCCTTTTTAGTCTATGACAGGACAGGTTTCATCCAGGAATAAACTAGACAAATGGGAAGAAAACTGCATATAATATCTCTCCTCTAGAGCAGCAGAAAAAGAGTTGAACCTCAGAGTAATGGGAAACAACAGAGACTTCAGTGTGTTAGATGTGGGTGAGAGCACAGCCCATGACTTTTGTGCTGTGCCTTTAGAATCAAAGAAATTGGTGGAAGCGGCTGTAGTGGAAAATAAAATAGAACTGAGTTCTCACCACCTTTCTGCACACTGATCCAAGGTTATACTGCCTTCATGGTGAAGAAATTTTCCTTAAGTCCAGCCTAAACACCTCAAGCCACAACTTGTGGCTGTTCCCCTTAGTTGCCACTACCAAGAGAAGCCTGGCTCTGTGGCCTTCACAGCTCCAACTTGAACAGTAGGGCCCAATACTGGATACATGATTTCAGGTGCTGAGTCCAAAGAGACAGAATATTTCCTTGATCAGCTGGCCACCCTTCTCCTACTGTAGCCCAGTATGTGGTTTCTTTAATTCCCTTTTGTCTCAGTTTAAAAGAAAGCTAAGATGCATATCTGGGCTAGGAAGGGGCCCTCTTCCCAAAAACCACCACAACCTTTAAAATCAAGAGACTTTAAGCAGAAAAGGTGTAGAAAGAGATAACAGTTCTTAACTACAAATAGATGTACAACCAAACCCAGAACAGAACAAACAGCAACACTGTAACCTGAACCTTCAAAGGAATTAACTCCTCTCTGTGCCCCTTTGGAGCAGTTCTCTTTACGGACAGCAGGGCGATGCTGCGCCTCGGGAGGAAGCGGCCACAAAAGTCATCCCTGGACTCCAGCAAACCACAGGCAGCTACCAGGGAGAGGTGGGGGTTCCAAAAACAGAACTCACATGGAGAAATGGCGGTCACAAGGGGCAGGATAGAACCTCTCCCATGGCCAGTGTGGAGATCTGCCTCTTGTCTGAAGGTGTTGCGGGCAGGAGGGTTAGGGAAGATTTAGCAATTCCCTGCAGATAGTGTTGGCCCTCCAGGAGTCTGTAGCAAATCCAGATATCAGTGACTGCTCTCTCTCTCTCCAGTGGGCAGCACAGAGTGCTCAGAGTTTAGGGGTCAAACCAGGGCAGCTCCCTCCAAGCGCTTCCTCAAGCCCAGCAAGAGGTGACTCACCCCACAACATAGTCAGAGCCCAGAAAAGTGTGGAAGAAACCCAGGAAAGCCTCTCTCCCACCCCCACCCACCCATCCACCTCCCCAGCCATTAAGTTGGAATGCAAAGCTATAAGTCATCCTTTCTTTAGCTGGTAGTGGGGGACTGCATGTTAACTCCAAAACCTCTGTATTGGTAAAGGAGAGAAAAATTCCATGAAAGATTTTGAAACTATAACACCAATGAGAGTAACTTGCTGGCATATATTCTCTAGATTTATTTTTTTTTTTTTTTGCTGACTTTGTCACAAAGTAAGTTATTTGTTTTCAGGGGAATTATAAGAAGAATGTTGGCTGGCTGTTGGTACTTGTGTGGTGTCACTTGTGTCCTCACCATGAATGGATGGGTCCCAGATGACAAATGCATTCTCAACCAAGTAAACTGACAGAACTTTAAAACCGTTCTTGTCTTGCATCAGAGGTTTTCCTGTGGGAGATGTAGGATGATTTGGGACAGAGAAAGGACTGTTGTGACTGTGTTCATGGGACTGGAAGAAGCCAGGTCTTCCCAGAGTCAATACCTGAGAGGAAAAGAGGGGTTTTGCCCTTGCTTTATTGGTTTGAGAAGCTCTGTGGTCACAGTGGGCAGAACTAGGTGTAAATAATTAAAGGTATTGCCAGGAGTGGCTTAGGGTCCCAACCTGCTATAGGTATAGTATTTAATTATCTGACTTTTGTTGCCTTTTACCTTGAAATATAAGATCTGAGATTTTGATGAACAGCCCCTCTTGGGATGGAAAATACAAAAGTATGTATTCCTTTGGACTTTGCATGTAATCTGCCAAGGAAGAGCTGAAAAGGACAAAAGTATGTCCCCACAATTTAAAGGAAATCTAAGGAGTCAGTTATGGCTGTAGTCCATCTTACCTGGACAGTTTAGTGTCACATTCATTCTACTCATTCCTCTTTACAGAATAATTCTTTCTGAGCCTTGAAAAGGCTAAAGATAAACCAGGAGGTGCAGGCAGTCATATGATAGGAAAATATTATCTCAGTTTTCATCTCTGGTGGTTGGAGCAACTTCCAGAAACAACTGGAGGTGTAAAGTGATGCTCTGTAGAAAGCGAGGATGGCACTTGAAGCGAACCAGAGGGAAATAAAGAATGATGCCACTGACAATGAATGGGATGATGTAGAGGATCTCAGTTTGGGGTTGATCAATGATGGGAGCTAACACCAGGTAAATAGCTGCCATCAGCACGATTATGGGAATGATAATCGGGACCTGTGAGAGCAAAACATCAGTGTAAAGATTCATGTAATTCTGTAATTGTCATGTAAATCAGCGTAAAGACATATGTAATTCTTCGAAAAACTCATGTAAGGCTTTTTAGCTGAAACCCTTCTGCAACTTGAGGTGCTGTGCCTAGAATCCCAATTAATCTGTACATCCTATTTCCCAGGCGACACCCACTCCAAGGTCCTGCAAGAGCTACAAGACCACTGCACACCTTAACCCCTGGTCTTCCCTGCCCTCCTAGACCTGAAAATGCAAAGTACTGGCTTCAGTGCAAGGTCTGTCCATGCTGTCCCTACCACCTTGCATAAAAGCCAAGCTGTAGACAAAACACAGAGCAGCTGTGTAGAAATCCACTGTACCTTAGCACCCTTGGGCAAAAAGGCTTGTCCATGTGCTGACAGACAGGAGGACAGGCAACCTCAGAGGCAATTTCTGTAAGCCTGATCAGAAAGCATTTAAACTTGAATTTGAAACCACCCTCCCACAAAGCTAGTGACTGCACAAGTAAAGATGATTCCATGAGGTGAAACACTGAATGTTCAAGCTGAGATTTTCCACTTTTTACTTTTGTGCTTTTTGTCCAACACAAGAGCACTGACATAGACCAAAGGAAATACTGTTCACAGATACCTGTGAGAGCATGGAGAAAACTGCTGTTGGCTTCATCTAGCTTAGTGAGATACTCTACTCTGCTCCTTCCCCACTGTGTTCTAACACTTTTGGTAAAATGCTAATAAAAATTATTGCTTTCAAACCAAATAAACTCTTTCCCTTAAATACAAACCTGCAACATCTGCACAGATTCTGTGGGACATCAGTCATATATTGCCAGTTGACATCAGCCATACATTGTTAGCTGACCTGGAACCTTCAGACATGAGCTGCTACTAGTTAAGGAAAGAGTCACGTCATCAAGCCAAGGGCTGAGCATGCTGACATCCTTGATGGACTGGTTGGGAGGACTGTGGGGGTTCTGCACACTGTATAAAACACTACTGTAGGCACAGAACTTCTTAAAGTCCATTCAGACAACAAGTTGGATGAATGTCTTCATCCAGCATCCTAATTTCAGGAGAGAGCAGCAGAAACCAGTGGCTGGAAGGCTTAATGGAGCGCTGCTACTCTCCTTTCAGCTAAACCCCAAAGGACATTCAATATTGCTTTGCACAGCCTGTCCTCTAGTTCCTGGAGTAACCGCATGGAAACCAGGATGTTCACTCAGCTTGTCTCAAGGAAAAGTCACTGTCTTGCATTCATGGTCTTACAGGTCCTCTGTTCCTGGGATCTTTTCTGTAAAAATACTTCCCTCAGTCATTGAGGAAGCACTGCAGCTCAGCTCCCTCATGGCATCAGGGGGAAAAAGACGTAACTCCTGATTTCCTTCCTCTTGGCTGTTCTGTGGCGAACAAACCTGTTCTCTGGCCATCTCAAAGAACTCAGGGCACTCTGGACGAGTTATTTTTACCTCTGCAATGTACTTAAACCTGCCTACCCTCTGAGAAGTGTGACCAAGGTCTGAGAGCATAAGCAGATGTTTGCACTGCTGATAAGAATCATCTTTCATTTACCTCTTAAATCTTTTAGAAAAAAAAGAGGATATAGTAGATATATTTTCCATAGTGAGGGAGGAGTGCATTATTATCAAGACAAAGAATTCAGCCTTGACTTATGCCTGTATATCCACATTATCTTGCCCTTTGGTGACTTTGCTGAGACAAAACTTGAAAATAAGAAAGAAAGGACAATCACATTAAATTTGTAAGCAACCAGTGCTCACTCTTTTCTCATAATGTCTTCTTGTCATTTGGGCAATATGGGAAAAGAGTTTCAGGGGGTTTTGTTACGACTTCACCTTGTAAGATCTTGGAAGTTCTGGTTTCTTGATTTTTAAATACAGGAGTCCAGAAATAGTCATGCCATAGAAAAACCATGCTATAAAACTAGAAGAAAAAGAAAAAAAATAGACAGCATTATATTTGGGGTAAGATCGTCCCTCCCTTCCTCCCTCTCCCTCCCTTCCTCCCTCTTCCGCCCCCTTCCTCCCTTCCTCCC
>VXAU01006778.1:866720-892017 GCA_013399695.1 Formicarius rufipectus | reverse complement strand
TGACCTATTGAACAAGAAAAGTGCGCTGATACCACAAGCAACTTCCTTCCTTCCTTCCTTCCTTCCTTCCTTCCTTCCTTCCTTCCTTCCTCCCTCCCTCTCCCCAGGCTTAAAAAAGTCTTGAAAGGAAATGCTTACAAAACAATATAAAATCCAGGAACACAGGGGATGCAGACACAAGCATCACACACACATACCTGAAAAAGTTCACAATACTGGTGAAGTTTCCTGATATTATCATTATTAAAGACATCACAGATGTAAACATCAGAGCAGGGGAGGGTGTGAGGCATCGCACATGAGCCATAGAGAGAATGTCTGGCTGAAAGTCAAAGCAAAATAGTGTATCATCATCTCATGTACTCAGAGGTCCTTACTCATCCCCTCAGCTGCTGGTGGGAGCTCTGCCCACAGCCAGAGCCACTTGTAATCAGCAAATAAGCATCATATAAAAGCAGTTCAATTCCAAGGATTGTAAACACAGAAACCTCCCTCAAGGGTAATTTTATTGTGTCTCAGTGATTTCATACCAAATATGCACAATTTGGGCAGGCAAGATGAAGTTTCCAAACTACTAATGTGACAGGCTGAGTCAAATCAGAGCCCTGCTGGCCATCATCAGGATCTTGTGCATGGTCCCATTCTTCAGCCCTCTGTCACATCTCTCTGGGACTTAACTTTTCTTGGCATGACTGTAAAATGATACAAAGACTACTCCTGAAACATTTATGCAACTGACTACAAATTAAACTAGGTTTTGTTTCAGAATACTGAGAGGACTTGTGGCCTCTTTATTGCTTGTTTCATTGGAAAATTTAATGAGAAAGACTGCTTTTTTTTTTTTTTATATTTAATTTTTAATTCCCAGCTAAAATACCATGCAGCAAGTTATGCTAGAGCTGAGTGTCTGGGAAATGGCATAAGCATTCAGCTCTTACTCTGGTATGATCAAATTCAGACCATCTGTGAACTGCTTAGCACAGAGCTTGCCATGATACTGCAGGCCCTGACCTCAGAGAGAGGAGCTGTGGAACCAGTAACCACCGAAACCAGTAACCACTGAAACCAGTAACCACCAATCCAGTAATCTCCACCAAATTGGTCATTCATATACATAAAAGATTCCCTCCTGTGAACCAGAAGTGAAGCTGGTGTAGAAGCTGGTGTAGTATCAGAATTATAGAATGGTTTGGGTTGGAAGAAACCTTAAAAGCCATCTAATTCCAAACCTCCTGTAAATGGGCATGGACAGCTTTTACTAGATCGGGTTGCTCAGAGCCCCATCTGCCTGGCCTTGAACACTTCCAGGGATGGAACATCCACAACTTCTCTGGGAAACCTATTCCAGTGCCTTCACACCTGAGAGCAGAAATGCTGGATGATGTGGGTAGGAAAGACCAAATCAGCAGAGAGGTCCAGGAGGAACACAATATACCTGCTCAAAACAGAGAAGGACAAATGCAGCTCAGCCTTTTCTCTCCTCTTCTTGGAGAAGTGTGTGGGTATTTGTAGGTGGTGTACCTGTGAGGGGGTCCACATTAGCAGCTGGAATGGGGCAGCAACATCAGGGCTTTGTACAGTCAGGCACCAGCAACTGGAAGACTGGGATGCAAGGGCAGCTACTGGGCAGAATGAATGTCTGAGCCCAGCTGCTGGAGGGACCACACTGAACATATATTTCTCTATATATTTCCCACTAACAGACCTCTGATCAGAGACGGGAACAAGATGGGGCCCTCAGTGCTGCTAGTGTTTGTGTGAGCACGCAGTGTGTCTGTATGTGCAGACCTGTGCACTGTGCTGTCTGGTTATGTGTATATACAACTATACCTGTGTGTATGTGTGTATATAGAGAGGTTTTATACCTGTGTTTGGGTGTATGTGCCTACTGGGAATACATGCTGAACTTACTGGTTGGACCAGGGAGGAGGGAGCTGCAGAAGCCAGATGTCTGCTAGGCTGCTAAATTTGGCCCCGCCTAACAAAACCAGTAATAAACCCCAGCTAGGGGAGATATAAGGCTTGGTGTCACCTCATAATTGCCATGAACCTTGAAGAGCAGATATCCTGCCTTACATCTGAGCTGGACTAGCCATGTGAAGGCTGAAACACCCTGGAGATCAGCCTGTGTAGTCAGTATAGTATGCAAAGGCAGCTGGCCAGCGTTGGGCTACCTTCCCAGTGTGAGCAAGGGTGCCTTACAACACACAAGCATGGCTGGATTCCCCCTCACTGGCAAGTACATTGGTTAGGTCACTCCCAGCCTGTGCCTGGTCCTTCCAGGACCAGGAAGTAGTTCAATGGTTTCAGGACCAGGAAGCAGCAGTGGTTCATTTCAAAGAGGTTCTTAAAATTCATGCTAGATGTGAATATGTATCTTTTTGAAAGTACCTGACTGGAGGAGAAAGCCCAGAGACAAAATATACATTACATTTGAAAAAGATGGGAGTGGAAGTCTTTGAGCAAGGAACAAACCCTGAAGAGCTATCACTTCGACTGCTGAACATACAGTGTTTTCCTTTCTGCTTTAGTTCACAAGAAGGTAAAGCTGCTCAGAGCAAGGCAGACCCCTTTGTTTTGTGCTTACCATGTGGCCTTCCCTTGCAGCAATGTAGCACACGCGGCCTCCGCTGAAGAACGTGCCATTTGATGAACCAAAGGTAGACAGTGCCACTGACAGGGAGATGAGCCATGCCCAGCTGCCCAGGACTTTGTCCCTGAGTTGACAAAGAATTCACAACATAAGATACAGTTCACAGACCTATCAGACATTCACTGTAGAACCAGACAGGTTTCTTCTCTTTGTTATTCTTACTGAATATTTTTCCAAAGTCTTTCTAATGATTTAAAGTCTTCCACTTCCCATAATATTTAGTGACTAGTAAGTTTGTCTTGTCGAGGAAAGACAGCTTTTCTTCCTGCCTGGTGTATATATATCTACATCTGTCCACAGTGCAATGGTATACAAAGGTGTCACAACAGGTAAAATCCCATTTTTTGTGTACTGATGCCATGGCAAAAAGCCTGGAGATACTGCTATCACAGCCAATAACATTAGCTTGGAAATGACAGGAAAACTGTTCCCATCATACCAGAAGAAATACTCTGAATTTTAACCTTTCCAATATGCATGAGAATTTAATCCTTTAATCCCATAGGTACTTATTTCTGCTACCTTGTGAATCAAGCTTAAGCCAAAGTAATGGTTTGAATTCCAGAAGTTTGGTTCTACAACCCATTCAGACATTTGTGGTTTGCTTTGTCCATAAAAGAAGAAGTAGCAGGGTTACAGAGTTCAAGGTAAACATTTGGAAGATATGATAATCTCACCTAAAAGTGAAGAATGTCTTCTGCAATGAAGCAGCATGAAGAGCATTATTTGAGTAATAAATGCTAGTGTTTGGGGTAATTATCACATACATGTCTACACACACACACAAACAAACACACTGTTCATCTAACTGGCAAAAATCCAAAACTCAAAACTTTTTTAGAGCACTTTATAGCGCCATCTGAACTGTATGTCTATAAACCATGGTACTCTTTTTTAGTATCACCTCTCCGAAATGTTGAAAAATCAAGAGCTCAGATTTCTACAATAATTTATCTGATCTACCGCAATAATTTAAAAAATGAAGTTCAGAAATTTAATATCTGAGTTGTGCTCCTTCAGGCTTCAAGTTACTAAGCTACTAGCAACAACCAGAACTAAAGTTTTTCCCTTTTTCAAAGTGATGGAATCTGGCCATGTCCTATGATCATGTGATTCCATAACCATAAGATCTCAAGAGAAAACAACATATATCACAAAATTAATACTGAAATCTTTACAGTTGTGTACCTTGCATTTTTGAGATTGTGCTTTACTCTTTTGACCCTGTAAATGACATTCAGGGGCTACTGCCAGCAGCTTCTTATTAGCAGAGACCTGCAGTTTTTGTTAAATCACTATCATAAAAGAAAAGCTGGGGAGAGTTTCTGAGCTCCTTTTGTGGCTGCATTTCTCACTACAGAACAATGTTTCTCTCTGACAGTTTTCATCTTATATGGGGAACAAATGCATTTAAATGTGACAAGTCCTCCTCTGGCTTCTTTATACTCCTCTTGTTCTTTCTTAATGGCCTGAATAGCTGTACCTCTTGCTTGTGAGACACAGCCATGAGCCCCTCCTCAGACCCTGGCTACCTATCTGTCTCCCAGGCTTTTGATTGTCCTGCTTTCTGATCACTAGTTCACTATTTCTTCCTGAATTCACTCTTGGGTGAAGAGGTTAATCAGGCAGGAAAAGGATATGTGTTAAAAAGGAGGAAGCCTCGAATAACTTGTTAATCAGGAATGATGGGAAAGGAAGTGCAGGGAAAGTTCATGACACTGCAGCTTAGTGAAGCTTTGTAACATGCTCAAACAAAGCACTAGATCTTTAAAAGCTCCTACTTATAATGACATGAAAGGCTATGAGAGAACACATACAGGAAGAGCTCAGTCAGATCTTCAGACTGGAAATCTTGTGAAATGCACACAGAAGCAAAGCCACTGCTGACTTTTTAGGAAGAGGATAAGCACCAACATAATCTGTGGATACACTATGTCATCATTTCTGCCACACAACTCATTTAGGCCTACTAGGGATTCTGTGTCTTCAGAAATATTTAGACTATGGCTGGATGTTCTGGTGGAAGATCATTGGTGGAACCTACATCTGTCAAGATGGTCCCTTCCTTCTCTTCCTAAATTCCTTGTCTTGGATGGAGACTGCTTAATATCATCAAACACTTCAGGCTCATGAAAGGTACAAATAGTTTTTGTGCAGCTCTAGCAAAGCACAAGCCAATTAAAGTTACAGTTACCAAAGGCTGCCCAACCTGTGTTTAAGCACCTCTCAAAGGTGTTGTAGAGACCTGTCATTTTCTATTTCCCCCCATACGGGAAACTGAACCAAAAGACTCTGCTCTAATTTCCAGGTGCCAAGTGGACAGGATTCACCAATTGGCTCCTGTCTCACTCACAACCCCCACCTCTCCATTAGCAGGGCAGCACATTGCCCTCTCCATTTATCTGGAAATATCTAAAATGTGGGGCATCTCTCAGTCCCCAGTTCTGCATATGTACTGCATTCCCAGTGCCTGGGGGGAGATGCTACTCGTACATCCTTCAGCTCTTCTTTATGGATACTTTACAGGGTAAACCACAAGCTGGATGGGAGCCACAGGTTCCCAGTGAGAATGAATGGGAATGGGGAGTAAGGGGTGTGCCATCTTGGCAGCCTTGGTGCACTATGGAGACCTTGGCCAGGTGGGATTGTTCAGCCTTGGCCTTTGGTGGGGGAAGACCACACAGGTCTGTAGGTGACAAAGCTGAGATGGGCATCATGCTTCATAGAACCATAGAATCATAGATTCATAGAATGGTTTGAGTTGGAAAGGACCTTACAGATCATTCAGTTCCACCCCCCCTGCCATAGGCAGGGACACCTTCTACTACACCAGGTTGCTCAAAGACCTATCCAAATTGGCCTTGAACACTTTCAGGGATGGGACATCCATGACGTCTCTGGGCAACCTGTTCCAGTGTCTCATCACCCTCACAGTAAAGAATTTCCATCTAATAACTAATCTAAATCTACCCTCTGTTGGCCTAAAGCCATTTTGCCTTGTCCTATCACTACATGCCCTTGTGAGAAGTCCCTCCCCAGCTCTCTTGTAGGTGGAGGTAGATACTGGAAGGTGCTATAAGGTCCCGCCGGTGCCTTCTCTTCTCCAGGCTGAACAACCCCAACTCTCAGCCTGTCTTCATAGGAAAGTTGCTTCAGCCTTCTGATTATCTTTTCTCTTCATTGTCTTCCCTGTAGCCTGACCTGACAGGTGTTCCTGGCCTGACCAATGCAGTGCTACTCTTTCTTCAGGGAATAGTCCTAAATCTCCTGAAGCTTAGGAAAGAACAAGCGTTTCACTGGGCTGCACTGGCTGTGTTGCCACATGCAGAGCTCACCCCCAAGTGACGGCCACAGCTCCTGAAGACAGCAGTTCAGCGGGACTCATGGCTGCTAAGTAGCTCACATTCACCAGCAAATACAGGGACGTAACCAAAGGAATGGCAATCATCACAGCCCTGGGAAGGGTCACCTGGAAAAGAGATGATAGCAGGTGTTAGGTGCAGCACATTTATGTCAACACTGGGCTTTTTTGCTTGTTTTGGTTTTGCCACTACCCACGTTTCTTGTTCAAATTCCTTCACTCCCTAAGATTTTCCACAGAGCAAGCCTTAGATGCAGCTTCACATGGCAGCTTTTACACCAGCCTCCCAAAGATGTCAGGCTGTAAGGTTGTACATTTGCAAAGCTAGTCTAAAAAAACCCACAGCCAATCAAACAAAATAAAACAAACAGAAAGAACCACCAAATCTTTTTTAATAAGTTTTGGTTCATATCTACCTAAGATGTCTGTTGCATACTTCTTGATTACTTTAATATTGATTTATTGTTACTAGTGTATTATGTGTTCTGATGTGCTGCATCTTCCCATGAACATCACATTGCCAAGGACAAAGTTCCAGTTGGTGTTGCATCACATTTAACTCCTCTGCAGTTTAAAGCTGGGTTTTGATCTCAAAATCTCAAAGGGTATTTGTTCTAGGAAGGAAATATTTTTTCTTAGTTTACAGGATGCTATCTTAGAACACCACAGAATCATTTGGAGACTCAATAAAATCAACACTGTCTTATGCAACTGAAAATACTGGGAAAAGGTAACTGTATGCATCTAAGAACCTGAAATACCAGTTTTTGCATTCCCTGTCCTCACCATAGGACAAGATACAGCAATTCCTAATGGTGTTGCCTCCACTCTGCAAGGACCTGAGTATCAGTGATCACAATCCTGTGTGAGAGAGTGCAACACAGCCCTGGGATCTTTGCTGCCATTTAGGTTAATATTTAACTGTGTATTTTCATTTGATCTGTAGGATCTTATGTGGTGCACTGGCAGAGAGCACACTCTTCACACTCTGCACTCACACAGCTCTTTCCAAAATAAGAATGGGTCACTGCTGTGGTGTCTGATCTCTGAAAATAGGTAATATGGCACAGAGAAGGCTGATGTGAGATTTCAGTGAGCTACTTCAGTGACTATAGCATGGACTGAACAATGCCAAAAAGGTAGATGTTTAAAGATAAGGATCATTCAGAGAGTTAGATTCCCTCTGCAGTGAGGCTTGACTTGCTCTGAAGTTGCCCCTCCATGCAATGGGAAGAGAAAAAATGGTTTTCTGATCCATACATTACGGATCAAGTCTTTTGTGTGGTGTTGAGAATCCTTTATGGATTACAGTAGTGAGTGCTTTTCTGAATAAATCTAGATGTCTACAGTGAGATCCCCTAAACACTAAGAAAAAACTTCATTGCCAAAGAATCCAAATGCTCCCTAGTAGGTGTTTTTTTTTTGTCCAGTCAGTGGAGTATTTCAGGGCTTTAACAGAATCACAGGATGGTTTGGGTTTGAAGAGACCTTAAAGATCATCCAGCTCCAACCCCTATGTCATGGGCAGGAATACCTTCCACTACACCCGGTTTCTCAGAGTCCCATCCAGCCTGACCTTGAGTACTTCCAAGAATGGGGAATCCACAACTTCTCAGGGCAGCTTGTGCCAGTGTCTTGCCACCCTCACTGTAAATCCCTTGATTACCCTTCATAAAAGATTTTAGAGAGAATCAAACATATTAACAGCAGCATTAAGTAAGTAAAGCCCATCTCACTCACCTCAGGCTTCTTCAGTTCTTCAGTTACATAGTTCAGGTTGTTCCACCCATCATAGGACCAGAGTCCCTGGTAAAAGGCCACTCCAATTGCCCCAATACCCGAAGTGGTGCCTTGAAAGCCGTTCTGAAAACTCTGAGTTTGTCCCTTGGCAAGCAGCACCAATCCACCCACCACGACCACCAGCAAGGCCAAGAGTTTGGCAGCTGTAAAAACATTCATAACAGATGTCGCCAGCCTCACGTTCAGACAGTTGATGATGGTTAAAAGCAGGATGCAGGCAGCAGCTGTGCATTTGACAGCAACCTGCGGAGGTGAGCATCCTGGGTAGAACGGCGCAACAGCATACTCAGCAAAGCTCAGACAGACAGCTGCCAAGCCAGCTGGCCTCACCAGGATGACAGAAGTGTAGGCGAAAAGGAAAGCAGGAAAAGAACCAAAAATCCTCAAAATGTAAATATATTCTCCTCCAGACTCTTTAATTATGGTTCCAAGCTCAGCGTACGACAAGGCTCCAAACATGGCCAGGAGACCACATGCTGCCCAGATAAGTAGGCTGCTGGCAGGGTTCTCCATGTGATGTAGTACCCACTCAGGGGACATAAAGATCCCCGAGCCTATCATGGTGCCTGCAATTAATGACACTCCACTAATCAAGCCAACCTCTTGCTTCAGTCTTAACTTCTCCTTCCCTTCACTCAATCCTGTGGATGAACGAGGTGGATCTGTTGTCTTCCTTTCCCTCATTGTGGAAATGTGAGGAGACGTTGTTGTTAGGAGAGAATATGAAAAAAGACTAAAGGCATTTGAATAAGGACTATCTCAGGCATTAAGGTGCAGTTAATAATTACAAAAGTCATGCTGTCAAGAAATACAAACTTATCTTCTGTGTTTCACGTTCTTTCATTACCAGACTTATCTTGGTAATTTATTAAGGTTCAGATCCTGCCAGGTTAGATTATCTCTGAATCTCACTGCAAGCAATGGTAACAGATAGCATCCAGCACCACCTCAGAATCACTCAGCACCTTACTGGACTGTGTCCCTGGTTATCTCTCCTTCAAATTATGCTTCAAACAGCATCTGAAGTAAGGATCAGGTAAGCAAAGTCCCCATGCAAATCTGTACTTTCTTCTTTGTTTAAAAGTCAATGTTCAAGCACCTGCTCCAGTGATCAATCATATTTTCATTCTCCCCTCTAACGTGATCAAACAAAAAAGTCTGCCAGCCAACATACTGTGACTTAGCTCAGCCAGGAACATTTCCAGTGTCTCAGTCAAAGGCACAGAAATGTTTTGCAAAACACAGTCCAGAGACTGTTTTTCTGCACAGTAATAGGGGGAATTTGGGCTTTTCCCACTTTTAGAAAGTGCATGAGGAGAAAAGTGAAAAGGCAACAATTGTATTTTTCCAGGGCCTTTTTGCTGTTCTACATGAAGTGTGCACACTCTTACCAGATCACAGTCTGGTAAGACAAAGAGCATTTTGCCACAGCTCATCATACACACATTTCAATGCGCACCCAAGAGAAACACAACACAAGCTTTTGCAGATGCCTCTGACCCCTACTGACATATCTAACATGTAAAATTGCAGACTTTGAGGCAGATTCTGCCAAAATCTGACTATTGTTATAGTGCATGAGGGTGCGTTTTGTGATCTGTGATGTGTATCAAGTGTTGAGCAAACAGGAATTTCCACACAGTTTCCTTTGAACTTGAACTAAACTTTACTAGAGAGTTACTGTCCTTGGTGGTCTCTTGCAAACTTTGGCTGTGATAAGGACCAGAAAACAGGAGTGAGACCTTCCTCTGCCCTTTGTGGCAACCATAGACCTTGAAAATTTAAAACTATCCATCCTCCTCAAACATATGAGCTAAAAAAAGCATGACTATAAACAGAACAGTATTTTTATTGTTTGTCTAAAAATTCCTTCTAAATCATTTAGAATTCTCTTTTGTTTTTTTTTTTTTTTTTTTTTTTTTTTTTTTTAAATCATCCCACTGGCTTTGCTGTTCTCTGCAAGAAGAACCAAGATAACTCTTGGACCCTTAACAAAACTCATGGGTCCACAGGAAAAACAATATATACAGGTCACTTAAATTCTCATGCTAAGGCAAATAAAATTGCTCAAATTTTAGCACCAGATTGAAGGCCTTAAATTTTTTTAAAGAAGAAAAAACCCTCAAATCTCATTTAAGAGTAAGGTTTTTTACAGTATAAATGTTATTATTAGATTAAGGAAATAATGAGAAAAGTTTGGTGGGTTTCATAAAAGGATTTTAGAAGCTATTCGTATGTCACTTTCATTCACTAGGAAATGGATCCCAGCTGGTTTTCTCCTAATTTCAAAGTTACTGATAGAAATTCACAGCTGATCAAACTGTAGTTCTAAAAAAAAAAAAAAAGTGAAAGGTTATACTTTATCTGTCAAATAGGTTTTCAAGCCTTGTTAACAAAGGTGTGAGTTTTGAGGATAAACATACACCTTGTACTGCAAGGGTGCAAGTGAATGCATTTCAAGTTAATGGTTTGCAAAGTGGTGGAGAACTTGGAAGGAAGCATCCCAGTAATGCAGACTATTTTGGTTTACTTCTACTAAGTGACAGTGCTCCTGTCGGCTGGTTTAGCGATTTGTAGTGTGTTCTTTTTAAAATTGCTAATGACAGTGTCAGACGATGCTGGAATCCTTCAAAGGTCTAAAGGTCTGATTTTTTCTGCACTGTAGACACTCTACTTCTGTGTGCATCCATAGATGTATAATGTATACCAATCCTTAGTGAAAAAAAATGCACAAAATCTGGTTAAATCAATGCTAAAGGAAAACTTAATATGAATACAGGTAGTCAAGCACCCTTCTAGTAAGGTTACAGATACATTCCCATAACTGTTCTTCCTGTCTTAAGGCAGAAACTTATTTTCTGAAGTGTAAATGCAAGGTTCTTGGAGGGATTTTTTTCAAGAACCTTTACAGTTCTTGCTTGTAGAAATTAATAACTTTTAATCTAATAGGAAAAATATATTAGAATTTCTTCAAATTTGATTGTGTCAAAAAAATTTCTACAAGGCCACTCATATAACAAAATTTAATTAACTGGTATGTCAATAGCCTCAGTCAGTTCCTAAAGGGAAGTCTATTTCCAATCCCAGGATCATTGTTACTCAGTTCTAACTGCTTCCACCTGAAGTAATAATGAATCTAATGAATCATTATAAGAACTTGAGGCTATTCCTGTAGAAGCTAAGGCAGTCTGATTGCTTTGGATTTTTTCCATTGTCTTGTTTTGTTTTTTTTTACTGATATTAGCAGTAAGGAGCAGCCATGGGATATTTTAGTGAAGTGGATTTTCACGATTACAATTTGCCAAAACTGACTATGTAAAAGGACAGCTTACTGCTCCCTTCCAAAAGACAAGTGTAAGAAGGAGTGAAAAATACAACTACTGCTTTTTTCTTGCGTGGAGTAATAGAGCTTTGCTGCTAAAGCTGTCACCTCATAAATCCCCTACTTGAACAATTCTCACTTACCTTTGACACTGCAATGGGTGGTTGCCATCTACTGGTCCTATGCAATAATGCGACACGGCTCAGTCTGCATTTGTTTTTGCTGGTTTGCATTCCTGATTAAAAAGAAACCCTGCAATAAGTATTATTTCTTCAATATTAAGGTAACACAAATAGACTATACCTGAGTCATGAAAGAAAACTCTCCTTAATGTCCTTAGGGCTGTTTTTATCACAGCAGTAACTTCAAGGACTGGAGAAAGCTAATTTAAAGTAAAGGCTATCAACAGTGGTAAGAATTAGGCAAAACACATGGGCAAATACTTTGTAATATTTAATTTTAGGTCCAAGGGGTGATATTTGGAACACAGTTATGGGGTTAGTTTCCCTGTTCCACGCTTGGGAAAGAATTGCAAATCTCAGGATAGGGATTAAAAATAAGCCATAATCAGAGAGTGCAGTGGCCAAAACCATTGCCCATAACTTTCTTTGGAGGTAGACACCCATATTATAAAATTGTGCAGGGATCAAGAATTATTTTTTTTTTCAGTTAAAAAAACCCAAACCAAACAACAAAACCCAAGTCATATGAAAGTTGGAGAACTCATCCAGGACATAAGCTGTGGCTTTGATGGTCTTCTACTTGAGAACATGGGAACCCACAAATGCAAGTTGAATACCCTCACCTCTAAAATGCAGTCTTTGAACTACAATTGCAGGCAGATCTTGGTGCCTGTGCTCACCTCATAAGTGCAGATGCCTGATTGAAAACAGGGAGGAAATAAAGGCCAGGAAGGTGGAGCTCTGAGTTACATCTTGAGCCCAGAAAAAAAACTGAGGTGGAGAGAAAACAGCCGAGATGTCCTGTGTGAAAATAGACAAAGGAAAGAGGACTCATTGAGAGGTTCCTGTCCGGGGAAGGGGTACCCGATGTGTTTGACTCTAAGGTTCTATATGCCCAATGCATCCTGACTCATCTCACGTCTGAACCTTGAAATAGCTCAGCTCTGGGCCGCCATCCCACAGGAGATGACCTGGACCCACCAGCTTTGTTCGTGTTGCATCCAGGGGCCAACAATGTATAGTAGCCCTCAAGGTAACAGGGCCTCTGACATGCCATGCAGCAAAGAAGATGTGGCTGGGATTTTGTTGTTGTTGTTGGCTGGACTTTGCGAACGAAGATCTTGGGATAAGCCTGCGCAATGGATTTTTTAGGTGAGGCACAGTGTGCGCGGAACTGGCCCCACCCCCTTTACTCCTGAGGTTCATTTGCCACGGCCGAGCACGCTCGGACGGCGACAGCGAGTTCCTCCAGGATTCAAACAAGCGTCCTCAGAGGAGTAGCCGGCTCCACAGGCAGGGGCCTACGCCACTCAGCCAATGCCCGCCACCTCTCAAGTGTAAAACATTAAGGAAAAAAAAAAACCAAAAAAACCAACAAACAGAAAAGCAATAATGTCTGGTTGTTGAGCAATCCTGGGAGCCCACGTGGGTCAGAGCACCAGGGGAAGACCTCGCCTTGTCCTCTCTGCCACTGAATGACACAAACGTGGCACTGCAGCCACACCTGCCAGAGATGATCAGTGGCAGAGGCTGGGATTTTAAAAACACCAATGTAAGCTGCAGCAAGAAAAAAAAACAAAACAAACAACCAAACAAAAAAAAAACCAAAACCAAAACCAAACAAAAAAAATAAAACCAAAACCAAACCAGCTTAGGCTACTCAGAGTAGGAGGTGAGGGGAGGGGAACGACATTTCTGAGGATGTGGGACAGCCCTAGGCTCCACAATAAGAACCATCACTACAGTAGAGCTTATTTATATTTGGAGAAATTGCCCTTCCCTGTCATGTTATAATAGCAGATCTGAGGTCAGAGGATTGAGAGTGGATCTGAAAAACAATAACTGACCATAAGCTGAGTTAGTGCTCCCTGTCTGGGTCTGCAGACAGCCTGCAGCAGGGTTGCTGAGATTGAGGCTCCTCATTCTTGCTCAGCAAGGGCTCAGGATATTCTGGTTCTGCAACTATTAAACTTTGAAAGATTTGCTTTTGTTTTACAGATATTCTATATGAAAATGTATTTGCTATTCCACATGTTGCCAATCAGCACTGAATATCTTGTTTAGTTACCTTATACTGTGCTCAAGAGGAAGCTACTAGTGTCGTACTGCACATTCTCTGGGCTGCTCTATTGGGCCAGGCATAGGGCAACAACAGCCCTGCTCTTATAAATTGCTTGGGTGTACTCTGGAGTAAAAGAATGAGGAAGGAGAGGTAGTAGCGTGGCTCAGTACGTTAGGCAGTGTTTTGATTGTACGGAGCTCAAGAACAGTGATGATAAGATTGAGTGCCTGTGGATGAGGATCAGCAGGAAAGCCAACAAGGCAGATATCCTGGTGGGAGTCTGTTATTGATGCCCTAACCAGGATGAAGAGGTAGATGGAGTAATCTGTACGTGGCTGGTTGATGTTGCACAATCGTGAGCCCTGATTCTTGTGGGAAACTTGAACCTGCTGGATGTCTGCTGGAAAAAACACAGCAGAGAGAAAGCAGTCTAGGCAATTCCTGGAGTGTGTGGAAGAGAACTTCCTGACACAGATGATAAGCAGGACTTCTTACAGGTAGATCTGCAGCTTGCAAACAGAGAAGGGCTGGTGGGAGATGTGGTGGTCAAAGGCTGTCTTGGGCACAGTGACCAGAAAATCAGATATGAGTTTTTGATTCTTGCTTAAGTAAGGAAGGAGGGTCAACAAAACCTCTACCTTGGACTTCCAGAGGGCAGACTTAGCCAGGACATTGGTTCAGAGAGCCCCTTGGGAAACAGCCCTTAAAAACAAAGGTGTCCAGGAAGGAAGAACATACTTAAAGAGGGAAATCTCCGAGGCTCAGGAGCAGGCTGTCCCTATGTGCCAAAAGATGAGTCAGGGGGGAAGAAAATCAGCCTGACTGAATAGGGAGCTTTTGATGGAACTCAAGGTAAAAAAAAAAAAAGAGTGTTTATGACCTTTGAAAAAGGGGCAGGCAACTCAGGAAGAGTACAAGGATGTTGTTAGGTCATGTGGAGAGAAAATTAGAAAGGCAAAAGCTCAGTTAGAATTCAATCTGGCCACCACTGTGAAAGATAATAAGTGTTTTTATAAATACATTAACAACAAAAAGAGGGCCAAGGAAAATCCCCATCTTTTATTGGATACAGAGGAGAACAATGCAACTAAGGATGAGGAAAAGGCTGAGGTATTTAATGCCTTCTCTGCCTTGGTCTTTAACAGTAAGATCAGATACCCCTCAGGGCAATCAGATTCCTTAGCAGGTCAACAGGGATGGGGGGATGGAACAGAATAGACCTCCTGCAGTCCAGGGGAAAGTAGTTAGTGACCTGCTGAGCCACTTAGACGCTCAGAAGTGTATGGGACCAGACGAGATTCTTCTAAGGGTACTGATGGAATTGGTGGAAGAGCTCACCAAGCCACTCTCCATCATTTATGATCAATCCTGGCTAACCAGGGAGGTCCCAGATGTCTGGAGGTTCGCCAGTGTGATGCCCATCTACAGGAAGGGTTGCAAGGAGTATCCAAGGAACTACAGGACTGTCAGCCTGATATTAGTGATAGGGAAGGTTATGAAGTAGATCATCATAAGTGCTATCATGCAGCATGTACAGGACAACCAGGGGATCAGGTCCAGCCAACAAGGATTTAGTAAAGGCAGGCCCTGATTGACTAAGCTGATACTATTATGACCAGGTGACCTACCTAGCAAAAAGGAAGGGCTGTGGATACATCTACCTGGACTACAGTAAAGCCTTTGACACTGTCTCCCACAGTATTCTTCCGGAGAAGCTGGCAGCCCATAGCTTGGACAGGTGCACACTTCACTGGGTTAAAAACTGGCAAACTGGCTGGATGGCTGGGTCCAGAGAGTGCTGGTGAACTGAGTGATATCCAGCTGTTGGCCAGTCACCTGTGGGGCTCCCCAAGGTTCAGTATTGTCTTTATCAATGATCTGGATGAGGGGATTGAGTGCACCCTCACTGAGTTTGCAGATGACATCAAGTTGGGAGTGAATGTTGATCTGCTGGAGGTCACAAAGGCTCTACAGAGGGATCTGGACAGGCTGAATTGAGGGGCTGAGATCAATTGTATGGAGTTCAACAAGACCAAGTGCCAGGTCCTGCACTTGGGTCACAACAACCCCCTGCAGAGCTGCAGGCTGGGGACAGAGTGGCAGGAAAGCTGCCCAGAGGAAAAGGATCTGGGTGTGCTGGTCAACAACCAACTGAACATGAGTCAGACTGTGCCCAGGTGGCCAGGAAGGCATCCTAGCCTTTATCAGCAATAGTGTGGCCAGCAGGACCAGGGCAGTGACCATCCTCCATGGTCAGCACTAGTGAGGCCGCATCTCAAGTCCTGTGTCCAGTTCTGGGTCCCTTGGTGAAAGAAAGACATTGAGGTGCTGGAGCATGTCCGTAAAAGGGCAATGAAACTGGTGAAGGGTATAGAGAGTAAATCCTGCGAGAAGCAGCTGAAGGAGGTAGTGGTGTTTAGCCTCAAGGCTCAGGGGGAACCTTCTTGCTCTCTACAAGTACCTGAAAGGAGACTGTAGTCAGGTGGTGATCAGCCTCTTCTTCCAGGCAACTAGAGATAAGATGCGTCAGGCAGGTTCAGGTTGGACATCAGGAAGAATTTTTTCACCCTTTTTTTGAAAGGACGATTAAGCACTGGAATGGGTTGCACAGGGAGGTAGTGGAGTCACCGTTCCTGTAGGAATGCAAAAAACAACTGAATGTGGCACTTAGCTCTATGGTTTAGTTGACAAGGTGGTGTTTGGTCAAAGGTTGGACTTGATGATTTTGGAGATCTTTTCCAACCTTAATGATTCTAACTGCTATAGAAAATACTGATGGAATAACACAAAATAAAAACCACAGCTGAAATGAAATAATTACAACTTCCAGGAGTACTGATCTCACCACTGCTTTCACAGGTCAAGTTGTGACTTAAAGTTCTGTTTACAAACATTTTATTTTTATGAGAAATATAAAATTATTATTGGAAATATTTATAATAAAAATGGAAAAGATAATGCTGCATTTGATATGATTAGAATAGCATTCTGAAACTAAACAAGCAAATCAAGATTTCATTAAAACTTTCTATCAAGCAAAATTAAAAATAGAATTTAAATGTGGCTCTATTTTCAGCTCCAAAACTCTATTTAATCACTGAAATGGATTTCTACATATATGAATAGATATATACTAATACTTTCACTGACATTAAATAGTTTTATTATTTTTAAAATAATTTTTTTTCAACACATGCTTAGTGCTTAACTTCTGAATCTATATTCACTCTGTTAGGTGGACTTCTATAATAAAATAATCTCCTCTCTACAATTCTTGTGAGAAACATAATAATAACATTGACCCAAATAATTCCAGTTTTTCTTAGGTGAAAGGGGGACACAGTAACTGCGGGTAGTAAACTCAATGCCTTAACAATTTCACCAAAACTGATCCCTATTTGTTAATGAAACTCTGGACCAGAAGTGGCATCTAGGGCCCACAGAAGGCAGCTCCCTTGCCTAACCTGCCCCATTGCTGCCACAACAACATCTCCCTCCTAATAACCCCAGGGACCAAAAGGCTTTGTGCCCATCTTTTTTTTTTTTCTTCTTTTTAATCGCAGAAGTATCCATCTTTGCTAGTCTTGCAGAGCAGAGGATGTCCTCTACTACTATGGGACTAGGAAAAGCACAAGGAGAACAACAGCCAAGAAAGAAATATAGGGTAACATTGCTTACATTTTGCTTGTGAAAGTTTTGTGGACTGCCTCTGCCTGTTTGCTTTCCCTGAGCCACAGTCCAGACCTCAGGGTGGGGCTGGGTGGTTTATCCCTGCCCAGCACTGCCACTGTCAACATGCGTGAGGCAGATCACTCTTCCACTGCTCTTCCCCACACAGGGGTGGGTTGTGCTTCAGCACAGAGTCAGGGCCAGCGTGAGGGCAGGCTTTGCCCCTACATGCCAAAACATTTTGTTTGTGGAGTAGCTGTAAGCTGTACAGTGGGCCCCGGGCCATACGTAGAGCACTGTGAAGTTGATCTTCTGGGATAAGCTTAGCCAGGGACAAGGGGGCTCAGCCTGTCTCTGTGCCAGTTACTGCCTAGCTGCTGAAAGAGCTAGGATGAGGGATTAACTTTAACACTGTTTAATTATAACCTCACTTAGACTTTGCCAAATATGAAGGAAAAAGGTTTGCCTGGAAAAGTCACATAAGTTAATGACACTCTTTTGCATCTTTGGCTGGTTCTTTATGGAGTTGCAACAAATATGTGTTTTCCAGCTAATGGTTCATGTTGCGCAATTTTACCAATAGAAAAACGAATGATCTTGGGAATATAGTGACGTGCTGAAACTGTAATTACTCCCATCTGTATGCCTTGGTTGAAATTATAAATAGATAAGAATAAAAGGATGGATGAAATGGATTACACATCTTGGCCTTCCAGGGGAAGTACATGTGGGAATAAATACCAGGTTTTAACTCCATTTGGTAAATTTTCATTAGAGATTATGTGAGGAAAAGAACTGTACTTAAAGGGTTGGAGGACTTTCTGGTCCTAGATCAGAGCTCCCTAATTGCCCTTGTCAGGGATGCAGTCAGCATGATGTACAGGAATCTCACTGAAGTATTGTTCTTTTGAATGAAAATTGGATGCATCTACAGATGTTGTCTTCTGAGTCTTAGCTCTTAGCCAAAATGAGTGGAAAGACACTCTTATTTACACATAAATGCTTCCTGATTTGTAATCCACTAACAGGATGTATTATGAGGGAAGAAGTTTTCCAGCTGAGCTGGATTTCCGTCTGGAGCCAGCTCAAGCCAGGAGGCAAAGCAAGCTGCAGACTGCAAGATGTGGTCTCCTGCCTACTTTTCCTGTGCCAGGGAAAAGGAATAGATTATTCCCATTTGAAGAGCTAACCTCTGCTTCCCGCTTGCAAAGCTCTTTGCTCCCAGTGTCACAGAAACAAAAAAGATATAGGTGGGTGGTGGGTTCCATCTCCAGCAGCTCCTGTAGAAAAAGCACTGCTCTTCCCTCTCACCTGTCTTTTCCATTTTGTGCTCCAGATGCAGCTTCACCCTTGGGCCCCCACCCCAGCACTGGAGGTGCAGATGCACAAACAACTGTTGAGCTCTGATAGCAGATTAGCTGAAGACATGAGCCCTCCTGAGCCCTCCTGTACTGCAAGGGAGGGAGAGCAGACTCACAAAAAGAACTTGAATTTTGCAGTATTTAAAATCACATTGTTTCAACTCAATGAATTTTTTGTTTTGTTCTGTGTTTGACTAACTGCATAGGAAGAGGGATGCATTAGAAACAGAAGGGGTACTTTAGAAGTCTGTAAAACCTGCAGTTATAATTAAAGGTAAGCCCACACAGGTATGAATACATAGTTGTTATTTATGTAATACTTTATGCAATATGCGCTTTACATTTACACCTACTTTTCGGTATAGCAGTGCTCAACCCCTTTGTCTATGCTCAGGAAGCAAGCTGGGATTTCTTTTCCTCTATCTGTCTCTGGTATTCTGTACTCACTGGACTATGCCTTATTTCTCTGAAGGCATCTTTGGCACAGAATAAGGTTTGGGGTTTCTGTGTTGAAATGGGGGCCAGTGGGTATATCTTCCTGATATACTGACTCTAACGATGAGTCAGAATAGAAGTCTTAACTAGCTTTGAGTTAATACAGCTGTGATCCATTTTAGTATTTAAATTATGTGTCCAGTCATCTTGTTGGTTGTGGTTGGTTCCCCTTGACTGTGTGTAAGAACAGGAAATTTTGGGGAATGTCAGGTGCAATTAAAATAGAAGAAAAATTTATAGCCTGGTGATTACACCACATGAGAAGAGATGATCATACATGTCCAGTGTTACCCTAAGCAAAGTCCAGTTCTTTTTCAGAGCCCTATCAGGAGAACCTACAGCAGTTGGGAGGATGAGTATTTGATACAGAAATAGATAGAAGGGTGTTAAAGAACCTAAGACATGAAAGGGTGTAAGTCAAAGTACTACTGCAGATCTTTCTTCTAGTTTATCCTGTGCACTGTGGCTTCTCATTTTTGAAGACACAGATAATTTCTGATTGATAAAAGTTAAGTTGTTGAGACTTTATGTAAAAAAATTTAAAGCTTACGGATATGCTTTTAGGGTCCTTAGAATGTATTTTCCTAGGACAGAAAAAAAGCATGCATTCTTCCCACTCTTCCTTGTTCTGTTATGGATGAACTATGTCATCCCAAGTAAGCAAAAAAATAAATTACTGCTTCCTATTGAGAGCTCTTGTGCTTGTTTCCATCGCCAGGGATATTTATTTGCAATTGTTTATCTTACTAGAAATTAGACTGTTTACTCATCACTGCTTAATATATTAAATGAGTGACAATTTGTTTAACACTCCTCTTTGAGGTTTTGTTCTTTGTACTGAGTATTATATGCGACCTTCAGCATCAAGAGTCACAGTCTGCTTTCAGCATGAAGAGTTCCTGGAACTTAATTCTCTACTGGAAAGAAAGGTATACTTCTAGTGAGACACACAGGCTTTTACTTAGGATAAGCATTGGTAGCCACTCTGTTGTGAACAAAGTGAACATGAATCTAAAAACCAGCTGGCATTACCTCTGGCTTTGCCACTCCACAGCTATTCACATTAAGGTACATGAAGTGATGCCATTAGTTAGTCTTGTTGTGTTACAATGACAATCTCTGGTGGTTGTGACCTCAGCCAGTTATGAGGGGGTGAATGACTTGGGGTCCAAAACTGTCCTGCTGGTGAAATGAGTGTTCATCTGAAACCCTCTTGGCCATTCTAGCATAGACTTACTTAGCAAAGCATTTTCATGAGAGACATTTTTTTTCTGGGACAAGTTTGTGCGCTCTGCTTGCTGACACCTCTTATGCACTTCCTTTAAACCTCTTGCAGAACAGCTGCTTTGGAAAAGCTGAAAATGTCTACTGGAGCAATGACCACGTGTGTAACTGAATAGCAAGTCAGCATTTTAGAACAGTACTATAGGAATATTTCAAAAAATGGGGTTAGTGACAAAATTTACTATCATTCTACTGTGAATTTGCTGATGGTCCTAAACTGAAGTGTTCTCATGTGCCCTAGCTCAGTATGTTATTCCAGTGGCTACCTAGTTCCTAAAAAACCTGGAATAGATGGTCTTCCTTAAAGAAACTAGGGTTTCCATATCAGATACAGATAAACAGAAATATTACCACAATTTTGAGCAATACGGTAGACTGGGATTTTCAGTGCATGGAGAGCCTTGCTGTTGTCACATGGGTTTATGGGAATCGTACTAAAGGAAGTCCTTTTCATACCAGTTTTGTCTTAAATGGGACATTTGAAGTATGCTAAGTGAGAAGAGTTCTTCCTACACATGGGATAAAAAGCTTAAAATGTGTAGTTTTCAACATTAAAATTGGACAATGGATGCACAATTGCATAACATGGGTAAAAATGTTTCTGTATCAGAAGGGAAAGTTGAGACAGAAATAGGCTGTGAAAAACTGAGGAAATTCAAACAGCACCAGTATAATGAGATGCATCAGGAGCTGAGTTAACAAACATGTTACATGATCAAAAGCAACAGAAGAGAAGATCAGCCCTGCAGTAGCACATGAATGGCTGTGGCAGAGAAAGGCTGTGTTAGTGAAGCAATGGTGGGGCAAAAGGAGGCATGGATGGGAAAGTCAGTCTGTACAAAGAGCCTGCAGCTTGTAATCATGTTTCTCTGAGGCCCTAGGGAGAGATCAGCTGAAAGGGAGTCTTGGCCCACTGGGACAGAGTTTCCTTGTCTTAGTAAACCCTCCTACGTATTATGGCCACTGCTGGCCTAAAACATGAAATACCAAACAGTTCCTATAGCAATGCATTTGGCAGCAAGACTTGTGAACGTTGTATTTCAGATTCATTGATTTTTAAAATTAATTAATTGTACGTCTGTTGACAAAATGGAATGCAGAACTGTGCATTGGGTGCCTAGATTTGCTATGCAGTGGTGATGTGGTAAAATTAACAACTTCAGAACAGGATCTGCTCCTGGAAATGCATGAAACAGCCTATCTTACCACGATGCAGCTCACAAGGGACATGCTAAGGATATAAACCCCCATTCCAGGGCCACACTCTGGTATATGACACATAGCTACAGTGGCTTTTGAGCTGCAGTGCTGTCCCTCTGTGTAGGTGGTAGGTAGTTGACTGCAGCTGTTATTTCAGAGAACTGAGAGGCTCACCAATTTATAACTGCTGTTCTTAAGCTGTAGGATGACAGCTAGACTGGGGCTTAGACTGGGGGCAGTGAGGGCTTGGGAGGATCATTAAATTTCTTCCAACCCAAACCATTCCATGCTTCTACAACTTCAAGGCCAGCAAGGTCTTTAAGCAGAAGATCTGAAATGAAAATGTTGAATTCTTCCCTGCAGAACAGCCCAGCTGCAGCAGAGGGCAGCCAAAGTAGGCTGCTGATTTTGAGTACTCTCTCCAAGGAAGTCAGACCAGTGAATCTTGAGCAAAGGAATCAAATCTGGGTGCTCCCCACTCCTAGGAGTGAAGGGTGTTGCATACTTCATTTTAGAAGAGTGCAAGCTTTTGTAGGGACCTGCATCTTTTGTGAATAAGATTGGAGAAAGTCTACCACATCTAGTTTCATTTTCATTGAGGAATACTTTTTGATACCCAGCTAAATCTAACAAACTAACCTGTCAAAACTGCTGGGCAACATGAATTGTTGTGGCACAGCAGGAAGAATTTTGTTTGTGTACAGAGTTTTAGCTCCTGAAGTTCATGGCTCTAGAAAATGCAGACTTCTTCAGGATTAGCAACTAGCTGAGTGGGGTTGGTTTGGGCTGTAGCTTTCAGTTAAGTACCTTGCCCAAGGTCTAACAGGAAGACTGGAGGAAGGCAAAGGCATCCAGGCCTTCCACATCCTTGGCTACTTTTTTAAGCTGTAGACTGTATATTTCTTTAGTATTTTTCACTGAGGATGCTTATTCACAGGAAAAAAACAAAGCATAACTGTGTTAAGGAAGTTCGTTTGAAGCTTCTGGAGTGTAAGCAGAGCCCAGTCAGCTGTTAACACCTCCTTTAAAAAACGAATAGCTAGGAGAAGCATTTTGTAATGGAATGATACCAAGTAAAACTATCTAAAGTACTAAACACTTCCAAAGTTTCCACTCAGAACAGACCTAAGAGAGAAAGACTTTTCTTGAACTATTTTAGTGTGAGCCAAAAACTTTGGTGCCATTATTAAACAGTGAGGTGTGTGGTGCTGGGATTTTTTTGTTTGCTTGTTTTGTTTTTTCCCCATTTTTAAAGAAAAATACTTCAGAAAATACCTGAGTAATTGTATTTATCAGATCAAATCCCAAACTGATTGCACTTACATATTTTTCTAGTTCATGATCAGATTGCGTTTTTCAGTAGTGAGAAGCAGATTGGTGTAGAAGTCACTCAAATTTATGCTCATGAAATGACAGAATATTCTGAGCTGGAAGGGACTCACAAGGATCATGGGGTCCAGCTCTTAAATGAATGGCCCATACAGCAATCAAACCAATGACCTTGGCACGATTAGCACCATGCTCTAACCAACTGAGCTAATTATGCTTATCAAATGCGTGTTGAGTTCTTCCTGATCATTTGATGCTTATATAAACACTGATTAGAATTATTGAGGACAAATAGGGCCCCCAGAAGAGTCAGAGCTGGTAACAAAGACCAGCTGCTCTAAGTGTCTGGGATGCCAACAGCATAACAGGGTTTCCTTCAGTCCCAGCTGGTCCGCATAGAGGGAAGAGCTGGCTTGGAGGCTGTGACTTAAAGACCTTCCCTCCTCAGTAAGCAAAGGAATTAGCTTTTCAGCCCTGCAGCCACTCTGGAGACAGTGCTGAGGTGGCAGTGGGACCAGGAGCTGAGGATCACAGGGATTAGCCATGCAAGCAGCAGCAGGCTATTTGGCTGAAATCTGGGTGTTTAGCTGACTAATATTAGGCTGAAGAAATCATTTTCATTTCTTGCAGAAGTGTTTCTATCTTTATCAGGAGCTGGGAACTTTCATGTTTTTAACCATGTCTATAAATACTGAAAACAGTGAGGATTTTCTCCTTTAAGACATCTCTATTTTTAAGAACACAGTTGGTAGTCACAGACATCTCATCCCCACAACTGCTGTGCCAGCAGTAGCACCAGTACAGGTGCTATTCCTGCACTGCACAGCTTGCCTGCTCTTGCCCTGTCATATCCAGAAGGAATCACTGGGACAGGCAGAGCCTGACTGACTCCTGTCTGCCTACAGAACAAGGGGTCAGCAGCAGTGAGATGGGCAGTGGCCACAGGACAAAGAGCCAGCTTTTGTCTGAAGGTTTGATCTGTGGATGACACCTGTGTGCTATTTTCTCTAACCAAGCTCTTGAAGAAAGGGTAAAAAGTCAAAGTAGGGGATTTTCTCATCAAATGAGAATTTTAAAATGTCACTGACACGCAGAGGTCCCTCTGATTTTAGGGGCTGATGAATAAGCAGAATTTATTCTCATATTGAGAGAGGTTATCAAGGCCCATGCTGTCAGTGTTTACCAGCTTCAGAACTGTACTTACCAACAGGGCTACCCAGCTGTACCAGTGATGCACTCCTTAACTCTCTCAAGGGAAGGAAATAATTGACTCCTTGCCCAAAATCGCCGCTCCGTAACTACTGGCATGGTAGTAAATTAGTAACTATGTAGATACATTTCTGTTTATTGTAACAGTAGGATAACAGACACACAGTGCTGGGCATGGGGCCCTCAGAGCCACCAGAGATCACCAGGGCCCCCTCAACCAGGCCTCTGCTCCCCTTGGTCTCCAGCCCCAAGTCTTTGGGTGGGCACTGCCTTCCACCAACAGCCCTCCCTAAAGGCCTAAAATCACTGAATCACAGAACTGTTAAGTGCTGGAAGGGACCCCTGGAGATCCTCAGTCCAACCCCCTGCCAAGGCAGGGTCACCTGGAGCAGGTGACACAGAAAGGTGTCTCAGTGGGTTTGGGATATCTCCATGACCTCCCTGGGCAGCCTGTGACAGTGCTGTGACACACAATATAAAGAAGTTCTTCCTCATGATGAGGGTAAACTTCTTGTGTTTTAGTTTATTGTGATTGCTCCTTATCCTGTTTCTGGGCATCACCAGAAAAGAGCCCGGCACCATCCTGGTGCTAGGGACTTCATCCTGGAGGAGACCAGGGGGAGAACTCACTGTGGTCTTCAGCATCCTCCCGAGGGGAAGCAGAGGGGCAGGTACCACCGATCTTTTCACTCTGGGACCAGTGACATGACTTGAGGAAATGGCATGCCACTCAGCCTGGGGAGGTTTAGGTTGGGTGTCAGGAAAAGGATTTTCACCCAGAGAGTGGTTGGGCACTGAACAGGCTCCCCAGGGCAGCAGTCACAGCACCAAGCTGACCAAGTTCAGCGTTTGGACAACACTCTCAGGCACGTGGTGTGACTCTAGCAGGGTCCTGAGCAGAGCCAAGAGTTAGACTGGATGATACTGATGGATCCCTTCCAATTCAGCATATTCCATGATTCACTGATCATCTTAGCACCCACCTTTGAGATACTTATATGCATTTAAGGAGATCCCCTGTTCTCTAGGCAGAACAGGCCCAGCTCCCGCAGTGTCTCCTTATCAGAGACATGCCCCAGACCCCTCATCATCTTCGTGACCTGTGCTGGACCCTCTCTAGTAATGACTTGCCTTTCTTGTACTGAGGAGCTCATTACCGGGCACAGCGAGTGAGAAGAAACACACACACACAAAGCCCTGTGTGGTGTGTTGGGAGCAACAGGGCCGGGGTCGGGGACAAGGACGGGGACAGGGCCAGGGACCGAACGTGGTCGGGCTCGGGGCGCGGTCGGACCTTTCCCGCTGTGCCTGCGCTGAGGGGCGGCGCGCGGCGCATGCGCGCCTGTGGGCCCGGTCCCGCCGCCCCCCCC
>VXAU01006778.1:843800-866385 GCA_013399695.1 Formicarius rufipectus | reverse complement strand
GGGAGGGAGGGGCGGCTTTGTGCGCTCCGAGGGGCCCAGGGGGAGCCGCCCCCGGCCCGGAGCGGTGTGCGGGGCCGCGCTGGTGCTCGGCAGAGCTCCGGGGGCCCGGGGCGGCGGGGAGCGGACACGGCACTGGGGCTACAAAAGGCTCGGGCGCGGGGGGAGCGGGGCCGGAGGCGGCGCTCGGACCCCACGGGCCATCTCGGGGCCGGGATCGCACGGGCTTTGTTCGAGCGAGCGAAAAACTTGTGTTGTTTTTTTAGTGCTCTCAAGGACGATAAGCGCTTCCCGGGAGTGCGGCGAGGGGGCCAAGTGCTCTCGGTAGCTGGTCGCACACAATGAAGCGGTGGGGTTTGGTTCTGCTTCAGACGTGCCTGCGCAGACCACAATAACAGAAAGTTGAGGAAAATGCCCCCCTGCCCTGAGTGGGTCGTGCGTGCAGCGAACAGTTTGGGGTTTAATCTCCTTGGCAGTTATTGTGCAAAGATTTTTGATTTCTTCGGCATTGTTTTCTTTTGTATATTTCATAAGGTCAGGGCCTGTTTCCTTGGGAGAAAATTAGTATACTCGGGACGCTTTATATTCATTTGACTTACAGTTCATAGCAAGATGGCTTAAGACCAAAACGTGCAGCGTGTTCTTGATATGTTGTGATAAAGAGGTTTTTATCAGCGGGTTTGGGGATGCTTTTTTTCTGAGTAATTAGATGTGTGTGAGCAATGAGAATCGGTAAAACTTCTTGTACCGCCTTACATGCTACATATTAACAAAATCCTTTGAGGTTTATTTTACTTTCTCTTTGTTGCATCTCAGCTGAGAGATGAGGCCTTCTTACTTGCAGTGATTTCATGGTATAGCTCCTCAGGTATGTGGGATATGAATGCATTTGAAATATAATTACTATGCCATGTTACCATTTTTAGATATAAAGCATAGTATTTTGTTATATTTAGTCATGTCTGGGTTTAAAAACAGATGTTAACAACAGTCAAAGTTTTGTTGAGAAGCTGAGGGAAATGTTGCCTATCTTTTTCTGCTCCACAACTATGTCAACGCGAATATAAATATGCTAGGGAGGTGGGAGAAGGAAACTCGAATAAAAAGGGAAATGCTAATTTAGTGGTGGTGTAGTTTGGGTTATATGTGTGGAAATGACACCACATCACCTGACAGTTTTCTGAAGTGTTCAGAGAGTTTGAAAATTTGGAATTTGTCCCAGCAGAATGGTTAGTAGGCAAATGCATGTGAGAAACTGCTTGATAACGCACATTCTGCAGTTTATTATGTGGATGTTGCACATAGGAAAGTCCATGTTATTTGAATAGCATTTTTTCTGCATTAATGAGAATGTATCTTCCCCCCACACCAGTAGTATCACCCTGTAGTACTGAGTCTTTTTCTTCTGTGTTGGGGGTATTGGCACAGTGCTGAGGCAATTGCAATATCTCTGGTATCCAGATTGAGCCAGTAGTGCAGGCAGTTGGCTGAAAGAGCTGTCTTTTTATGAGAAGATTCCTCGTTATGGCAGTATATATTAGATCTTGCATTGGATTGTAGAGCACATTGAAGGCTTTATGTAGCTGTTTTCCTTGGGTTTTTCTCTCAGTGTTCTTGGTGGGCCAGATGTTGCAGATGTTTGAGGCAAGTGTGTTAACAGGACATAAGCTTGTTGAATGCTGTGAACTACATTCGACAGCACTTTCTGGTTCAGTTTTAGATATTTCCCCCTCCACTTGATTTAGTGATATGTGAGTGTGCACTGAATAATCAGCATATATAAAAGCATTCTTCTTGATAACTTCATTTTTTTTTCTTTGTACAGTGGTTTCTAAAACTGCAAAGTTATTAGGCCAAGTTTTTACACACAGCAGGAAGTAATCCAGTGGATGGTTTGAATTCCTGCTTCTATGTCTTCCTCCTTTTTTAATGTGGAATTATGTAAAAACTACCTGTCTGTTGCACTAAAAAGAAACCTAAATTCTCTAGAGTGTTAAATTCTTTCTTTGGTGGGCATCTCCTGTGAAACAAGCATTAATACATTAGATTTTCTTTTAAAAAGTTTCTGTTAGAAACTATAAAGGAAACAACATAAGACTACAGTAGACATGCTTTATAAATGCTTCTTATTTTGTGTATGATGTACATAGGTATGTGAGAGTTATCAATCTTCTTTCTCTTAAAAAAATTTAGTTGAAAGTACTTACCTCATTGAATGTGAATTTCCCCACCCATAACATAACGTTTGTCTTGATTATTCCACACAATGCAACCTTTCCAGTGTTGCCACAAAGCCAGTGCCCAGGCTTTTGTCTCAGAAATGGAACAAGAAGTCTTTAGTTTAAGAGCTGGGTTTCTCCTATAATAAATAATACCAGTTGTGTAGTGCTGCTAATAATGAAGTTGGAGGCACTTCAGAGTCATATAGTGGAAAAGCGCTTTAAATTACATCAGAACATATAAAGGGATTCAGTTCTAGTTGCTTCAGTGTCGTTTCAAACAAGTTGTATAAAATTTCTTTTATAGCAACAGCTTGCATGCCAAAACTTTATAGCAAGATTCAGTTTGGATCTCACTCAGAATACCTGCTGTGGCTTTTAGAATAGTAGGCAAGAGCTGGTATGTGAATTGTTTGGTTTACAAATAAAGACCAGATGTCATGTCTAGCAATATCTCTGAAGATATTATATTTCATTATTGCTTAACAGATTTTTATTTTTTTTCTAATCGTGGCTAGCTATTTAAGATCAGCCATAGATATGTAGAAGCAGTATGTCTGACGAGGTTATGACGACCATTTTAGGTGTAGAGAAAAATGCAAAACTTTGAAACGTAGCAACAGCATCTCTGTAGTAGTCCACATCTGATTTACTTGCCAGCTGCTTGGTATATACATCTACTTACACTATACTGGCGTGCAAGTAGATGCATATATCATCCTCTGTCCTCTGCACATCTGCAGCCTCTCCCAAATGCTTGGTTTTCTAACAACATATTTGTGTACATTGGACTAAGTGGTGTACATTTTGCAATTTTGATTATTTCCATTTTAATTTTTCATACAATTCCAAGATGGGTTCCCTCTTGCTTCATCAGTGTTATTAAGTTATTGGCAAAACTCTATTGCAGGTAATCGGTCTGCTTGTTGGTCTTTCCATATAAAGCTCTCAGTGTGTAAATCCTAATGGAAATGAGAATTGTGTCAGACTTATGTTCGTAACTTTGCTCTTAGATTTCATCTGTGTTATTTCAAGAAAGAATTTGATGTAATGTATTGAACTTGTCTCATACACATTTTGCAAGGCTGATACGAATTTTCATATAGAATTTGTTGACAAATCTCTTTAAAGAGGAAGCAAGTTTTTGAAAGCTGGATTGAGTTCCATAACTCTTAATGTGTGTATCAGTGAGATACAAAGCTAGACTTGCTGGAGATGACTTTGTTGAGCTAAAAATATGGAGTCTGTCTGGCTTTACTCATATTTTTCATTTATCTTTTGTTTATCTCCTTTTTGATATATTGCTTAAACTTTAGTTTTGAACATGGTACAGTAATGAGTCAGTCATGTACTCTGAAGTTGCAGAGCTGATGTTAGTAGGGTATTTTGACAATAAGCAAATATCTACTCTAACAATACTGACAAGACAAAGTAGCTTTGTGTGTTACTCACAAAACCAAGATTGTTCAAGATTATTGAAGAAAATACTCTTGCCATATAACTGGCTATTTATTATGTATTTCCCTAAAGGTGAGACATTCAGTAATGTGTAAGGCTCAGTAAAAAAGGTAGACTTGTGTGGAGGGATTAAAGGACTGTGATTTCTTTTGTCTTTATTTCAGACTAAAGTGTTGTATTCTGATTACATCTCTTTCCACATATATTAGATGTTATTTGGACTTAAGGCTTTTGTTTAGCATGAAAAGCGAGACATTTCTTGGACTTGGTATTTTTTTTCCCCCTCAGAAAGTACTTAGGTTAGATTGGAGGTGGTATTTTGTGTTTTATATATATCTACATACTAAAAGGTCAGTAGTTAGTACATCAGTTATGTTAGATTAAGAATGTGAGGAGATCATTAAATGTGTGCGTGTTCAGGCAGAGGCAGATATTTTTTCTTGCAGAGGGTTTTGTTGATGCCATGAGAGTTTTTGCTGTTCTCATTTATACTTGTTTTAAACCAAGACTTAAATACTTCACAAGTAAGCTGACAAACTTAATCTGAGTCTTTATTTTATAAAGACTCCCAGTTGTACTCGTTTTAGAGATTTTTAATGTCAATTGCTGTTTAGAATCTTGCATAGCTTAACATATTTGAAAGAAAAACTGAGACTGGCATGTAGTGAGGTGTAGTTCAGATAGAGAAGTTAGTTTTCTGTGCTACTTTGTTGCATAGTGCACTAATTATAGAATCAGACAAAGCAGTATGACAGAATTGGTGGTTTTACATATCATGCTGAGTAATAAGGTAAAAGAAACTGCTGCTGCTACAATTGAAAATTGTATTTTGATTTTTTTCTCTTTTTTATCAAGGAAATATGCAGGCAAGCATTCATAGTGTATGGAGCTCTTGTATTTTAATACATCATCTTGTGAAAAAAATTGTGGTAGTTTTTTAGAGTCCTTGTTTGGCAATGGTATGTAAAGTTTAAATCAATAAATATATTTGACAGTGAATATTGTTCTTATATTGCTTGGACTTCTTTCTTTTCCAATACTAATTATAAGAGCTGCATATTTAAAGTTATGTGGGAAAGCCTTTTATGTTACAAAGGGTTTTTCTTTTTAGGTTTCTGTGTGAAATGAGCATTCCATGTGTCCTCCTAGGCATGAATGAAGTGGTCTGGCAGGAGATCAGAGGAATGATTCATGTGAGTGTTGGTCAGGAAGCCAGTGGGGTTGGAGTAGGGGTTGCACCAACTGAAACAGTAGTTACAGTAACATCAGGGCCCAATTCAGGTGGGAGGACTCCTCACATCATCCCTGCAACTATGGTGTCAGGTGCTTCCAGTATCGAGGTTACCCCTTGGTGGATGTTCTCACATGATACCGCAGTATTTCTTCCAGCAGCAGAAGAGAGGGCAGTTGTGTGGGGCAAACACTGCTGGCCCACAGGGGGTTGCATTCACTTAAGTCATGCAGTGGGTTGTTGATTTGTTTTTCATTGGAACGGTTGCTCTGTTTTGTCTCAAATCCACATCTTTAAGAACAGTATGTGTGAATTAAGCTACTTTTTCAAGGCTGTAAGAATCCAAGCTCTAAAACTTGTGGTTAATTTTGTTAAAGTAATTATAAGTGAAACTGCATAAAATAATTTTGAAATGTTCAGTTGGAACCAACTGTTCAGTTATCTCATATTAGCATTTCATATTTCTGTGAGTGCCTGTTTTGTATCAGAATATGATCAAGTCATTAGTTTTGAACTCACAGAAAGCAATTGGCTCAGTTTGAAAAGGTGCTCTCTCCTGGTAGGCTTTATGAGGAGTAATTCCATGAAACTCTGAGTCTTACTTTTTACGCTTGCAGATAGAAACATTTAGTTCAGGTGAAATTGAAGTGTAGATCAAAATGTAACTATCCTTTTGCAGATTGTAACCTAGAAAAGAAAAAAAAAACACAAAACAAACCCCAACCAAACAAAAAACAAACAAACCAACAAACAGTTTTAAGCTTTTTGGCCCCCAGGTGTTTGATTGATACAGCTGCTTAAGTTTCCTTAAAAAACTTCATTCTGTTTGTCAGATAGAAATAGCTTTTTACCTCAGGACTCTTATAGTGTGCCCCAGTTAAGTCTGCAAGGAACCTTCTACACCTTCCGAAGCCCAAAGTCTTTGGGATTGTGTTAGAAAAACGTAGTAAATATAGGAGCAAATGTAAGTAAACATAATTCACTGACTTTAAAAGTGGAAATGCCTACTGTGTCTGGTTTTTTTCTTCATCTCTTCTTTCTCATTCTTTAATTTCTTTTGACGTTTTGTTTCTGGTTTTACTCTCTTACTATTTTCTTCCCCTTGTATTGGCCTGTGTAGCATAATGAGAAACCTTTTCTCCTGACATCCTGCTTCATGTTGTATCACATTCTTTATTACTTATACAGAAACCATAAAGCAGTTTTGTAAGTCTTAAGATTCTACAATATTCTAACTGTCCACTTGAATACGCTTCCTGAGTATGAAAATGTTAGGATTTTCCTTGCTAGTGTTCAGTCTGCTACACAGGTAATGGTGCTGATTTTCATTGGTGTTTCCCAACACATTTCTATGTATTGTGTTGATAAAATTATTCACAGATAAGTGCTGAATAACAGTTACTTCTCTCTTCTGCCACCTGCTTTCTATCCCCAGTGATCAGAGCGATGCCTTAATGAGCAGCTTTGTTTAATTCAGTTAGATCTATTAAAATATTTCTGGATTCCTCTCACAGGTAAATGTCATGTGTTTTCTGGTAACTGGAATTGGGGGATGCAGAGGAACTAGTCTTAATTTTTAAAGTCCTTCAGTGGTTTTGCACATTATGAAGATATAATGAAGGGGAAGCTACTCTTACTGTGTTATCCATGTGAAAATAGTAGTTTCCAACTTACTGTAATCAGTACTACTGTTGTGCCACTTCTGACAGTTCTCATTCTTCCTTAGCAATATGAACAAGCAGAAATCAAGGGCAGATCAGGAGGCTTCTGTTTCTATTCTTTGATTTGAGCTCTGTGTACCAATGTATTTTGGGATTTAATTAAGATGAAAGTTACTGTTTTGGTTTTGTTTTAAGATCAGACAGCTCTTGAGTCAGAAGTACTAAAGAAATGTATTTTCTAAAATTTATCCTTATGTAAACAGTAGAAGTTCAGCTGTGATTGTGTTCCATGTCTACTACACACACTGTGTATTAAAGATATATTAAAGATAGAAATTTTTTTATGCATTTAGAGGAAAAATGGAAAGAAAACTAATAGAAGCAAGTAAAGTAGATTAATATCTTGTAAGGGCTGATTTTCACAGAATCACAGAATAGTTTGAGTTGGAAGGGACCTTAAGGGTCATCCAGTTCCAAACCCCCTTACCATGGGTTGAGACATCTTCCATTAGACCAAGTTGCTCAAAGCCCCGTCCAGCCTGGCCTTGAACACTTCCAGGAATGGGGTTGTGAGACACTGGATTATTGTATTAATTATCAGCTTGAACCAACTCAGGTGTGTGTGTGGGAGGGAGCAAAGGACAGGTAGAATTTCACATGGTGCCCCTGCTCCTTGGAGACTCCCTGGGCAACCGTGGAGCTGCTGTCAGTCACTGGACACTGGGAGCACTGCCCACACCACCTGGAGCCCCTGACCCAGCCCCAGAACAGCCGGCAGGCCAGAGGTTCCACTGGAGGGTGGGGAGTGTGCCCAAAGGGGAGCCAAAGTAAATAAAAGCAGTGACAGGTGTTCTCCATGTTGTTCAGACCCTGCCACCTGGTCATGTGGAATCTGGACTTGCACAGGACTCAGGGTGGTAGCTATAATTCTCTTTCTTCTTCTAACCTTGTTTCTTAATATTTCAGCTTACCTAAAACCAAATGGTTTGGATGTTGCTGAGTTGCATGGGTTAGCATGTGCTAAGTCAATGCTTTCTGGAATGCTTTACTTTGGTTGGATGTTGCCCTTTAAACTTTTGCCAAGTTCCCTTATTTTCTAAAGTTTACCAGTGAAAGTACCTCCTGAAAAAACATGTGCAGCATTTCTTCCTTGTGCTCTCTCAAGGTATTAAAGGAGATGATGGCGGGGTTTTTTTTAAAGAAAAAAAAAAACAAACAAAAAACCAAAAAAACCCCAATTGGTGGACGAATTTTTGGAGCTGTGTAGGTTTTTAAAGTAAAACCCCTTAAATGAGCCTGGTGTCTTACAGGGGCATCTACAACTTCCTTGGGCAACCTGTTCCAGTGCCTCACCACCCTCACAGTAAAGAATTTCTTCCTAATACCTGGTACAAACTTGCTTTCTGTCAGTTTAAAGCCATTCTCCCAAGTCCTATCCCTCCATTCCCTTGTAGGCACTCCCTCTCCAGTTCTCTTATAGTCCCTTTAGATACTGGAAGGTGCTATAAGGTCTCCTGGGAGCCTTCCCTTCTTCAGACCGAACAACCCCAGCTCTCAACCAAAATGCCAAAACCTTCTCCCCAGTGGTGTGCTCAGTCTTCCCGATTGGAATAGTCCTCTGGAAGTCATCTGGTCCAACCCCACTACTCAAGCAGGACTACCAGAACCAGTTGCCCAGATTGCTGGATAGTTACGTATATAAGTATAAATGAAGATACTAAGATCTTTGTTTCAGCATACATTATTAAACGTAGCTCTAAAACTCTGGATTTGACATAAATTTTAACATGTCATATGGCACTCAAAGAATGTGAAGTAATGCAAAGTAGTAAAAAAGCATTTTAGAAAATATAGCAAGACTGAACCATTTTTGTGGTGAAGACAATGGAGTTCTAGCCCCTACAAAGTAGGAATGTAGAATGTATAGTTAAGTACAGAAGTGGAAAATTAAGAATTCAGGGATTTTTTTCAAGTGAAAAAAATTACAGAAAGTAAAAAATTTCATGTATTGAAAATAGGGATTACTTAAATTATTTTGTGAAATCCTACTAGTCTTCAGTCAAAAAACTCACGTGAGCCTCAGGCCTTAACGAGATTCAGGTAAATGCAGAATGTGGAGAAACTTTGTGTATGTATATAAACCTTTCATACCTGAAGATACCAGATACTTTTGACTGACTGTGTGATAGAAACACAACTCATAGAAGTGAGTTGAATGAGTAGTTGTTGTGAACAACTAGATGAACAGATAACTTGGCTGGAATCACTGTTAGATTGTGTAGAATTTTTAAATTAGTGCTAAAGAAGTTCAGTAAGAGTCAGAATAAAAAGTTAATAAATATACTTCATTAATTCCTGGGAAGACTGGAGAAACATTATCTTGGTCTTCTGTAAACCATATGAAATATCTCAGAAGAAATGAACATCTTATTAAACATAAGGCAAGGTAACATCTTTAGTAAAGATAATTCTTTGTCTAGTAGGATATTTAATTTTTACTATAGTTGAAAGACTGAAGAATTGCTTGTCAGTGTCTGATAAGGGTTTATTGAGGAATGTACTGTGAGAATTATCACTGAAGTGTCAATAATTGGAGAGCAGTCCATGCCATTAATAACATGTTTTAACTTTCAGTCAGTCCTGAAGTGGTCAAGTAGTTGGACTAGAAGATTCCTTCCAGCTAAAATGTTCTATCATACGTTAATGAACAGTATCATCAGAGGCCTTTGATAGCAGGGAGAAAGATCTGAGTGGGTTATCCTGCGGAGCCACGCTACTACTGGGGCTTGATATATGTGAATTTGATAATTATCAAGACTGTAATGGAAGAACTTCAGGTAGCACACACATTAAAGGAAAGAGTAGGAAGTTCAAACACACCACAGCTGAATGGGATTTAACACTCTAGGAAAAATTTTCCACTTCAACCAACTGTACACTTGACAGGTTGCTGTTCAAATTAACTGGCTGCTCTGGCTCAGAAGTAACATCAGTGGCTCACAGAATGTTTCAGAATAAGAGGTGCAGAAACGTGATATTGTTAACATTCACAGTCTATGATTTTCAGCTGCAGCCATGAAAATTGAAGTGATGAACAAGTTACTCATGGCAAACACTTTGGAAAGTTGAACTACTTTGCTGGCAGAGGGGGAGGCTCTACAAAATAACTGGCAGCAAAGGAGAGGGGAGAGGCTAGAGGATCAAGTGTTTGCATGAGAGGGGATAGCCAGAATTCTTTGGACACTCGGCTGAAATCTAGTGCATGCATAACTCAGTACAAGATGTCAAACCCAGAAGTCCTATTTTGAATCAGGAGACCACCACTGTCGCCTTCCAAACAGTAGTGACCAACCAGTCACTGACAGGGTTAAGTATAAACTCTTCGATCTAGAAATAATCTGAATCGCATTCATCTTTCTTTAAAATATTTAATATTGAAAAGAGTTATAAAGGATAATGGACTAAGTATTAAAAATATTTTGCTTGTGGCTTTTACACTTCTTTGTTTCCCTCAAGACTAAAAAAGAAAAACACTTCAGTCTCTCTGCTAGCAGAGCATCTGAGGAAGACCACTGTCTGCTGTGGCATCATCCTTTTGTTCACATCCCCATGGCACTGCAGACAGGTTAGTGATGTATTTGTCATTAATTCACATCACTTCCGTAATGAAGAATTGTCTAGGATGCAAAGGCTTAGCGGTCAGCAGTCCATCCATAATATTTGGAGTCACAGAGATTAGGTTTTTGGGAAGCTCAGGATACATTTTCTAGGATATCAGAGTACTTGCAAATACTCCTCCCATGTGCTGAAGCAAAGAGCTGCAGCAGTGTGATACTGCCCAAGCTACTTGTCCTATCTTTTCCTAGATCAGCTCCACCTGCTTAACTCCCTCATGGCAAAGGTACTTAAATGCTTCATTAGTTTAAGCTAAATACTTTGGTTATAAATTTTAACATGACGTGCTTCTTTCTTTGCCCCTTACTTTTAAAGAAGCAAGAGTTGATAAGCAAAAGAGTGTCAGAGAAAAGCTCTGGCTGTAGCAGCCTTTTCAAAGAATTCAAAGGATAATGATGCTATAAACAAAAGAATATAAATTGTGTCTTTGCATGAAGTTCAGATGAGCTGCAGTTGCTGCAGCTCGTGTTAGTATTTGCAAACATCTTGAAGTTTTTTAAGTAGCTGCTGTGACAAAAACCCTTCAGAGGGGAAGAGTAGAGAGGACAGTGTCTTACTGAGTTCAAGAGCTTTTTGACACTTCTGTGGTCTGGAGGAGAAGCTGTATGTATCAGTTTTTTGAAGTATTCAGCATGACTTCCATGAGGGTCTTTTAGAATTAATACAGCCATGAGAAAATGCATAAATGTTATTAAACTAATAAAATGTGCAAATGCTTAACAGGATAAAATGGACAAATCCTAGCAGGAATTTTGCCTTGGTTTTAAACAATAAGATTGTTTTGTCTGTTTTTCAAATAAGATAGACTAATATGTTTGTGCAATGGAAATTGGGTAATAATTTTGCCATATGAGACCTCGCAGTCATGTAGCTATCCCTTGAAACAATGAACATAATCTCTTCATTGAAATTGGGAACAACATAATCTGTTTCCTGACCTTACAGTGGGAGTTGCACATCCTGAATCATTAGTTCTTCCTTTCATGTATTCTACTTAAAACTGTCCTTAGAAATCTGTGTTTTCAGTCCATTTTTCGGTTTCTGATCTTTGCAACTGTTACGTAAGTTTAAAAATAAAGTATAATTGTGCAATATCACTATTTTTCTCAAGTACTTACAAAATAGTTTTCATAAACAGATTTTTTAAAATACTTCAGTTGTTAATAAGCTATGCAACACAAATCTTTTAATGGCTAGTTTGTCACTGTAAAAACTCAAGTTTTATTTTTAGCTGATTGATGGGTCATTCTCCATCTAAACTTTACATCCATCTGAAGCTATTCTGAAGATCATTTGTGTTTCTGCAAGCAGCAATTTCAATAAAAAATTTGTTCTAAGTATGGTCTTTCTGTGCTTGGGTTTGCTCTGATTTTACTTTTTAGTTTGCCATTTTCATAGCTTAGTTCTAGTAGCATTTAGCTACACCAAACTAGAAACCCAGATTAATGAACGTCAAATGTGTGATTTAAACAGCTTCTCAAACTTGCCAATAAGTGAAAATTTTCAAGTCTCACAAACTAGGAAAAGAAATCTTAGACTGGAAGTATTTTCTATAGTGGTTGGAGGAGAGCTGGCGGGGAGGGCATTTGATTCCTATTTTGGAAAATGTATGCCTGTTAAAACATCTTGTTTAATAAGTCCATCCTGAGATTTTCCCATCCTACTTGTGCTGTAAAATTTGGGGCAAGTATAAGTTTTTTGAATGAATTGTAAGTTTGGGACTCATTTTGTGTCTTAAAAAAAGTGTCTTTCAACCTGCATACTTGAGACACCACTGTATTGCCTTCCTGTGACTCTCAGTTCTGGTAGCACACATAACTGGAAAGAGGAACTCCATCTGTCTTTCCCCTCTCTTTGACTTGAAATAGCAAAAAAGTGTTTTGTGGCGTATCGCAAGGTGTTTTCATGTAATTGAACTGAAAGAATAGCATTGAGAAATCTTCTGTGATACATTTTAAAGCATTTCCCCAGCTAGGGAGAAGAAAATTACAACGCTGAATTCTGCAGATACTTGATTTGTATTTTTAGTAGTTTACAGTGTGCAGTGCATGGAATAGGCAGCTTAATGTGAACTGTCATCAGGGGAGGAGGAGGAAAGTAATTGCAGTCGCCTGACTTGTGCAAACAAGTTTGTTCCATGTGACTTCTGTTCTTCAGAGACTCTGTTCTTTAATCACTCCTTCCAGTCACATTTGGTGTTTTGATGCCCCTGCATAGCTTCTGACCTTTCCACCAACATTTCCACCCGCAGGTGATAGTTTCTGCTGGTGAGACACTTGACCAGTTCCCACCCACTGCATATTGTCTCGTGTGCTGTCAAGCTGTGAACTGCTACCCCCTCTTTGTGGGCTTAGTGATAGTTGTGTCTTTATTAAGTGTCTTCATGAGTCCTTGTGCTTTCCAGCATACTCCTTTACATTTTCACCTGCCTTGATGTGTCCAAATACCTGGTGCTCATGCATTGTTGAGTGACTGAACATGAACGACTGCTTTATTCTCACTTCACCAGTTTGGTTTCTTGTATCAGTCTTTGTAATTTGTCATTCACTTAGACTGAGAGTCCTTTGAAGCAGACTCCTTCATGCTTTAGTGCTTATCCAGTAATTAGCATAGGGTGAGTCTGGGTCGATACTACAGCAAACAAATAGCACATGGCCAACTGTGCATTATCTTGAATTTACATACAGATAAATTATCCTGCGTGCTTGTGGAGCAGTAGCTTTGTGCAGAATCAGTTCAGGTCTGTGAGGAATTACCGACAGGAGCACAAACCTGAACGGTGTTGCTGCTTCTGGAGGCAGTGTGGGCTGGGAGCAGCCTTTGGAGCCCGACAGTGGGAACCAGAGACCTGAGCTGGCAGCTCATGGAGCCAGCTAAATTTCTTGGCGCTTATTCCCGTGGTCTCCAGGTTCTAGGTGGGGTTATGAGTGAGGCCTCATTTTGAACATGGTTATTGTGGGGTTATGGAGTATTATCTCAATGCTAAAACTAGTTTTAGGCATCCTTGAGGAGTTTTGCATAGGCATTCAGGATAAGGTGGTAGGAGCCAATAAACTTGGGCAGAAATATCTGCATATTGGCATTCAAATATTTTACATTTGCAGTAGATTTCTTCCTATGTTCTTATTCACTTTCTTGCATTTTTCAAGGTGTCAGAAGAATTAAAATGCTTAAAATTTGGGTCAGTGTTAACTTCTTTTGTTTAATCTAAGTTATTGTCTGCAGGTTTAGAATGTTGTTTCCTTTTTTTTTCATGTGATTAAAATTGGTGCTTATGGAAATGCATGACACTGCTTTATTGCATGGAGGAGCTGTATTCAGCTTTCTGAACTACCTTGGTTTTGTACCCTTTATATTAAAGTCAGGGTGAAGAGGGCCCTTGTGTGTCTTTGTGAGGGTAATAGTAGAGTTTTGTGAAAGCTTCTTCTGTTCAGTGTAAAGACAAAGAGCAAAGCAAAGGAGTTCAATATGTGAAGGGAAGGAGTTGGGGGACAGCACATAGTCTGGTAAATGATTTGAGGCAGTACTGTATTTTGGATGAGAATCAATAACCTGGAATTTAGACATCTAACCAGAACTTTTGCTCATAAAATCATCTTCCTATATTTTGTTAGATGGCAGTTCAAACGTGGTTTGGTTTTTGCCCACAGTTATGGCTTCTGCCTGCCCTACATTATTCTGATGTCTTGATAGCTGCTTTTACATATAAGTGAGTTTAACTTTTTGGCTTCTTAAATGAAAAGGTTGAAGTATTTGCCTTTAAATCCATTGTAGTACAGACGTATCAATTCCAATTTTTAAACTAATTTTTATGAAATTTTTGTCACTTGAATTTTAACAAATACTTTGTTTTACTTTTTATTTCTTGTCATTGGTATAAATTCTTTGGTGCTATTTTATACTGTTTTTTGCTTCCTTGCCCAACATTTAATGAGATATTAATGTCCAAGTTTAAGCTGTGGCTCTTTGTGAACTAGAAATGAGGCTTACTAAATTAGAAGTAGTCTCTAGGTTTTTTTACAATTGGCTATTTTTTTAAGCTTTTAGGCAATTGTAGAAAACTATGGGTAGTTTAAATACACATGTCCAAAAGAGAACATCCTTAGAAAACATCTGAAATAGTTGATAACAGCAATTTCTTTCAGTGTCCATTCACCTGCTGTAGACAGATAAGTAGAAAACATGTGCACCTCCCTATAGCAAGGGAGGCACTAAAAAACACACGCCAAAAAAACCCATGTTTTACCATTCTCTGGCTGTTCTTCAGGGTATGCATGGTTTAAAGGCTTTAAAAAACCCCACAGACTGCCATATATTTGAAACCTTGAGCTTTTTCACTGTCATTTTTTGTTGGTGATACAGAGAACACTGTGTGTTGTGTCAGCACCTTTCTTTACAACAACTAGTTTTTCATAGTGGAGTGAGGGCTCTAAAAATTCTGAATTGCTTTTTTATACATTCAATCTCTTGCATAAAGCTTAGATAGTTTCATGTCTTCATCTCTGGTTTTAGCACCTACTTCGAGAATATCAGACTGTGCTGGTTTTCCCTTGCCTGTCAGGGGAGGGGAAAAAGCCAAACCAAAACACCAACAGAGCTTGGTCAAAGGAGGACCATGAGAGAGAAGTCATGATGCTGGAAACTTCTGAGCAGGGGAGTTACTGGGAGAACTTTAGTTCCTGATAGAGTGTTCTTGGAAACTATATCCTTGAGAAATTAATGCAATGCATGGTAAATGCATCTGCTGTATTCTGGAGTAAAGAAAATGAAAGTAAATGCTCTGAAGAAGAGGATTGTTGCGTATCAAGAATTGCTGGGGGCAGGAGGAATGTTTGTGATATCTGCTCTACAGTAACATAATAAAACTGTTAAAACTGTTTCCTGGAAATTCTATCAGAGTGACTTCTCTAATTTCCCCAGCCCCACTTCTAACTGGAAGGTATGTGTATATACACATACGTATAAAACATTTTTCTTGTTCTAAGTCATATTGTTCCTAAATCAGTTATTTCCCATTGTACTCCTTAAAATCACATTATTTTTAAATGGTGTTAAAACCCTATAATTTTTCAAAGAGAAATTTGAAGTTTGTTTTTTGCTTTTCAGATGGTTATCAGGGAAGATGTTCTGTTTCTAATTCGCTGGTAGCACACAGAAAAGTGTAGGTTTTTGAGATTTCTAAAGAGAGCACACAAAAAAAAGTATTGATTGGAATGTAGAAGGTTAATTTGCAGAAATTTTTACTTCATTCTAGGCCTGTGGATTCTGGTGTTCCAATTCTTGTTAACACAGTTAAGAAAAGCTTGTTGACTCTCTAAGAATGAAAGTTATGTATCAGTCATTACAGTATATATTGAGGTAAATTACCCATAGTTTCTGCTTGTGTGTGATAAGTTTTGGGTTTATACAAAGAATATTTATGTTCAAAAATGGTAAAGTTTTAAGCCTTTTTTTGTAGCATGTTGCCTGGACTCAAGGGGTTTTTTGTTTGGTTTTTTTGTTTTTTTTTTTAACTTTAAATAGAGTTTTTGACTGACAACAAATGATGATGTAATGGTGATGTCTCAAAACAGCAATGCATCAAATTAATGTCATGCTTCCATATAGAAGTGTCTGTGTAGTTATTACTCACTGACAAAGCCTTTCCATTTAGAACGAAACAATGGTTACAAATTTGGTTCATGACTCTACTAAACTTCTGTTACATCACCAGTAGCTCTTGCTACTCTGTTACCAGAAAGGTGATGCTGACTGACCAGCTTAACAAGAAAATTGTAGATTTTTTAGTTTAGAAAAAAAATAAAGTTTACTCATGTGCATGTAAGTAATCTGCACCAGTTAAATTAAGCATGTTTAGATGGGAACTGCAGTTCAAATTTTATTTTACAGCTTTGTTTTCAAACTTCTGAATATATTTAGGGTCTTCCTTTTTTGTTTCTGGTATATTTATGCAGGAGCATTGGAGTGAGAGTTGCAGAATAATGTGTGCATATCTAAGAGTGCATCAGGGAAGCGTGAAGAGTCTCATCCACCTAGATGGAATTATACCTAAACTGTTTCACATTGAAGATCAGACCGGTATATCTTCTTGTATGAAAAATAGTTCTTCAGTTAATTTACAAACAGTAAAGCACCAGTCAGTTTTTTTTTTTTTAAGAATTACATTTTCTTGTAGCTCAAATAATAAGCTAAAAAATGTGTGGGAAATATTATTTTAACCAATCATAATTAAATTTTTAAAAATAATTTCTTTTACAAAGGCTCTTATTGAAAAATTTTTATGAGAATTTTCTTCCATTCTGTAGAATTACACTATATGAACTTTTTTACCACCTGCGTCTTTTCTAAATTTTTTTTTCTACAAAGTTCTGCAACATCTGTCATTCTCCTTCCTATTCTGTGCATTTCTTAGAAACTCTTTGGAGTGGATACTGTCTTACACAATAAAAAGACTTTGAGAAACTTGCTAAGTTATTTAATATAAACTATATGCCCTACTTAACGTTGGATTATATTACTTCAGCTCTTCAAATGGAGCAAACAGTATAGCTGTTATAAATAGTTATGAATCTGGTTTCAGTACAGACACATTATTAATTTATGTGAGCCTGGTAGATCTGCCAGTATTTGGCTGGAGGGATTAAAATTCTGAGCTTGGGGGCATTTAACAGTAGTTTAGAAAAGCTTGTACAAACAGTTCTGCCAGTCTTAGAGCAAAGATTGAACTCATTGGGTGGGAAGAGAGATGTGAAAGTCTGTACAATGAAGTAGTGGCGAGTTTCGTACGTGATGAGAGAGTTCATGTTTAGGGAGACCAAATGCAATTGCCTATTTCTTAGAGCCCACAGCTGGGAGCAGAACCCAAGGCTTCTGAATCTTTTTATGCCGTTATCACAAGTTCTGAAACAGGTGGCAAGCTGTCCATCATTTTCCTCTACTTTTCGTGAGAGGTGCTCTGTATCATCTGTTGGCAGAGGCCCATTCAGGTAAGCCAGTGATTTCCAAACTTGTGAGAGGCTATCCAGAATACTTTGAGAGAGAGAGATGCTGGTGATAAAAACCTAGAAAATTCCATTGCCCTCTGTGCATGCTTCCAGATTACTGATATTCCTATTGGAACACAAGCAAGCAAAGCATTTGGTGGCTCTTCGGATCACCTTGCCCTTTTGTGATTTGGTTTTTTCAGTAGGCTAGGCAGTGCTTTTGCTGAGTGTATTCCCCTGCCCTTTGAACATGCTGCAGAAACTCTACCTCAAAATCTTCTTCTTTCATTTTTGTCATTGTCAATGTTCTCAGCACTTGTGGAATTGCTTCTCAAACTACACTACTAAGTTCACAAGGAGATAAAGAACAAGTACATTAAGATCCAGAGTGATTGCTGAGCTGGGCCAACTAAATTCACAAATTTGGGTTTGTTAGAGAATTTGGATGTATTAAGGGTCATAGAGTGTAAAAGTATAGGTCAATCTGAGAATATGAATTAAGAAGCAAAAAATATAGCACTTGAAGAATTACTCAATTGCCTGTAAAAGTCTGAGTTGATTTTAGAACAGTATTTTACTGCAGTGAAAATTGTTAAGTTCTCATTGGAGGAAGATAGATAATTTTGAGATCATAACCATGGAAATATTTGTTAGAACCTAAAATTCCTTACCCAAATTGGTCAGTAATGCCAAACACCTTCTTTATTTGGAGTGCTTAAAGAGCTTGGATATTTTGGAGTATTTGTTGAAGTATGCATTTGCATTGCTGTTCCATCTGGTCCTCAGCAAATGTTGCCTCTTACCAGCACCTGATGTACCCGTAGAGTTTGAATTGCTTGGGAGCAGCAACTTTCAATAACCAGGTTGGTACTAAGTGAACCTTTGGTTCCTTGGTACTTCAGAGATGTATGAGAAAAGGCATCTTCCCAAAGCAGCTTTAATGAAACAAATACCTGTTTTCTTTTAATGTTACAGAAAATATTTGGTGTTATTTTACTAACCTGTGTACAAAACAATTCAATTGTGTTTCTAGTCATTGAGTAGTTTGGCTGCTCAACAACTTTTATCTGGATGCACTATGGGCTAGCCTCTAAACCCAAATTAGGACTTCTTAGTTTGGCAAAAATATTCTAGAGTAGAAATCTGTAAATGACCTTGAACTGCAGTATGTCAGAACAGAGGTTTGGGGGTTTGCAGTTTAGGCTTGTAGTTTTCATTTCTTGTCCTTTGTTATGAATCTCTATTAGATTTGTGTCTGATGTTTTAGCTTTTGTTAAAAATACTATTTTTATTTAGTGATTTCAAGTTGGCCACCTATCTGAAGGGTTTTAGGTGGGTTGGTTTTTTTAGAGTTTTTTAAATGTTAAGTGTCCAATATTACTTTACAATACAGTGTTTAACTTAATGGAGGGCTGGCAGAATTGATAAATATTGTGTTTTCAAATACAGCCATTTTTGTGTTTTCAAGTCAGTTTAAGCATCTATCTTATACTGCAGAACTCCTGTAGAAAACTACTGGAAGGGCATTTTGCATTTAAGCCATTCAGTAGAGTACAGAAGCTGAAGCATTTGCAGTGTGAAATGGAGCTTCCCTTTTTTTTTCCAGTCCCAGTGCTGTGATTATGAGGTGGTTTGTGTTGAATTTCTGGCCTAGGACATAGCTTCAGCTGCAAAATATGTCATCCTTTTCTTTGTCATAGTGGTTAGGGTATTCACCTGAGAGGAGAGGGATGGGGTTTGGAATTTGTTAATGCAGAGAAAATGATTTTCTTACTTTCTGGTCAACTGCTTTAATCACTTTTGATATATAAAATGAAGTCGTATCTTTCTCTTTGATACTGTATTTTTTGTTATTATTTTCCACAGACTTTTTTCAAAGAGGGGGCCATATTTTGCTTTTGCAAGAAAATGGTTGCAAGCTCGTGTCTGGGATGATTCAGGGTTATTGGAGAGAGTTCTTGTTTCTAGATCTGAGTGCCTGGATTCCAGAAATGGATATTACTGTGATCAGTGTTTCTTGTGGTAATCATAGATGACTGTCCAGTCAAGGGTCTGCCTCCTGCATTCTGTGCTGAGTTACATGAGGACACGGTTTCATGTTACTGGTTTATCGCATAGCCACCACTGAGCTGGTGCTCCTGCCCCACCTTGCTACACACCAGCTGCTTCTTGTTGCTTTTGCCATGTCAGATGTAGTGGTCTCACCACTGTGGTGTTTTAGCCAGTTCATCTGGGTGATCTGGGGAAATTCTCATGCATGGGAAAAAAAGGAAGAAAACTTCTGAAGAGGTTCTGAAGACCTTTGATGATTACCAAGGGTATTCAAGGGGAGTGATAGAAGCCACTGGGGGAAGTGGCAGGACTGTCCTCAACAGCCTCAGCAGAATAAAGGAAGGTTTTTGCATGGGCCTCTGGATTTATAACAAATGATTTTTAAATTTCAGGGAGAGAGGAAGCGTCAACTTCAGGAAGAACGAGTCTACCAAAACATAATTTTGTTTTTACTGTGTGTTAAAGTCTTGTTCATAATGGTGTGATGAAAAATGGACTAATGCATGCTGGTATGTTGTATCTAAATTCTGTGGAAGGGGGGAAGAAATCAGAATTTTCTCTTGGTTTGTCAAAGGGGTAAAGTTCATGGACGCACTTAAGCCATTCTTCCTATTTCTCAGCAGTGTGTGAGGAACTGTTATACCTAAAGACAACTCTGGTATGTAGTATCTGTTTGTGTATAATTTGGGGACACTGTGGAATGATCTTTCATGTATCAGAAGTTTGAAACCATTGCCAGAGTCTCCGAGTTGGAAAGGGTAATTAGCGTTCAATTCCTGAAAACTAAGATTAGATCTAGGAGCTAATCCCAAAAGCGGGTAGGTGATAAATGGAGAAAGAGGAGTCTCAGAGTGATTGTAGGAGAGAACAAGAAAAAGTATCTAATCAAACGAAACCAGACAAAAAACTTGTAAATATTGAGCAGTGTGCTCCATAGGCCTCTTTGTGAGTTATAAATTATGGTGGATGACAGGGCATGAGTGAAAGTAGGGAAATGGAGTTTGGGTTTTTTTTTCAATGTTCTAAATTTCAATTTAAAATATATAAAAAGGTGTTTCTTCCTGGAACATACGAATTAGGTGAATGTTGGCTTTGAATTAGAAAAGTAAGGCTTTCTGTTAACATGGATAGTCCAAATGAAAGTTTCTCCTTTGGGGAGAGGGCACGTCTTTATGTGTAGGAGATACAGAGTGTTGGGCACTCTGGATGTTTTCTTCTGTAGTTGTAACAGTAGGGTTGGATTAATATTGAAGAAAGACCTGAAGATACTGATGCTTCCTGTATTTTCCCCCCCGGGCTGTAAATGATGTGTGAAACACGAATTAATGATACCAGATAGGATTTTGTGGCTGCTGTTTGTGATGGAAACAGAAACAGAACCTCTTTGCTACAGTAAAAAGACGACATTATTACTCTTGCTGTTTGTAGCAATAGATAACACTAACTTAAATTTTTTGTTGATGAGAAGGGGGCCAAGTGAGCAAAATTGGTGTTCTGTGTACTACAATGTATTTACAGTTTTAGAAAACTTCACTTTCTTATAATGGCCTCTGAACCACTCAGGAAAAAAAGGAAGGAGTTACCTTTGCTCTTACCCTGATTCTTGGGTTGTCTTTTCTTAACATGGAAGGGTGTGTGGCCATGTTTTTGAACTCTGCTGTACTATGGAAAATCAGCATTTAGTATTTGGCCTTGCAACACCAAAAAAACCCAAACAAATAAAACTTCTACCACCACAAGACAAAAGAAAACCAAAAAAACAAACAACTAAAACCAAACAACACACCCAAAAAAACCAACCACAACCAAAAATATTATGTGTTTGTCAAGGGTGGTTGTTTTTTTCACTAGCATTGATTTGGATGGTGTTTATGGTAAATATAGTTTGGCAAGCTTTGCTTGCATATTTTATTTAGAGATAGACCAAAACTGCATTTTGAGACAGAAGTACCTAATTTACTGTTTGTAATTAAAACTAAAGTGGATGACCTCAGCATGACAGTGAGCTAGGTAAAATAGTGGAGTCTCTCAACTATCTGTAGAAGAAATTATGTTTTCAGAAACCATAATCTTCAAATTAAGAAGTCTTCAAGATTTGAATTTCTGATTTTTAAGCTGTTGCTCTTAGTTTAGTTTTCTATATGCATGCACAAATATTTGATTATCCCTCGGAGCTAAAAAAAGTTTTGCATAAAATATGAATATTTTTAGTTCATTTGAAGAAAAATGTCTTTAGCTTGTCTAAGTTTATGTGAAAATCTGCTTTCAGTTTTTAATAGAATAAAAACAACCTGAATTGACTTGTATGTTGGCATCAGTGGAAGAAAGTTCAATGTGCTGATTCACTCACTCTGTAACTCACTTTGAGACTGAATTTGCTCCTCCGTATCTCACTGAAATTGTTGGGAGGTGGTTTCAGAGTCCATCTTAACTACAATATTGTTCTTTTTGAGGGAAGATTTCTTTGAGCTGTGAAATTTCTTTGTCAAAAGCACAGAGATATCCAATCTCAGAAGTTAATGGCTTAGAGTGATTGTGAGGCAGTAACAATATTTTAAGAGTAGAATTTTGAGAGTGGAGCATTTATTGGCAGAGAATTGATACCTTTCCAATACTAAGAAAGTTGTTTGAGCCAGAATATTGAAGGCATAAGATTGTTTCTTTTCTTTGTATTTCGGTATCTAGTAAGTGTTCTTAATGTGTTATCAAGTCTGTGGAGTAATTTACATTTTGGTTTATTAGTTGGTGTCAATATATGGGTTTACTGGTGAAAGTAACTCCTCAGGGAAGACTGGTGTTGGGAGGGAAACTTTAATTTTACTTTGCACTTACGTAGCTTTACCTGCTGCATCACAGTATTGGGAGAGAAGGAAAAGAGAAGAAACAACTCTGAATTTCCTGGTTTTATTTATTTTTAAAAGCTTATCATGGCTTTGAAAATGCCTGGTGGAAACTATGTTCTCAGGGAGGAATGCACCCAGTGCATTGCGTCTGCATGCTGTGGAAAAGAAGGGGATTTTTGTTTCAGCAGCAACTCTTCCTTTAGTAATACACTTTTCATATTTACAGCAAACAGAAAAAAAAAGACAGAGAAGGAAAAGGGATATTTCCTGGAAGAAAGCACGAAAAATTGTGATAATGCAGTCAGTTACTACTAGATGTTAAAAGCAACTTAGTACTAGCGGGGTTTGTGAACTGTCGTGGGAGCTTTTCTTTGTTTGCTGCCAGGTATACTCAGTAACACAGGGTGCAGCACCTTGTCTCCTTTGCAAAGGATATTGTATGCCCAAATCTTTCATTTCACCCTTT